>CM057226.1:102753001-103127145 GCA_029891385.1 Erythroxylum novogranatense | reverse complement strand
TTCAGATCGTGCCCAGATACATTACGTACTCATTGGGCTCGATACCACCTAATGTAACACCCACTCCCGAGTGACCAACCCGATATCGTTGGTGATATCCGAGTCCGTGCCCCGCGAGGGTGGTATTACATCGGTCGATTAAAACTCAAGATACTTTTTTTTTTTGAAGCCATTGATTCCACGTTAAGCGCAAAAAATAAGTAACTAACACCCATGTTCATAATAAACCGGTTTCATTATTACGGTCATCCGAGAATAATTTACAATCACTCAATGAGTAAAACATTAAAACCAATATGGGCTCGAGAGAAATATAAAGCATTGTTATACGGTGATTGCGGAACACAATTTGATAAGACACTAATGCGGAACACGGATGATCCCGACCTCTATCCTTTATCGCTTACAGAGACATACTCCGTGTCAAACGGGTATTCTTCAAGACCTGAAAATAGATGCAAATTTTGGGTGAGTTTTGCGAACTCAGTGAGTGACCATCATCGATGGTCCATCCAATCACATAACATATAACACATACTTTCATTTTCCATTAAGTCACATGTCATATTCCCTATCATACCTCACATTCACATACAGTTTCATATTTTCATTATGTCGATACAATGTCATCTTCAATATAATCAAATTGATCATTCAATCAAGTTTATCATTCCCATTCAACACACAATGTCACATTCCCATTCAATACAAGTGTTGCGGTCCCATTCAATACAAGTAATTCAACCAATCACATTCCGTATAATCAAATCAATCATGTTATGCATATGTGCATGAAACCCACTTTCCATTTAATTACTTTGTTGTGACCGAAAGTGTCTAAACCGTCCTGCACTACCAATAGATATCCCATATAGGGCTCATTGAAACTGTCCCATATAGGGCTCATTGTGAGCTGTCCCATAAAGGGCTCATTGTAAAGCCGTCCCATAAAGGGCTCATAAAGGGCTCATTGTAAAGCTCGTCCCATAAAGGGCTCATTGTCGTTGAGCACGAGGCTCTGAATCGATTCGAGCATGAAGCTCTTTACTCATTGTTGACTACTCGTCACAACTCTCATTATCTTTCATAAATTCATGCGGTGGAATGTCTTATGCATATTTGCATGCACTCGATCAATCATAGTTACTATCATCGGACCGTAGTCCCAAGATTCGACATCAATTAAGAAGTCACATTTCATTTATGTGCAATTATGCATGCAAGACATTTTAACAATCTCAATATATACACTTAGGTCATCCCATTCACATTCAAGGAGCACTTCAATAACGCAATTCCAAAACTTAATTACTCATGGGACCTCCCATCGGAACCCATATTTAATCACAATTAATAAAATAAATCAATACTCATTCAACATATAACAAAAGCAAATAACCAATAAATAAGACCATCTAGGTCTACTCACAAGACTCTCCAGATTTGCATTGGTTTCCAATTTACGACAATGCCCGAGTGCGGACATTTATCCCTGACTACAAATTGATGCCATATGCACACATTAATCACTTTGCATTCTCATTCATGCACAAATATAGAATAAGGACAATGCATGTTCATGATATTCCGGCCTTAATCCAATTTTTTTCAACAATAAAATCCGTAAAAAATTAGAAATTCAATGGCGCCGACGGTGCAATTCGGACCTCTATAGGTCCCCAATTAAACAAAATAAGTGATTAAAGGCTCCGTTACCGGGGCCACGTCAATTCCGTCCAAAATTCCCAATTTCTCACAAAATGAAATTAAATATTCTACGAATCCGATGCCTCAAGAATCAGGTCAATCGGATGTCGGACGGAAAAAATTAACAAAAGAAACAATTAGGGCCAACTAATAAAAAAAAAAAAATATAGATATATATAAGCGCACGCCTCATGAGGCGACATATGACCTCGCCTCGCGAGGGCGAGTCGCTTCGTCTCGAGAGGCGAGGAGTCGCCTCGCGACCTGGCCAATCTACCTCGCCTCGAGGGCGAGACTCGCCTCGCCCTCGCGATCGTCGCGAGGTTCAGACCTCACTTCATTCCCTTTTTTTTTCTTCCTATTTCCAATCCAAATTTCCAACAACAATAACTCTTAGCACACAAATCAGAAAAATACAAACCATAGCTTGTTGGAAAGATAATGAAAAGCTCTACCATTCTCATGAAGACCATAAAATCAATTTCACCCTTAAGGGTGTCAAAATCCTTCAAAGCTACTGCCTACTCAAATCCCATTAAAACAGAACAGTACATTTCAAATTCCTTAACTCTCTGATTCTTCAGCCAAAATTACACACATAAATATGCTCAATAAGTTCACAATGTCATCTACAACTTTCATGAACAACCCAAAATCAAATTCCATTGCTAAACAAGTCAATTAATTCAGTCAATGTTGCTGTCCCTGAAATCATTCAATTTGAGCAGTAAACTTATAACAAGCATAACTCCCTGTACACAAGTCAGAAAAATCTGAACTTTATATCCCTGAAAAGATAAATCCTTGAACTTCAATTTTCATGAAGAACTCAATTTCCAATTTAATTTCTAACCATTTCAAAACTGTCATGCAAGTTACTTCCATGATCAGCAATTCCTAACCTAATGCAGGATCAGTTTTTGCAAAATCATAACTCCCAACTCTGACCTCTAAAATTTATATGCCATGTTTCATTTTCAAGATAATGTCTTCCTCTACAACTTTGCAGAAGATCACTCACACCAATTCAATCCACAAAAATTGCTAAAATTGCTCCCATGCAGAAAGCTCACAAAATCAACACTTTAACTAGGTTTCTCCAAAAAGCATAAAACCAATCAATAGTAATCAGTTCATATCTCCCAATATACAACTCGAAAATTAGCAAGATCAGTAGCAATGGAAAGCTAACTCAATATGCATCAACTTCCATGAAGACCATTCTCCCTAATTCCATCTCAATTAATTTAGAAAAATCAGCAAAGATCATTGGGTATGGTTTCGGTTACTGTTCACAGGCAATAAAACAGTAACTTTCCATGCCAAATTTCAACCTATTAGAGTTACAATTTGACCACACCTATTTCACACAAAAATGTAGCTAACATCCCAAAGTTTAATTGGGCACAAATCTCACCTCATTTACTCACCTATACAATTAGTTATGATCAAAACAGTACAGTAGGTCAAATATCAATTTTCCAGCTTTACTTCTCAAATCAATTCCTTTCTTTCCAATGTCTATTCTACTTCGCTTAGCACTCAATTTACCTTCCTATTCAACCAAAATTTCATCAAACACTTCACCTCAACATAACCTATAAAATTTCAGCATCATAGTCAATCATTTTCTTTTAAGTCTTATTCATCTAATATCACTACAATCATTTGAAACTATGACATTCAAACACTAATCATCTTCAACCTCATTAATTCTTCTATAAACATGCCCAACAATTCAAACCATATGTTTCATGTCATTAATGCATCATACATCATATTTCATAAACAATCACTTCCAATTCATGCAATTAACTATGAATTCATGCATTAAATACATAAGTAAAACTTAAACCATACACTTACCTAATCAAAGCTTTCAACTTTTCAATTCTCCAACTATTTTACTTCTTCTCCATCCCATGCAAGGTTATCATCAAGGTAAGAAGGTAGAAGCTTTAAGTTTGCAAGCATCCATGAAAATCACTCAAGGTTGGAAGGAAACAACAATGAAATCAAGGAAAATTTGAGAGAAATCGATGAGAGGCTAAGGAGGAGGGAGTTTGGATGGTTGAATAAAAAAAAACAAGGAAGCTTGATTTTCATGCTTTAATTAAGACAACAACGAGAGAGGAAGCAAGTAGCATAAGACAAAAGCATTTATTCATGGGGACAAGTGGCAAGTCTTTTGAAAAAGACAAAATAGATATTAAACAAAACTCTTGTATAGGATTTAGAAACACTACTACAATTTGACCCATTCCAACATATGCTAATGGTAATTTAAATTCCAAAATAAAATACCCAATAATTCAACGCCATTGGATAGTCCTTTTCGTACAGAGAAAATCAATCGGTTCGTCGCTTGGAATTTTTCCGGTCGAAATTTTCTCGAAAAATTCCGAAAAATTCCTAAAACCCTTAAAATAGAAAACAATTTATGGCGCACTCGAATAATTTTTCAAACCCATTAACCACGTTAATCCCAATAAAATTATCGAGGCACGCAAACGGGAATATCATGTATGCATGCACAATAAGTTCATGTGCACAATTGTGACTATGTAGCAATCCTATTATGCATAAGCAATCCCATGAAATCCCAATCTAGCCCATCCTATACCAATTTACTATTCTACCCTTCCAATTGGGGTGGGATGTTACAATTCCCCCTCCTTATAAAAATTTCGTCCTCGAAATTCTCAATCAACGATTTAGTATGACCGTTATCAAATGTTCCTACATGTCCCATACACTATTCCACTCAATGATTCATTTTCCGAAAGGTCACAGTAACCACATTTAGTCGGTTGTTCGGTCACTTCTTTGGCTAATTCACTCATCACGACGGACTCAACAAGGCTATCGGTTGGCAATCTCACTATCTTAACTATCTCACTTGCCAATTCGAGTAACCACTACCTTTAGTTCCAATGCTATGAATCAATTCATTTTATTTTATTTTATTTTATTTTTCAAACCTGTCTCACTTATCATATTTTCTCAATCCAATACCTTTTTCGCTCAAAGTAACATGTAAACTAATTCGTGTTCCTTTGATACCTTTTATCACTTCATTAGTACATCTTTACCTAATGCGGTGATACTTATCATAACCTCCTTTATCAATTCTCCTTAGACGACTCACTTTTTATAGTGTACCAATCTCGGATATGACATTTAGATCCATTTCGCTATAACCGATGATAATCTACCTAATGCAATCATTCTTTATAATCCATTGTTTCTCTCACAGCCTCAAATTCAACTCTCTTTAGACAATTCAGCATGCGGTGTAGCAAGTATATCCCCACAATAAATCAAAACTCTATAACACGATCATACTCAAGCTTTTTTTTTTCCTGTTGAACATTCAACTTTAATCAATAATCACTTCATTCTATACCCATAATTATTCAATTTCACTTTTCTCATATGATTACTAGAATGTCTAGCTTCGATTGTTCAATTTTTTGCTCATCAATTCCTTTGTTCAATCCAGACACATGCTTATTTTTTTTTTTAATCATTCAATACCATTCTCCGATTACACTTGACTCTTGATTCGGGATGGGAAGCGATGGTTTGCTTCTGAACTAGTAACCTTTCTTACCTCTATCCAAAGATCACTAGATCTACAACCTTAATTTTCGAAACACTTCATAATTACCCGATAATCTACTTGACATTCTTTGAAAATCCCAATATCTGTAATTGATCCATTCATTGCAGCATTATCATTCACTATTTGAGCTTAGTAGTCGAATTGTCTGCTTATTTCGTAGTCATTTATGCCCGTCTTTTCCTCGAATAAGCACGGTGTATCCTTATAGGAATCTAAAGTCTCCAAGGCTTTAAACAATTTCGATCATAGAACCCATACCATTTATCAAAATCAATTCAATTTATCTTATACCGTTTTAACATATTGTCTCATTTCATCACACACGCCCACTCTCCAAGGATATGCTTATCATCGATATCAAATTCCTCAATTATACATAAAGTATATATATATATAACACTACATTACGTCTTGTTAGTTTTCCTTTAGGACTTTTGTCTCTATTCATTTCTCTTTTCAATTGATTTTCTGTCATCCACATCGATGTATGCCAATTAGTCATCCGTACTTGGACCTCCATAAATGTCACTTCATTGAGTATTTCACTTCACAGTTCGGGACTATTTTATTCTTAGTTTCAAATCTAGATTTTCCTTCAGTAGTATGAGATATGACTCAATTTCACTTTTAATTTTGTCCATACATCTGAGATAACTTGATCGTATGAGAATTCCGTTAAACCATTAGTCTTGCTACCATCTTTATACTATTCACGAGAGTCTCATCAGCCAATTAGTGTCCCTAATTGCTTTAACTTTACGCACTATCTCAGTCAGAACAATTTTATGCCATAATTTAAAAGATCAGAACATTCCTTGCACTAAGGTTCCGTGTGACAATCACCTAAACACTTTCTTTAACACTTATTCAAGAATCTATACCTCAGAACATTTTATCCGAAACCAATTAGTAACCTATACAATTCAGACTTCCATAAGACTCCTTTCCGTTTATGCTAATTCTCAAATAAATAAATGATGCCATAATCATTTCTCATTTCCTCTCATAAAGGTACATTAGGTCCTCCTATGTCTTACTTTAACCTAATTTAAACTTTACATTTATAACCACTCATATAGCATATTTAATCATTCCGATCATTTCCTCCATGATTTCCATGTATCTTTCACATACATTTCATTAATCATGATCAATTTTACTGTCCAATAGGTACTCCCAACGGTAAATCGACTTGAATGTGACAACTCTTTTCATATCACTATCATTGTTCCATTTTTTTTTTCATTTCCTTAGTTTCATTCCCATAGTATTCATGTGTCAACTTGACCTTTTTAAGGTCATATCCACTTGGCTTATACAATATCATCTCCTTATTGCTACGTATCTCTTTATTTTCCTCACACAATCTATGATAGGGCATTTACAGTCCCCAAAATACGACAAAATCACTTATGCAACTCCATTGTATCTCTATCTATTTACCCATCCAGTTACCATTTCTGTGTCTATATACATCTTTTCACCCAAATCTAGAATTTCCCGATACACAATCAGTAGAAAATTGTCAGTCTGTCTTTTCCCTTACCATCCTTTGATACTAGTTTCCAAACTCTAAGCACAATATTCGCATAACCATTTCAGTCTCACGCTTAGGTGCTCATAATCATAACCGTTTCCCCAATTCATTTCAGTTTATCTGTACACTTTTATCTCACCATTTCTACTTTTTCTTACCCTACTAGGCACTTTGCTCTTTCAGTTCTTTCAGTTCTAGGTAGATCGTTACGGTACAATATTGACCTTATTACAATCTCGCTATCTTCATCTACCTATGATATCTACGATATCAAACACAAATCAGCACTCAATATCTTCGATCGGATCATCTACGTTTTACTCGGCCCAATGTTTCTCATTTCATCGCATATCTGATCGAGCTCTAATTACTTCGTCATCCTGGACTTTTAATCACACTTAGGCCTACTATAACTATTATGCTTCTCCCATCTCCAATCGACCTTTCCAAATTCTAGACATATTCATTTTTTGTCACCATAATATTGCCATTTTAATCCGGAATTCATTAATATCACTTCTTTACTTAATCGGCCTAGCCAACATGACCATTCTAACCACAAGACAATATCAATCTCCTTATCCAATTTTCCTTTTCCTTTCCTAATTTCTTATACACTTCGGGGTTCATCCTTTAACACAGTCTCATTTTTTCTCACTTAATCACTTGACACGCACGCACACGTAGGATTTCTACCGTGCGACTCAAACTAGGATCGATTACCACGATGCGCAATAACACGACTCAAATGCATGCACCCTATGTTTGATCGTGCCCAGATACATTACGTATCTCTGGGCTCGATACCACCTAAATGTAACACCACTCCCGAAAGTGACCCGAACCCGATATCGTTGGTGATATCCGAGTCCGTGCCGCGAGGGTGGCGTACTACATCGATCGATTAAAACTCGGAATACTTTTTTTTTTGGAAGCCATTGATTCCCACGCAAAAAGTAAGTAACTAACACCCATGTTCATAATAAACCGCCAGATTATTACGGTCATCCGAGAATAATTTACAATCACCAATGAGTAAAACATTAAAACCAATATGGGCTCGAGAAATATAAAGCATTGTTATACGGTGATTGCGGAACAAAATTTGATAAGACACTAATGCGGAACACGGACTGATCCCGACCTCTATCCTTTATCGCCTACAGAGACATACTCCGTGTCAAACGGGTATTCTTCAAGACCTGAAAATAGATGCAAATTTTGGGTGAGTTTTGCGAACTCGGTGAGTGACCATCATCGATGGTCCATCCAATCACATAACATTTAACACATACTTTCATTTTCCATTAAGTCACATGTCATATTCCCTATCATACCTCACATTCACATACGGTTTCATATTTTCATTATTCATATTTTCATTATGTCGATACAATGTCATCTTGATATAATCAAATTGATCATTCCCATTCAACACACAATGTCACATTCCCATTCAATACGATGTTGCGGTCCCATTCAATACAAGTAATTCAACCAATCACATTCCGCATAATCAAATCAATCATGTTATGCATATGTGCATGAAACCCACTTTCCATTTAATTACTTTGTTGTGACCGAGTGTCTAAACCGTCCTGCACCAATAGATATCGGGCTCATTGATAGATATCGGGCTCATTGTGAACTGTCCCATAAAGGGCTCATTGTAAATCGTCCCATAAAGGGCTCATTATAAGCTCGTCCCATAAAGGGCTCATTGTAAATCGTCCCATAAAGGGCTCATTGTAAATCGTCCCATAAAGGGCTCATTGTCGTTGAGCTCGAGGCTCGAATCGATGTCGAGCATGAAGCTCTTTACTCATTGTTGACTACTCGTCACAACTCTCATTATCTTTCATAAATTCATGCGGTGGAATGTCTTATGCATATTTGCATGCACTCATCAATCATAGTTACTATCATCGGACCGTAGTCCCAAGCATTCGACATCAATTATTAAGTCACATTTCATTTATGTGCAATTATGCATGCAAGACATTTTAATAATCTCAATATATACACTTAGGTCATCCCATTCACATTCAAGGAGCACTTCAATAACGCAATTCCAAATACTTAATTACTCACCGGACCTCCGTGCGGAACCCATATTTAATTGTAATAAAATAAATCAATACTCATTCAACATATAACAAAAGCAAATAACCAATAGATAAGACCATCTAGGTCTACTCACAAGATACTCTCAGATTTGCATTGGTTTCCAATTTACGACAATGCCTCGAGTGCGGACATTTATCCCGACTACCAATTTATGCCATATGCACACATTAATCACTTGCATAAGAATTCTCATTCATGCACAAATATAGAATAAGGACAATGCATGTTCATGATATTCGGCCTTAATCCAATTTTTTTCAACAATAAAATCCGTAAAAAATTAGAAATTCAATGGCTGACGGTGCGCAATTCGGACCTCTATAGGTCCCCAATTAAACAAAATAGATGATTAAAGGCTCCGTTACCGGGGCCACGTCAATTCCGTCCAAAATTCCCAATTTCTCACAAAATGAAATTAAATATTCTACTGAATCCGATGCCTCAAGAATCAGGTCAATCGGACGTCGGACGGAAAAGTTATACATCAAAGAAATCAAAATCCAAAATTAAAAAATAAAAAATCCCTATATGGCTCATGAGGCGCCTCATGAGTCGGCATGACCTGCCTCGCGAGGGCGAGTCGTCGCCCTCGTCGAGGCGAGGCAGAGCCTCGCCCTCATGAGTCGTCGCCCGCGAGGGCGAGACTTCAGCTCGCCTCGCGAGCGAGTCGTCGCTCGCGAGGGGCGAGATTCAATGCCTCGCTTCTTCTTTTTTTTTCCTTTTCCAAACCAAACTTCAATCATTCATAACTTTTCCCACACAATTCAGAAAATTACAAACCATATGTCGTTGGAAAGATTAAGAAAAGCTCTACAAGTTTTATGTAGAGCACAAAATCAATTTCACCCCTAAGGGTGACAAAATCCTTCAAAGCCACTGCCTACTCAAATCCCATTAAAACAGTGCTGTACTTTACAAATTCAGTAACCTTTATTCTCTTCAGTCAAAAATTACACAATAAAATTTTCTCAGGAAGACCACAAGGTGCTCTACAACTTTCAAGAACAACCCAAAATCAAATTCCATTGCTAAACAAGTCAATTAATTCAGTCAATGTTGCTGTCCCTGAAATCATTCAATTTGAGCAGTAAACTTATAACAAGCATAACTCCCTGTAAACAAGTTAGAAAAATCTGAACTTTATATCCCTGAAAAGATAAATCCTCAAACTTCAATTTTCATGAAGAACTCAATTTCCAATTTAATTTCTAACCATTTCAAAACTGTCATGCAAGTTACTGCCATGATCAGCAATTCCTAACCTAATTCAGGATCAGTTTTGAAAATCATAACTCCCAACTTTTACCTCTAAAAATTATATGCCATATTTCATTTTCAAGATAATGTCTTCCTCTACAACTTTACAGAATATCACTCACACCAATTCAGTCCACAAAAATTGGTAAAATTGCTCCCATGCAGAAAGCTCACAAAATCAACACTTTAACTAGGTTTCTCCAAAAAACATAAAACCAATCAATAGTAATCAGTTCATATCTCCCAATATACAACTCGAAAATTAGCAAGATCAGTGGTAATGGAAAGCTAACTCAATATGCATCAACTTCCATGAAGACCATTCTCCTAATTCCATCTCAATTAATTTAGAAAATCAGCAAAGATCATTGGGTATGGTTTCGGTTACTGTTCACAGGCAATAAAACAGTAACTTTCCATGCCAAATTTCAACCTATTAGAGTTACAATTTGACCACACCTATTTCACACAAAAATGTAGCTAACATCCCAAAGTTTAATTGGGCACAAATCTCACCTCATTTACTCACCTATACAATTAGTTATGATCAAAACAGTACAGTAGGTCAAATATCAATTTTCCAGCTTTACTTCTCAAATCAATTCCTTTCTTTCCAATGTCTATTCTACTTCGCTTAGCACTCAATTTACCTTCCTATTCAACCAAAATTTCATCAAACACTACACCTCAACATAACCTATAAAATTTCAGCATCATAGTCAATCATTTTCTTTTAAGTCTTATTCATCTAATATCACTACAATCATTTGAAACTATGACATTCAAACACTAATCATCTTCAACCTCATTAATTCTTCTATAAACATGCCCAACAATTCAAACCATATGTTTCATGTCATTAATGCATCATACATCATATTTCATAAACAATCACTTCCAATTCATGCAATTAACTATGAATTCATGCATTAAATACATAAGTAAAACTTAAACCATACACTTACCTAATCAAAGCTTTTCTCTTCAATACTACACCACTTTTCTACTTTCTAATCCTCACACAAGGAGTTTATTATCATGAAAAGAAGGTAACTTGTATACATGTAAGGGAGGTTCTCAAGGTGGAAGGAAGTAACTGAAAAGAAGAAGAAAACAAGAAAAATCGATGGAGATGGAGGATATGGGGAGTTTCGGATGATGGAGTGAAAAAAATGAGCTAGACTCTTCTTTTTCTCACCTATATAATGTGAATCCACCGAAATCAAGGAGAAGAAGAAGACAAAAGCCTTAAATAGGTGGGACACTTGGCATTTTTCTTTTTGAACAAGACAAAAGTGAACTTAATCAACATAAGTTAATCATAACACTAATCTCATTTAATCTTAATCCAACATATGCTAATGGTCCTATAACAATTCCCACAATTATTTATTCCATAATTCAACGCCATTAGGCAGTCCTTTTTAGTACAGAGAAAGTCACTCAGTCAGTCAGTTGGAATTTTTCCGGTCCGGGCAAGAACCCCGAAAAATTCCAGAAAAATTCCTAAAAATCCCTTAAAATAGAAAACAATTTATGGCGCACTCAGAATAATTTTTCAAACCCATTAACCACGTTAATCCCAATAAAATTATCTTAGGCACGCAAATCGGGAATATCATGTATGCATGCACAATAATTTCATGTGCACAAATATGACTGTGGACCAATCCTATTATGCATAAGCAATCCTATGAAATCCCAATCTAGCCCATCATATGCCAATTTACTATTCTACCCTTCCAATTGAGGGTGGGATGTTACAAATAGGAATAATTGTTTCCATTGAAATAAGGAGGCTTTGAGACATATTATCCTTCAAGATTTCTCAGATTGTTTTCCATGATCTATCATGTGCTGTAAAACACAATAAATGTGAAACCTTGCTTTGACATCAAATAATAAAGCAAGCACACGTAAGAGGGGGGTAAATTGTGTGTGATTTATTTTTACAAGTTAATATCAATTCGTGTAAACTATAAGAGCCTGCTAAATTTCAATCGAAATGAGTTTGTAAATAAAAGAAATCTGTTAAAGTTTAAAAACTAAAGGAGTTTGTTAATGTTCAAGATGAAAAGAACCTATAAATGTTCAAAATGAAAGGAGATTGTTAATGTTTAAAATGAAAGAAACCTCTTGTAATATTAAATCCAAAGGAGCCTATTCAATTCTAAAACTGAAGGAGCCTCTTTTAAATTGAAAACACATACACTATAATGCGAAAATTTAAAAGTTAAGAAGAGAGAAAGAATGACACAGTCAATTTATACTGATTTGGTTTATAACGAAGCCTACATCTAGTTCCTAAATATCCAGCTTGAGTGAATATTTCACCATAAAAACTTAAAGTAATAAATTTTGACAAGCCTTTTCAAGTTCACAAGTACATATGTTTTAAGGTTCTTTAACCTTCCACAGTAGTAGTATTTAACAAGCCTCTACAAGCTCTCAATAAAAATAAATACAGGGTTTGCTCAATATAAGCTTCAAGGAATAACAATCTCTCTCAATATAGTATTTTCACTTTCTAAGGCACAAATAGTTTGATAAAGATATGACTTTCAAGAATATTGATGTTGCTGATGCATTTTTAAAAGAATTGTCCAGAATCTAGACGTTTAAAAAAATTGACAATATCTTTGAGTTGATTGTTGAATTATGTGATTAGCAAGATCTTTTCGAATATTGTGAAATCATTTCTACTAAATCAAGTAAGTTTATTAAGAAGGTTCCTGTATGAAAGGAAACATTTATCTTATCACAAATAACTAGATTTTATATCCTTTTAAACATTATATTGTTACTTATTCGAATAAAGAGAAGCAAATCAAATTTTAATTTTGAAATATTGTATTGTTATCGTCAAAATCATTAATAACAAACCTTGACCTAACATAACTTTCCTCCATATGGCTCCCAAATTGAAGACATAAAATTTTGACATTGACGTAGAGAATATCGAAAGCAAGATATAAGCATCTTAATGAAACTTCGTATATTGAATAGTCTTGATTCTCTTGAATAACATCTCAATTAACACAAATAGTTGAAGCAATCTCCTTATTAGTAATGTTGTATTTGTAATTATTGGTCTAGGCTATCTTTTTTTGTAGTTTCTTTTCTCATCTGTAATTGCTCTTAATGGTAAGCCTACTAGCCTAGAACTCATTGTAATATTGTATTAGCTTCACTTATAGTTAATGCAATTATTTCATTTTCAAAACAAAATCTCCTTATTAATAATTTTTCTCTTGAAAGTTAGCTCATAGATAACTAGAAATTAATATAAAAAGAATTCATTATTATGTTTTGAATTTCCAATTTTGTTGTATCATTTTTAAACTTTAGATGCAAATTTATTTAGAAAACTTATGCAAGTATTTTCTCTAAAATGAACATTGAAAAGTAATATAACTTCAACGATTTTTACGATGTTAAAATGTGCAATGCAACTATATAAAGTATCAATTCCAGTTATATGTAATTTCTTAAATAAACATACCCAAGTAACTGACAAAATTAATCCAAGACCATTTGTAACTTGATAGAAAATTATTGGATAATCAATTATAACTTGTATCAGGTAATGTACACAAGACCAGTATTGGGTAAACATGGGCTATGTTCATCACAATCAAACTTCATTCGAAAGAGAGATACGGTGACTTTGCCAAGGATGTGTCGAGCAATTGATACAAAACTATTATTGGGTAAACAATAGCTATGCCCCACGTAATAAAACTTCACGAGGAAATAGACTCATTGCCATTGCCGTCATCCTCCAATGGACCATGAAATGGAATTACCTTATTAAAAAGTTCCAATTGCAGATTAACGATCACACTGCAATGAATTGCATTTCAAGGTTCAAGTTATCAAACTGTGAGGCGATAAGTGGGGATGGCGACTAAAGGTGTCGCTCTTGGTGTTACCAAGCCGAACACCTCAGTCATATCGAGCTTACTTGGCAACATACCGTCCGGAAGTTCCCAATCAAAACTATGGACCAACCTTGCCAGGAGTAGACGCACGGTGGTCATGCCCATTAGCATTCCAGGACAGCTTCTGCGACCAGAACCAAACGGAAGTAACTCAAAGTCTTTTCCTCTGAAGTCTATGTTACTCCCCACAAACCTCTCTGGAAAGAACATTTCTGCATCTGACCACACTGTTGGATCTCTCCCAATGGCCCAAGTGTTGATGAACACGCGAGAGTTTTTGGGTATGTGAAAGCCTTCGATGGTGATATCTTCAGTTGACATGTGAGGAACCAACAATGGCGCAATTGGGTGGAGCCTGAAGGTTTCTTTGACAACCATTTCTATGTAGTTCAAGCCTTCTACATCTGATTCTTCTACCATTCTGTTCATGGGGACTTTTTCGTCCAATTCCTTTTGAAGTTTCTTCATTATCTGAGAATTCTTCATGAGCTCTGATAGTGCCCACTCGACTACTGTTGTTGAACTGTCCATTGAAGCTGCAAGCATGTCCTGCATGGAAATTCGGATGAACAAGCAATAATTCGAAGTGACCATGCATAGGACTATGAACAACTTTGTCTCCCCTAGTCGTATTATGAAGAGAAGTAAACATACTGTTTGATAATTAAAAAAAGCTAATCACAAAAGGTTTATGAAATAAAAGTGCCTTTTTTATTGTTCACAATGGTAATGAAACTATCACATCTACTAACTCTATTATCTACCACATCCAAAAACTGAAATTTTAAGGCAGGTAGAGGTGAGTTATGTAGAAATTAAAATCGAGTTATCAATAAAAATATTATCAGAGCACATGCGAATAAAATCTACGAATATATTTAGTAGCATTACCTTATAACCCTTAATCTTCTTAAGAATCTATGTGAAGTATATTTATTTGTTATAGCAGTCTATGATATACTATCAAGTGAATAAAATAAAGAAAAAACAACAACAATAATAATACTCAGCGAGAGTCTCGCTGAGCACGAGGTTTAGGAAGGTCTATGATATACTATCAAGTAACATAAAGAGGAAATCAAGTGAATAAAATAAAGAAAAAACAAAAACAATAATAATACCTAGGCAGAATCCCACGAACCACAGGATCTGGAAAAGTCTAGTAGTACGTAACCTTATCCTTGTCATGCGAAATTTGAATAAAATAAAAAAAAGAAAAAGAATAAACATGAAAGGTTTTGTTATAAAGTAAATCTTTCCATAGGAATCTCCTACAAAAATGCAAATTAGAAATCCTATGATTCTTTATTTCTCTACTTTGTCTTCGTTAGGTTGATAGGAACTCTCCAGAGAATCTTTAACTTATAAATAAAAAATATTAACAAACATAAAATATTGGATAAACAAGTATGAATTAATTTTAATGTGTCGACATAATTTGAATCATATTATTTTAATGTGTATATAACTATAAATACCAAAATATGAATTATGAACTTCTAAACATGCTTCTTTTATGTTGAAAAACTATAGTTTTATAATTTTCATTAATTAGTGTAGAAAGAATTTGAATTATATTGTTTTTTTCAAAAAATGAAAAAAAATTTATGTTAATCATAGCAAAAGCTACAACAACATTACAATGAGTTGCATTATTAGTTTGCATTCAGCATATGTTGAGGTTACAATAAAGTGCTAAAAAAGCTAGGTTAGTTAGGTTTGTCATCACATTACTGAGTGAGTTGTGTTTATTGTAAGCTATGAAAGCTGCTCGAACCCAGTTAACAATGTGTTCAGCTATTTGATATTTTCCTTCCTTAGTTCCCTCTCTCCTTCCATATGGAGTAAATGGTGGTAGTAAAAGCTATTTTAATAAGAATTATATTCGTTTCACATAGCTTGGTCCCGACAATGATCATGTTAAGTGCCTCTCTCCAATCAAAAGTATGACTAGGTAATTGTTGCATATTTATTATCTAAGTCCACATTGTCTTGGTGTAACTACATTAAAAAATAAATGATTTTGACTTTCTGTTGTATGTTTACAAAGAACACAAATGAGATCATAACTGAGTGGTATTCCCCTAAAAACTCCTATAAAAGGAGTATATTGTCTCCAATACTCCTCCCAGGTAGGAATGCCCCTTGTGCCATGTGAATAAGAACTAGTTTTAGCCTTAGAACAAACAATTTGACAATCATTTTATAAACAGTAGTGTAACATGATATGGGTATGTATTCAATTATGGATGATGGATGTTTCTTCTTAGGAATAAGACATATAAATGTATGATTTACCTCTTTGAGCAATGTTGTAGATGAGAAAAACTCTAGTACATCCTTTATAAAAAGATATCCAAGTGGTTTGAGAAAAGATGGTCATGAATCCATCAAGACCTGGAGCCTTTGATGGATAAAGGCTGAAAAGCACTTCCTTCACTTCCTATGAAGTAAAAGGAATGGTTGTTTTCTCATTAAGGGCTTGATTTAAAGAAATACCAAACATATCTTTGATATTAAAACCCTATGGAGAGGTGTTTGTTGTCCCCATCAACTGTTGAAATATCTCATGATTAAGTTAAGTAACTCTTGCTGACCTGTGATCAAATTGCCACTGATGCCTTGTAATCTTGTTATGGTATTCACATTTTTTCTTGACAGTAGAGAAGCATGAAAAAAAAATAGGTGTTGGAATCCCCATCTTTGAGCCAATTCAGTCTAGCCTTCTACTTAAGGACCGAATTAAGGTATGCTAGTTGTTCTTGGTATTCCTTCAACCATCGGTTTTCAATAGCCTTTAGTTCATTATCCATAGGATGATTTTAATGAGCTTCCTGTGCTTCGGCTAGTTTCCTTTTGCTCACATCTAGATCTTGATTCTTTTGTCTTACAAAAACTTTAATAAGTTGTTTAATTATTTTGAGTTTTTGCATTAATTGGAAGGTCTTATATCCCCACACTTCACGACCCCCACAACTATTGACAAGCTCCATAAATCCTGCCATCTGTGTAACTCCATTGAAGAATTTGAATGGAACTCCCACTCTTAACAGTTCAGCCATGTTTTGGATGAGCATATAGGAATGGTCTGATAGGATATTATCTCCAAAACATACTAATGATTATAGGAATCCACCCATCCATATTAGATTCATAATGGCTCTGTCTAGCTTTTTTTGAATCAACATCTCTCCCTGCTATTTATTAGTCCAAGTAAATACCCTCCCTATTGCTCCTAGATCCATTAAGTCCACCTGATGAAAGAATTGGTTTAACTCTCTCCGAACGCCCAGTGTGTATCTATTGCCACCTTCAACTTCACTCAAATTCAAAGAACAATTGAAATCCCCATTGGCTATCCAGAATTTGGACATTCCAATTTGAAGTATTTGCATATCCTTTCATAATTTGTCCCACTGAAATGCAAAATTTAAGGCATAAATAAGAGTAACTTCGAAGGCAGAAGAATTACCTTGGAGTTTACAATACAGTGCATAAACTTATCATTGTGACTGGTTGCTTTCACCTTAATGCAATATGAATTATAAAGACAAATAATGCGGCCATTGTAATGATGATAGTGGTTATTAATGTACTTCCATTTAGCACCTAAGATTTCAGTGCTAATTAGGTATGAGAGGCTTTTTTTTTCAAGGAGACATACTAAAATAGGTCTTTTATGAAGCACTAACTCCTTTATCATGGACTATTTTAGAGGGTCATTTAATATTCCATACTAACGTAGTCATCTAGGGGAATATCCTTTCAGTTTTGCTATTTTCCTAGCTAAGCGTCTACTAGACTTTGAGGGTGTATCTGTTGATCCTCAATCCCTATGGTATAGGGTTGTTTATGTGGAATTGCATCAGCATTTTGATGTATCACCATATGTTGTGCCTCATTCAATATTATCTTAGTTGTTGAAGGCTTTGATAAGTTTCTGGCATTGCCTGTACATCCATCTAGTTGTTGGTGGGAGTGTCTTTTGCTGTGTTGGTTGTAGAGTTAAGAAGTCAATTGGACTTGGAGGGTGTAGCCATTATCTCTTCACTCCTGTTGATGTCTATCTGTGACAATTGTGGTGTATGTGGGATTGCATCCTCATATTGCAATGCCTCTAAATTCTGAATATTATCCAACATTGTCTCAGCAAGTGGTAGCTTAAGGATGCAAGTGGGATTGGTTGGATTGCTTTCTAACTGATGTTGTTAGGAACCTCAATAGAGACTATATTATTGATAGTATAATAGGTGATAACAAGCTGGAGCAAGCTCCCCCTCCTAGCTGATGCAGGCCAAACCAACCTAACAATAATTAAAAAAATGTACCCCTCTTTATCCTTAATAGACAACTATATCCCCTTTCATTTTGTGGGGACTCGATCTTGGAATCGGACCCCAACCGGAACAGAACATACTATACTTTCCCGTATAGTGGTTCAGTGTAGCCGTGAACTTATGGGAGTCCAAAACGGAGCTCCAATGCCACTAGCGGGCAGGCGGGAGAAGCCTTTAAAAACAGACAAGTGCACTTGTCCCTCTTATGGGACCTAACCAAACCCACATAACACACAATTCATACTTGAAAAATCGGATTGCCCGAAGGTACATTTCAAAAACTTGTTTTTCATACATATATCATATAGCAACCCAAATGCAATCTCAATTCATCAATCAATCTCATAACAATCAAATTCATATTCAATTTCTCAATCATGCACAAACAAGGAATGCAAAAATCATAGCAATTGCTTAAAATTCATAAGTAATGAATTTCAGAAATTTTCTTAATTTCTCAAGTCATTTAAAACTTGTAACCATTTTCCAAAAACATTCGGAAACAATACAATTCAATACTTCTTTTCTTCATTTTTCGAAAACATATACAATAATTTTGCAAAACATTTCACTTCTTGATTTTTCGAAAACTCATAATTAACTTATAATTCAAAATATAAACATGGTACCCACCTCATATCCATGCTTGGAACTTGTTCAAAGCCTCAATTTCTCCATTCTTTTCCTTAATTTTCCTCATCCAAGACAAAAACCCTCAATTCTTCACCATTTTCAGATTTTCTTAGGTCCATAGGAAACTCTCATGCTCTTCCACCTTTTTCCTCTAAAATCAACGTGAAACTCCTTCTTGAAAGCCCATAAAAATCGAAACCCTAAAATCCCTCTTCTTCTTTTCTTTTCTTCACCACCGAAGCTTCACTATTTCTCTCTTCTTTCTTACTTTGTTCTTTGTTATTTTCTTACAATTTTCGTGCTTCTCCCTTCATATACGACAGCCCTCTTTTAATGAATGAGTAATGACTCATTTACCCTTCCTTATAAGCCTTGAAACTTAAAAGCTTAAGTACTCTTGCAATTTTGCCCTTCATGCATTCTTTACACTTTAATTTCTAACAATTTAATTCAATTTAATCCAATCAAACTATGCCATATGATCATACTCAAATTAATATGCTAATTATTCACATTAACATGATAATTTATTCCTAAAAAATCATAAATTATAACAAAGTCTCAAAATGTCATTTAATCATGCTTAACTTAGGACATTTTTCAAATCATCAAATTGAAGGAATTTGCTAAAACTTCCTTATAGAGAAATGTTCCTCATTGTCTCAATTTCATAAGGCCACCAAAATCATTTAATTTGGTTCACTACTCCAAAAGTTACACCTCCAACATTTCGGACTATGCTTATGCTAAAACATTTTCCAACACTTTACTTCCATCCGAAAATTGACATTCTTAGAGACTAAATTGAAACTCAAATCCTTCAGAAAATTTTTAGCCCTATTTCTCTAGTTTAATCCAAATCAAGAATCACCTCATTTAGATGACTAGAGAAAAAGTTATGGCCAAAATACTTTGAGCTCTCACTAATCCAAGACTGAACACTATACCCAACTTCAATTCAGAAATTGAAAATCTTCGGGGCTAAATTGAAATTTACTCCTTTCAAATAACTTGTATCCCCACATCTCTAGTTTATTTTGTAAAAAGAATCAGATCAATTGGATCTCCAAAGATCAAGAATTTCTCTTAAGACTGAACCATGTTCAGAAAATTATCTAACTCACTTTGATTAAATCAAACTCTTTCAATTTAATCTCAACAATCCCCAAATTTTTCATAGGCAGATAGAGGGATGTCTTAGAAATCCAACGCTTCAAAAACCAAGTCAAACGGATGTCGGACGGAAAAGATATAAGCAAAAGAGTGAGAGAGGGTCGGATTAGGTCGGACACAACAAAGGTCGGTCGGCCAAAATAGAGGTCGGTCGGCCAAAACAGAGGTTAGTCGGCCAAAATAGAGGTCAGTCGACCAAAACATAGGTCGACTGGCCAAAACATAGGTCGGTCGGCTAAAACAAAGGTCGGTCGGCCAAAACAAAAGTCGGTCGGCCAAAACAAAGGTCGCTCGGTCAAAACAAAGGTCGCTCGGCCAAAACAAGGGTTGCTCAGTCAAAACAAAGGTCGCTTGGCCAAAACAAAGGTCGCTCGGCCAACAAAGGTCGCTCGGCCAAAACAAAGGTCGCTCGGCCAAAACAAAGGTCGCTCCAAAACGCATACTGACTTTAAAGAATTCATAACTTTTTACACAGAAGTCCAAAATTCACAAACTTGGTATCAAAAGAAAGCTGAAAGGAAGCTCTACAACTTCCATGAAGAATGAAAAAATCAATTCCATCTCTAAAGGGGTCAAAATCCTAATCAAAATCACTTCCCCTACTTGTCATCCCAAAACAGTAACTCAACTTCTAAAATTTCTATCTTTCAACTCCAAGGTCAAAACATGTCATATTTTATATCAATAAAAATATCAAAAAGTAACCTACAACTTTCATGAAGGACAGAAAAATCAATTTGGCATCTAATGGAGTCAATTTACTAACCAAAGTTTCTATCCACTAATGATCATACCAAACAGTAACAACAGCTTCTAAAAATCATAACTTCCTATTCCATGGTCCAAAATTTCCATACTTTACATCAATGAAAAGATCAGAACATAATCTAAAACTTTTAGGAAGCACTTAAAGGTAATTTCAACCTCTAACTAAGTCAATTTTTCAATCAAAGTTTCTACCCTGTTAAAACAAATCACCTAAACAACATCCAACTTCACATTTTCATATCTTCCAATTTTCACAACCAAAAATAACATATTATACATCATTGTAAAACTATGAAATTTCTCTATAACTTTCATGTAGACCACTTACTTCAATTCAGACCACATCAGTACAAAATTTGTGTAACATCCCATCACCGATGGGAAGGATAATTTGGTCAATTGGGACGGGTTAGGAATGTTTAAATATATCTCGGCATGCACATGCATCGTATAGCCTTTATATTTATATGAATGATAATTTTTGCACATGCACATGATTGTACATGCATTCATAACATTTCCCGGCATATGTATTTATTTGTGAAATTTGTGATATTTGTGTTTGAAAAATTGATTTGGAGTGATCTATGTGTGTTTTCCATTTTTTGTGGATTTTGAGAATTTTTCTGAAATTTTTCGGGGTATTTGCCCGGACAGGAAAATTTTCAACTAGTTGACTGAGTGGGTTTCCTGTACTGAAAAGTACTGCCTAATGGAACTGAAATAGGGGATAAATGATTTTTGGAATTGTCATAGAGCCATTAGTATTAGATGGATTAAAGATTAATTTGTATTAGGGTTCCTTAATTAAATGGTCTTAATTAAGGTTTTTGTCTTTTTCTTCATCAAGAGCCAAGTGTCCTCCTCATTTAATATTTTTGTCTTATTTCAATCATCACTTACGACTCTTCTCCTGGTCACAATTAAAAAAAATCACTTGGAAAACCAATTATTTCTCCTCTCATCCGTGGCTTTACTCCTTCTTCCTTGGTGTTCTCCTCATTCGATTGTCTTCTTCTCCTCCCATACAAAGTTTCCTTTGCTACTTGCTTGCTCTTTCTAGTCACAACCAAGACCAAACTCAAGCCTTGTGAAGATGATGATTTGTGTATGTGTGAAGTGATGACCGTAGGCTTGGGTGAGAGGTAAAGAGTTGGAGTGATTTGAAAAGTGGAGAATTGAAGAGCTTAAAGCTTGTTTAGGTAAGAATCTTGTTTTGTGTCCTTTCGTTAGTAGGTAGAAGCATTTCTTGAGCTTGTTGGTTCATTAATTTTATAACATCCCGTCACCGATGAGAGCGATATTATAGTAAATTTGGATTGGGTTGTGACTTTGTACACAAGATTGTGTATGCACTCATGACAATTCCCGATTTTTGGTGTTTTTGTGAAAAATGTGAAATTGTGTAGCTGATAGATAGAATTGGAGTGATTTATGTGAATTCTGCGAAATATTGTAAAGTGGGTACCGATGAGATTTCCGGTACTGAAAATGACTGTTCATTTGACACTCCAATTAGAGACATGATTTAGGAATTTTGTTTTAGCTTGAGCTATTAAAATTTGGAAAGATTTATGAAAGTCAAAGTAAATGAATGGATTGAATTGGAATTTTGACAGGCATGAAAGTGAATGATTACTTTGAAAGAATTGAATTTCAATTCAGTCCCTAAAAGTTGGAGTTTTCTAAATTGAAGGCGTGAAGTTATAAGAATCGTTATATGGGCAATTTGGGTATGACACTTAAGAGAATAAGGTTTAAGGTTAAATGAAGAGGGAAAAATGGGCAATTCATAATTTGAAATGGTATAAAAAGGAAATTGGGTTTGAAAATGGGAAAGAAAGGAAGAGGTCGTGGAAGAAGGAGAGGAAGGGAAGAAGAGTTCAATTTTCGACGAAATCTGGAAGAGTTTAAAGAATTTGTGAGCAAATTCAGGTAAGTTTAAGAACCTTGCCTCTTGATTAGTAGATTGAATTATGTTTTAAATGATATAGTTAAAGTTTGGGTTCTGAGATGTTGGGTATTTAGGGTTTTTGAAAATGGTAGATTTTTGATGTTTGAGAGTGGATTTGGTTTGTTAATGGGTTGGAAATTGGTGTGAGAGTGATGTTGTAATGTTTAGATGAGTTATGTGTTGAATAAGTTGGAAGACTTGGATTAAATTGGTTCAAAGACGGATTTGGGAGGTGCGATCGGGCTCGCACGTCGTGACGTGTTCATGGGCACGTCGTGGCGCGCGAATTTGCACACGTCGCGACGAAGGCGCGCGTCGCTATGAGGACGAACACGCACGTCGCGACGAGGGCGAGCATGCACGTCTTGACGAGGGCGAGTGTTTGGTTTTCGCCGCAGCGAGCTTCTTCACGTCGCGGCGAGCTACTGTTCCCAGAAAGTTATATTTTGGTTTTTAAGCGATAACTTTTTATATCGTTATTCAAATGAGATAATTTCTGATTTGTTATGAGCTAGAGACAAAGGTCTTCATGCTTTATGAAGAGGGGAAATGTTAAATCAGTCTGTAAAGGCTTGAAATCTGGAATAGTAGTTTAGTGAAAGATATGGTTATATGTTGGAGAATAACTTTGGGATTTCTGAAACAAATTGACTAATTTGGGTATCAACTGAATTACGATTTTTAAGGAAGATTTTGAGGGTGAAATATTGGGTTAGTGCCGGGAATGTCACTAAAGTGCGTGATACGTTTATTTGTGTAAACTACTACATGAGCTTTATTCTGAAAGGGCAATGTGTAAACTTAGGGTGTTTGAATTGTGATAGGGGAATTTGGAAAGTCAGCCTCAGACATTCTGAGACTTCCAGGCGTTAGCGCGGAAGCCAACTAAGTGACCTAGACAGTTCCCAAAATATTAAATGTTATAATTCAGTGATTTAAATTCTCTGAAGTAAAATGATGAGACAGTATTGAATATGAACTCCGGATCAAAGGTCCGGAGTACTGAAGTGATAGTATACAGAAATGTTATGAGAATGTGATAGTGTAATTGTGTTTGTGATGTGAAAATCTGGAATAGATTAGAAATGATTGTGATATATGAATTTGATAATAAAGTGACTGAATTGTGACACATGCCGTTCATTTATGAACGCAAAATCCGTTAAGGAAAGCTGCGACCAAAGCAACCACTGATAAGAGCTTTCAGCTCAATGCTATAACTGGGCTTCGAGCCATATAGTGATGCAGAGCTACAAGCTCGACTACTAGAAAAGAGCCTTGTGCTCGACAAGGGAATAGTATATACCCAAAGGGCTCTCCTATCCCTAAGACGCATGAGAAATAGTGCATACCCAGAGGGCTCTCCTATCCCTAAAACGCGTGGAAAGTAGTGCATACTCAGAGGGCTCTCCCACTCCTGAGACGAGTTTAACGATTAATGAGCCCAAAATAGGACAGTTCAGAGCTACAAGTTCAATGATTAATGAGCCCTTGACGGGACAGTTTTAGAGCAAAAAGCTCAACGATTGATGAGTTAGTGCATACCCAGAGGGCTCTCCTATCTCTAAGACGCGTGGGAAGTAGTGCATACCCAGAGGGCTCTCCTATCCCTAAGACTCGCTCAACAATTAATGAGCCCTTAATGAGACAGTTCCAGAGCCTATGGCTCAACGATTAATGTGCCCTTATATGGACAGTATAGATGCTTGGTCACAAAACTGATATGAATTGATAATGGGTTACAGACTGCATTTATTCTGATATGTTTGATTGAATGATAGGCGAAATGCCCTACAATGGTGTGAAAACAGTTATGGGGTACTCCTAATTGTAGAATGTATGACTGATTGTGATATGCTTAGTGTTGTATGGAATATTAGAGCTGTTGACCAGAGTTGCCATCGATTAGAGCTTTTAGCTCAACGTATGAACTTCGAGTTCATGACTGATTCAGAGCCTTAGGCTCAACGCATAATGAACCCGATATCCAGTATTGGATAAGGGTCAGCTATTATTGAGCCCATCGATGGGACAGTTTAGGCACTAGGTCACAGCCATATGATAATTAAATAGTAAACAAGTGAAATACTTTGTATCGAGAAATGGGATGTATGAATATAGATTTCTGTAAATATGTAAATGGGGAATTCTTAATTAAATGTATTACGAGATAGAGATAGATCTATGGGAATTGATAAATGAGATCAATTAGAAAGAATGAAAACATAAGTTATTATTTGATTCTGTACTTGACTTAGCGGACCATCGATGATGGTCACTCATTGAGTTTGCAAAAACTCGCCCTCAATTTGCAATTGTTTTGCAGGACTCATAAGAATACCCCATTAGGTAACGGGTGTATAGTGATCACAAAGCGGTACTAGAGGGCGGGATCAGTTGCGTCTGCATTAGAGTGAAGACTTTGCTTATATGTTATAGTGTATTTTATATGAGGACACTCGTGGGCATTGTATCTACCAGATTGGTTATGTAATTGTTTTCCGCAACATACATATATGTAAGTGTATGATTGTCTCAAAACAAAATTTTTGTACTGTGTTTTAACTGAGTGATGTATCATCCCATCCTCGCAGGGCGCGGATTTGGATATCACCATCGATGTCAGGTCCGGGTCTTACGGGAGTGGGGTGTTACAAATTTCATAAAGCTTATGGTTTAATTGTATGGGTAGGTTGCTTCTTTGATTGGTTTATGTTTGGTAAAAGATGAATTGTTAACATGCTTTGGATTAGTTTGATTGATTTTGATGTTGAATAATGGAGAATTCAAGTAAGAAAACCTTGTGTATTGTGTGCTGCCAAATCTTGACTATTGGTTCAAGAGAATGTTTTGATGAACTTATGGCTGAATTAGAGGTTCAAATGGATGCTTATTGATGTAGGTATAGTGATGGAATGAAAGGAGTTGAGGTAGGGAGGAAATCTGGAAAATGTGACTTTGTGTAAGTTTCAGATTTTGGCTCATAACTTTTGATATGGTTGTCCAATTAAGCTGAGTTTTGGCTTAAATTAAACTTAAGAAGTATGGATAGATTTCAAATGAAGGAAGTTTTGTCCAATTATGGCTTTAAGGGTTTTAAATTTGGCATGAAAAGTGAGTTGTAGGTGCTGTAGGAACAGTAATCCGAACCTTAAGACCTGAAACTTTGATGATTTTTTTAGGTTGATTTGGATTGAATTTGCTAATTTGGTCTTCATGAAAGTTGAATATTTTTGTGTTAGCTTTCTAACGCCACTAAGTATGAAATTTTTTGATTTGTACGTTGAAAGTTATGATGTGTTAATGTTCAGATGGTCATTCAGCTGAAAATGTGTTTTGTGTAAAAGTGACTCTAAGTGTATAGGTTTTGTGGTTTTTGTGTTCTGATATTTATTTGGAAATATTAAAGGTGAAATTGGCTCAAGTGAACTTCTGGAAAGTTGTAGAGGATTATTGTAGCTTTCTAATGAGGTATTTTATGTGAATTTTGGATGTAAGGATTGATAGATATAAATTTGTAAAGTTTAGTTATGGTTTGGGTTAAATGCTGATTTCTTAAACCCTAACAGGACAGCCACCTTAGTGAGAGGATTTGACCTAGTTTGATTGGGAATTTGCTTTGAAGTCTTCTTGAGAATTGTAGTATATTGTCTAAGATTTTTATTTCTATATGGTACGTAATTTTTCGACAATGAGTTGGAAAGTTGTGAATGTTGGAAGATTCTGTTACTGTGAGAATGAGACTTATATAGGCAGAAGCTTTGCTTGAGAATTTGAGTTATTTAGAGGTTTATTTTGCTTCCAAGTTATTCATGAAACTTGTAGAAAATGTTTTTATCTTTCTTTTGACATATATCTTGGAATTTTTCGCATAAGGAATGGAAAGATAGGAATTTTTTTGTAGAGTGCAGTTACTGTTCCTATGGTAGTTTTACTGTTTCATTGGGCAGAAACTTTGTTTGTATTTTTGACCCTCTTATAGATTGAATTGGATTGGGGACTCTTCTTGAAGATTGTAGAAAATGTTTAGATCTTTCTAATGGTGTATAATGTACCTCATTTGGAGTTATGAGTAAAAAGTTATGAGGATTGGAAGAACACAGTTACTGTTCATATGGTCATTTATGGGTAGTAACTTTGAAGTAGTTTTTGGCACCCTTAGAGGTGAGATTGGTTTGTGAGCCCTTCATGGAACTTGTAGGGTTTCTTATTATCTTTCCAATGAGACCTTGTTTGTAATTTTTGGATAAGTGTGTAAAGAGTTATGCATGTTAGAAATTCAGATGGTGGAAGAGAGGGAAATAAGTGCAAACCCTCTTATCTTTTGTTTTATCCTAAAGCTTCTTTTGCTTATATCTTCGTCATCCGACCTTCGATTAACCTGGTTCTCGAGGCATCGAATTCATAAGATAATGATCTACCTCTCCATGTGGAATTGTAAACTTGTGGGATTTTAATTGAAATTTGGGGATTGAATCCAAGTGAGAGAATTGATTAACTTTTGGCAATATCCAGACCAATAGAGATCCAAATTGAGTAATTCTGGTGTCTATGAGTTCTGAGACATGGGGAAATATTTTGTGATGTGAATTATAGAATGATACCGGGAATATCATGAACATGCATTGTACACGCTTTAATTGTTCCATGTGCATTGTTTGATACTTCTGAATATACATTTGGTAATGTGTAATTATTTTGCTTGTTATAGAGGCACAATTGGAATGTCATCCCACGGACGTTGCCGAGACTTCCCGGCATTAGCTCGGAAGCTACTTGGTGAGTAACCTAGATGGTTCCTCAATTATAATTTTTTTTTATTTTGCACTTATATAACTGTGGAGAATAATGGTGGGACTATTGCGTTTGTCTATGCTTATATTCCAGACTGAAAGTGTCCGATGTATGTGGGAGATTATGACATAGGAGTGTTCTGTTGTGATTGTGATTTTGTGAACTATTTGTTGACTGCATTGATTTGGGATGAATTTGGATGTGGGCTTTGTTTTATATTGTCATATGCATCCCATGCATAAATGCATGATCAGTAATTTGACAGTTGTGACCGGAGCAGCCACCGAGAGCTTCAAGCTCAACATAATTGGACCTCGAGCTCATAGTGACTGATACAGTCATATTTTATATATTTTTAGAACTTTATATTTAGCATCTTGCATGTGATTTATGGATATTTATGGCCTTTTCATCATGTTTTATAATTATTAGAGCTTTAGACACATAAAATACAAAAAAATCCTTAATAGGTTGAAATTAACACTGTTTTTCAATTTCTGGCAGATTTGACCTTTGGATCTTTGGATCTTTTTATCTTGGGATCGGGTTATTAGAAAATTCTAAAATTTGGCAGGCACAATCTTGACTCATTGAAGAATGTTTCCACCAAGTTTTAGAATTTTTGGAGCTGTCAGTTGAGAACAGTAAATTTGTGAAAAGTGACACAAACAAGTCCACAAGAGGAGGACCAGTGTTGGGCAGACCAAATTAAAGGCAACAATTAAATGGGCGTGAATTCAACAACAATGGGCAACGTGAAAGAAGCTACGGACACGTGACCCAGGCGTAACTTCAATGGAACAGAGACACAAGGGATAGGAGCAAAAATGATTTAATTCAAGTGAAGCCAGCACAATAGGAGACCAGCAGGAAGGCAACACGCAATTAATTAGTAAGCTACAGAAGAGAGGAACATGCAAGAGGGACCCAGCAAAAATAAAGCCAATTAAAGCATGCCCATGTAACAACGTGACCATATAATAGTGTGAAGCAAAGCATGGATTTAATTAAATTGGACAGAAGCTACAAGAGGGGCGTGATCAAGGAGCAGGTGTGAGGAGAAAGAAATTAAATCAGGAAGATAAAATCAAGAAAAGGAAGCCAAGAGGGACCCAGACGTGTGGAAGTAGCTGACTACAAGAGAAAAATCAGAGCAGCCGCAAGACAAGGAGCAGGCGTGAATCAGGAGGGATTTAAAGGAATGATTAATATTTATTTTTGGAGAGGACAGCTGGAATCAAGGAAAAAGACAAGGCATGCACGTAGAACACAACATGAGTCACTAATGCGACAAGAAAGGAGATAAATCACATGGGCTGGTCAACAAATCACGCAAGAGGAGCACGCAACAGTTGGGCGTGAATGAGGGACTCTTCCATTTTTTAAACCTCGCCATTTACGCACAATAGAGAGGATATAACACATCAGGAGGGCTCTTATCTGCTTCCATGCAAGAGAGGAGAGGAGCAAAGTTTTAACATGATGTAGACCTTTATTGCTCTTATCATGCTACAGTAGCAAGGAATTAACGCACATAATAAAAGGGGGCAACTCTCAACTTTACACTCTCTATTCACTCTACAAGCAACAACGTTGCAAACACCAAGAGAGGACATTCACGTGGACAAGGAGAGAGGGCCTCATTCACTCTATTTTTGAACACACACACTTCATCTTTATACTCATCAAGGGAAAGCAAAAGAGCCCCACCAAGCATCAACGAATTTTTCATTGGTTTTACACCAAAGCTCTTTCCACGAAACATCAAGGCACTAGGTTGGAGAAGCTAGCGCGTACGCTGGAAAAATAAAATAAATTGAAGAGCAACCACCATTTGTTTTTCCATTTCTTATACTTAGTTCATAATCATCACGCTTGCTTTTATTATTTTCATTGCTGCTATTATTATTATGAGTAACTAATCCTTCCATTCTAGGATTTTAACCGAAACCGAACCCTTGATGTAATCTCGGTTAATTGGTATTTTCTGTGTTTAATATCTTATGCCCGTTTTTACTTAAAGGTTTGATTATTGCAATTTGTTCTTAATGCTTTTCATAAATTTGATCGCCTATGAAATTGTTTTTCTTAATCTTTGTGTAACGTAACAGGGAGCAATAGATTTGGAAAAAGATTGCAATAGCTTAGGATCACTTTCGTAGTGATTTGTGTCTAGGATCGGGAGATACCTATATACCCTAAGTAACCACATTAAGATTGATTCGATAAAGCAAACATCGAATTTTCACAATTTACCATAGAAATATAATAAATTGGTTCGATGATTAGGATTACTAATGATCCGGGAGGGCTTAGTAATTAATTTTGAATCTTAGGTTATCAAACCCGGTATATGAATTAAATCGAGAAAATTTCGACACTGAGGTAAAATCAAGGGGGAAGTTAAATTCCTAGATTTTCATTTCATTGATAATTCTATTAATTTTATCTAGCTTTAATTCTCGTTTTTATTTCATTTTTCAAACCACAATCACTCAATCTTTTCTTTAATTTTTATGTTATTAGCTTAAATTAGAAGTTATTATGAGTTTTTTTTAACTAATTTGGTCTCCATGGGATCGATATTTTTACTACTTGACGATAGAAACGTGCACTTGCGTTCATCACCGACAGTGACTCAGAGCCTCAGGCTCATCGATTAATGCGCTCTTAATGGGACAGTTTAGGCGCCCGATCACAACAACGTAATAAATTGAAAAAAGGGTCACATACGCATTACATATGCATTTGATTAAATGTTTTGATTGGGTGAAAAGTAAATCGCTTTGTGCCCATGTGAATAATCATGTGGTACTTCTGAATGGATTATTATGGCATAAATGTGATCTGTTTGTGTATGCATGAATTGGGTGAACCACCGATGATGGTTCCTCACTGAGTTCGCAAACTCACCCAAAATTGCAAATTATTTTTCAGGACCGAGAGAGTAGACTCTTAGCTCCAGAGGAACTTTTCCTGCCGTGTAGATCGTGTTGGCTAGAGAAGTCATGGCACACAGGTAGGTCAGCTGACATTTTTGGAGGGATGACCTAGCTAGGTTTTTGTAGTAGTTTTCTTTGAAGCTTTGTACAGACAATAAAAAACTGACAGTTATGTACATTACTGATGTTGATGTTATGAAATGAAAAAGAAAATTTATGGTTTAAAAAAAAAGTGATGTTCATATTGATGCTTTATGATTGTTGATGCCATATGAAGTGTTAATGATAGTTCGTAGCGCACCCTTATCGTAGGGTGTGTATCGGAATGACCTACGGGCGTCCCGGTATATGTCCTATGGTAAGGGGGTGCTACAATTTACCTCAAAGGACAGTACACACAAATATACACTTATGGACATTTTCAAAACAAAGCAAAATAACCTTAACTTCGAATGGTCATAACTTTCAATCCCGATATCAAAAAATGTCATACCTTAAGGCGATAGAAAGCTTTCAACAGAAGCTACAATTTTTATGCAGATCATTTGATCAAAATCTACCTAAATCAAGCGAGAAAAATTCACAAAGATTTCAGCCCAAAAAGTCAACTTTGTTACTATTTATCTCCAAAAAGTCAAATTTTCTTAATTCTCCAAATTCTCACACTTTTACTATTTATTTCTTGATTTTCAACTTCCATTTCAATCAACTCATTCACTTTAACTTTCATAAACCATACAAATCTACTCAAATCTCAAAGTCATCAAAACCAATCAATTCTTTTCTCATCAATTTCCTTAAAGCACAAAAGCATCTATAACACAATACATATACAAAAACACTCATTTCATACATTTAATATTTCTAAATTTCACTAAAAGATCAGGATCCAACAGCAGATGTGTTGCTCGTTTGACTCGGGCTCTAGACATTATAAATGCCCAGCCGAGATCCATTCCCAGAAATGGAAATCCCAGGCTTGTATTTTGATTCATTGGGTCAGATTATTCCTTCTCCAATAAGCTCCCTTTCAACCTTGCGTGCGACAAAAACTAACCAGGCTTAGGTCAATGGGTCATTAGTCCTGACCCGATTCCTTATTTCTTCACGAAGTCCTCCTAGAAAACAGCTTATAAACCACTCTTTGGGAAAATGGGTGATTTGCGAAGTCACCTGCTCAAACTCGTCGATATACCCATCCATTAACCCACGTTGGACTATCGATTTAAGTTGCTCTATTGGGTTACTTTCATCCTTTCCCCCCGTATTGGTCAAACAAGGAGCGCTTGAAGCGTTCCCATGTCATGTAAGGATCCAACTCACGTATGGACTTGAACCAGTACAACGTAATTCCCTCCATGCATATTTGAACCATCGGCAATCTAAGTTCAGAAGGAATCTCGTGAATCACGAAATAAGATTCAGCGCGCCTGACCCATGCGAATGGGTCTTCACCGTGGAACGACGGAAGATCAACCCTTCATGTTGCGTTTCTTTACTCCTCCCATGCACGCTCTGTAGCCGTTGAAATAGTGCGACTCTCCTGTTTGCAAGGTTCAGACCCATTTACTAGTTTTTCCCCCAGAAGAAGAAGACGCAAGATGGGTTAGCACTGGTGAGCTTTCTCCTTCCTCTCCCATACTCTGCTTCTCTGGGTTTTTGGCCTTAAGAGTTTGAAATCCTTCTCTCAAAACTATCTCTAGTAGGCTTTGGGACTTTGCTAGTGTCTCAACGCTAGCCATCAACGTGCTCAACTATGTCCTAAGGTCCTTCAGTGTGGTGTCGTGTGACTTAACCATTGCTTCTTGGGCAGAGATAGATGATTCTTGTCTCCTAACAAACACTTCCACTGCAGACAATCTAACTTACATTCGTGTTTTCGTGCAATCTCTACTTCTTTAGTCTCTCAATGAAAGCACCAATTGTTAGGAACCTCAATAGTGATAGTATTATTGATAGTATAATAAGTGATAATAAGTTGGAGCAAGCTCCCCCTCCTGGCTAATCCAGGCCAAACCAACCTAACAATGATTACAAAAACGTACCCTTTTTTTATCTTCAATATACAGCTATATCCCTTCTCATTCTCTCTCCATAATTACCTTCTAACAAACACTCCTCCCTTTCCCAATTTGTTCCTAGGAGTCTAGGTTTTAATGGGCTTAATTTGTATGGGCTGAATAGAAGGTGAATTGCTAACAGATGTTGTGAAGTGTTTTCTCCAGCAGATGGAGGTCTTCCAACAACTCCAGGAGCTGCTTCTGCTTGCACCTCAGTGGACTCAAGGATCAACTCATTTGTTCTAGGTAGTGGGGGAACATTTTCTGCAACCTCCATATCCCCTGTATGAACTTCTAGTCCCAGTATCTCCTCTTACCAGCCAGTTTTAAATGCTCTTCCGGTTGGTTTCCACTTCTTGAGTGAAGGGTTACGTTTCCATGGGTAAGAAACCTTAACTTCTGAAGGTACCAACTCACCTATGTCCCCTAACTTCATCACTGTCAAACTTTCAAGGAAATCAGAATTCCTCTTAATCTCAACACAAATCTTGGCATACCCGATACGCTCCATATTGGGTGTTTGAGCATCCATTATCAGAGGTTTACCCAAAGAGCTTGCTAAATACTAAAACGCTCCACTGTCCATAGCTCTAACAACAAATTATGAAATTGTACGCACATGGTAAAAGCTTCAATGCATTCACGATCAAAATTGATACCCGGTTGCCATTTCCTAAGAAACATGGGTTGGCCTCCAATATGCCATGGACCCAATTCAATGATCTCAGTCAGATTACCATCAATCGCAAATTTAAAAACAATGGTACCGTTGTCCTTGTCCATAAGCAAGGTTTTCTCCAATCCCTTCTTCCCCCACCTAGCAGTCGCCCAAGCATGGATCACTGGGAATGCAGGTCATTTGCTCCAAAATAACCCCACCAATGCCGTAGACCATGCCTTGTCACCCGCTTGTAGAAGCTCGATGGGTTTACAAATGACACCATCCTTCATGACTTCCGAGTAATACTTCAGCTAAATACAATCGTTGGAAGTTGAGCTTGCTGTGCCAAGCACTGGTTTTTAGTGGAGGAGTCGCTGTCTGTTTGGTGGGAGCACGTTCTTGCCTGTCTCGCGTGCGAGATCTCGCCAAGTTGAGTTTGCTGTGCCAAGCACTGGTTTTTAGTGGAGGAGTCGCTGTCTGTGTGGTGGGAGCACGTGTCTCGCGTGCGAGATCTCGCCCCTTTCCCGGACGCTTCGTTGGTCTCGCGTGAGAGAACCAAGAAGTCTTCCAAGGAGAGACTCGACGGATCACCACAGCCCAAAGTCCCATGCTAGGCCTTGGACAGCTGGAGAACCTCAGCCGAGTGGTGGGCAGAGGTACCGGGAAGCGTTCACCGGTGAAGATGAAGGGAGGTAAAAAAGAAGCAAGGTAAAATAGTCAATTGACAAGTCAATCAATGCATACAAGTATTGACCAATTGACAAGTCAATCAATGGCAGACAATAAATGCAGTTGAATCAGTCATGACCACTTACTGATATTGCAAGATATTTGGTGTATATGTATAGCTTAATTTTACGACAAGATCGACTTACCAACATTATGGCTTTAACGTTGTCGCGTCCAACATGATACTCGGTTTCTTGGGATCCAACGAAGCTCAACAAGATATCAACAAAGTCCTTGGTCCGGTTCTCATCCTTGTTTTGGATATGATCATCGATGACCCTCTCCAAGAAACCATCAAAAACCTTGCTAGTAGCCTTCATACGCTTTCTAAGACCCTGAAGATCGAGCGGAGCAATCTGTGGAATGTAATCAGACAAGTTTGGAACTGCCATTAATTGCATGCCGTCGTGAATTACAGATGTAAACCCTTTACCACCGAACTCCTTGTCTGTGTATTTCTTGCCAAAAATCATTCTGCAGCTGATATAAGCACCAACAGACGAGACCTTTGCACTAAGATCAACAGCAACTCGTTCATAAGAAGCCGGTTTAATGGACTCAATCAAGAGGTCTATCTCATCCTTTCTCATGGAATTGAAGGAATTGTTTTTATGGTTGGTAAGCAACTCAAGGGTGCAAAGCTTGCGCATATTTCGCCAAAAAGGTCCGTAAGGAGCAAAAGCCAAGCCCTTTTGCTCGTAAGACAAATACTTGGCAGCCTCATGTGGTGGTCTGCTTGCAAACACAAGATCATGGGTCTTGAGAAACAACTCTGCCACCTTAGGAGACGACACAACGATGGTTGGGACGGAGCCTAACCTCATGTACATGACCGGACCATATTTTTCGGCTAATTTATGCATAGCTCGCTGAGGGTACTTTCCCAACAAGTGAAGGCAACCGATAATTGGCAACCCTTTTGGACCAGGAGGCAGCTTCTTACCCTTGCTATTGCTGTTCCCCAGACACGCTTGAAAGATCAAAGCAAGTCCTATCAAGGACAGAGCAATTGTAACCCAAGCCATGAAATGAAATGGTATATCTAATTTGATCTCCGCCGATCCTGCACAAAGGCTATAAATAATGAACAAGAGCCTTAAACGTTGCTATCTTATCACAGTGGAGAAGAGTTTTTCTTTAGTTTCTAGAATAGAAAATGACATTTTTGGAGTGATGGTAGCATATCATCATAAATATGAACATCAATGTAGAAAATTGTAAATTTTCGTTCTTAATATTTAAACATCAAAAACATAAATCAAGAATCATAAGTAAATCATTCATACCTATTAAGATCTTGGATATAATAATAATCACATAGATAAAGTGAATACATTACTGTTATGAACCCATTATGAGACTGGACCAAAGAAAGCAACTACAAGGATGGAGGCCCACTAAAGAAAATACAAGGACGGACGTTGCAAGCATCAATTTGTCTCTGTAATCGTTTTCATTTGTTTTTCCACTAGTTCTACGGTTACAACGAGCATGAGGATATAAGTTGATACACTTGTCCTGCATAGGACATAACAAAAAATCAATACAGTATTCTCTCTATTACTACATTCTCTCTCCTTATATTGGGAGAAGGAGTGGCTACTGATCCCTCCAAGATTCAAGCAATATTGGATTTGCCAATATCCATTATTGTCAAATCCTTAAGGGGTTTCCTTGACCTCACTGGTTACTATAGGAAGTTTGTCAAGAACTATGGGTGGATTTGTAAGCCTTTAACAACACTACTCAAGAAAGACCAATTTCATTGGGAGCAGAAAGCTGAACAAGCCTTCCAACAATTGAAGGAGGCCATGACAATAGCTCCATTAGTTAGCTCTTCCAAATTTCCAAGAACCATTCATCTTGGAAACGGATGCCAACAACAGTGGAATTGGAGCGGTCCTAATGCAAGGGAAAAGACCTATTGCCTACTTCAGCAAGGCTTTTTGTCCTAGGAATCAAAACCTATCGGTATATGAGAAAGAGCTACTGGCAATTACTTAAGCTGTCGACAAATGGAGACATTATTTAGAAGCTTCATCATTCATTATTAGAACTAACCATTACAGCCTAAAATATCTTCTAAAGCAAAGGATACAAACTCAGATGCAGAAGAAGAGTCTAACCAAACTCATGGGCCTAAATTACACAATTCACAACAGGAAAGGGCAAGAGAACAAAGCAGTAGATGCTCTGTCCTACAAGTTTGAATCAGAGGAAGCAGAACTACATGCCTTACCTACAGCTTCCCCAGACACGCTTGAAAGATCAAAGCAAGTCCTATCAAGGACAGAGCAATTGTAACCCAAGCCATGAAATGAAATGGTATATCTAATTTGATCTCCGCCGATCCTGCACAAAGGTTATAAATAATGAACAAGAGCCTTAAACGTTCCTATCTTATCACAGTGGAGAAGAGCTTTTCTTTAGTTTCAAGAATAGAAAATGACATTTTTGGAGTGATGGTAGTATATCATTATATATGTGAACATCAATGTTAAAAATTGTAAGTTTTCGTTATTAATATTCAAACATTAAAAACATAAATCATGAATCATATGTAAGTTATTTATATCTATTATGATCTTGAATATAACAAAAACCTTATATATGAAGTGCATAAATTACTTACCTTGAGTAAAATTCATTATGATGTAGAGAGAAAGCTTCCAACGATCACAATCTAGTTTCTCTTTCTTAACCCTCTTTCTGTAATAGATAGCTTGATGAATAGCCCAATATGGAATTGTAGAAAGGAAGAATCGTACTCTTCAAGAGATGGCCAGATCCATGTTAAATTGAAGAAAAATATCTATAAGATCTTGGGCAGAAGCAATAAATATGATGTGTCACATATGCAACAAAGTGCATCTCAAAAACATCTTGAATAAGATGCCTTCTGAGTTATGGAAAGGAAAGAAATTGGATGTTGGCTACTTTAATGTGTTTGGCAACAAATGTTACATTCTTAGAGATTGAGAATAAGTTTGAAAATAAGAGAGATGATGGCGTCTTCCTTAGATATTCAAACCACAGTAAGGCATATCGTGTGTCCAACTAAAGAATTACGTCAGTGATGTAATATATGAATGTTGTAGATGATGTGCACCAAATAATTGATAAGGTGCTAGAAAAGAACCTTCAAAACTAGCTTCACACATCATAACAAAGGCACAACCAAACTAAAAGTAGAGAACATTTTTGTTTCTAGAAAAGAAACCAATCAGACAGAGGTCTAGTTGGTTTTTTGAGAAAGAAACCATCCAAAGAAGAATTGATGTTGATGATTCATGTGATGTAGAAACAGACTTGGTGGATAACAATGAATCAAGGCAACGTGATCCTCCATCATGGATCAGACGAAGTCATCCTATTGAGAATATGATTGGTGAGATTAGTGATAGAAGAAAAATAAGAGAAGGAAAGAGAATAGAATATTGGGAACTTGTAGGCTTATATGCTACACTTCCTATTTGACTAAAGAATGTAAAAGAAGCGTTGTAAGATGAATTTTGGGTTGCTACAGTGCAAGAAGAGTTGGCACAGTTTGCTCAAATTGATATATGAGAATTGTTGCCAAGGTCATCGTATGTGAACTTGATTGAAACAAAATGGGTGTTTCCAACAAAACTGATGACAAGGGTAATATGATGAGAAATAAGGCAAAGCTAGTTGCTCAAGGATTCTCTCAAATAGAAGGTATTTATTTTGAAGAAACATGTGCCCTAGTAGCAAGGCTTAAGTAAATTAGACTTTTTTTGGCCATATTACGTGTGAAAAGATTAGAGCTTTATCAAATGGATGTGAAGAGCACGTTCTTGGATGTATTTCTACAAAAAGAAGTATATATTAAGTAGCCAAAGGGTTTCCTTGATTTTTGTGCATGGTGGTCACGTGTTTAAGCTCAAAAAGGTTATTTATGTCCTCAAGCAAGCACTAAGGGCCTGGTTGAGAGACTCACCTAATATCTACTCAACCAAAGATATGAACAAAGTAGTGCATATAAGACACTATTTTTGAAAAATGCAAATTCAATTTGATAATTGCACAAATATATGTCGATGATATAGTGTTTGGTTCCACTTATCCGAAGATGGTGGATGGATTTGTAAAGATGATGACAAATGAGTTTGAGATAAGTATGGTCAAAAAATAGCACTTTTTCTTGGGACTAAAAATTAAGCAAGTAAAAGATGTCATCTCCGTATCTCAAACCAAATTTGCAAAGAATTTAGTAAAAAATTTGAGCTTAAGAGTGCGCATCATACTAGAACATCAATGAACGTCTCATCAAAGTTGAATAAGGATGATTATGACTAAAGTGTTGATGTCATTCTAGATAAAAGCATCATCAGGAGCTTGCTTTATCTAACCACCAGTTGACCTGATATTTGTTATAGCGTGGGAGTGTGTAAATACTATCAATCAAACCCTAAAAAGTATCACTTGACAACATTAAAGCAGATCATCAGATATGAGAGTGGCACTTCAGAGTTTAGATTAAGGTACTCATTAGATTATACTTCTCATTTGGATGGTTATAGTGATATGGATTGGGCCGAAACTTTAAATGATAGAAAAAGCACATCTGGAGGTTGTTTCTATCTTGGAAATAATCTGATTTCATGGTATAGTAAAAATAAAACCCCATCTCACTGTTGACAGCATAAGCAAAATATATTGCAACCGGTAGTTGTTATTCTCAACTTTTGGGGATGAAGTACATGTTGGAAGATTATGGAGTGGCTCAAGATGTTTTGACTGTTATGTGTAATAATAATAGCACCATAGACATCCTCGGTGGCATCTATTGTGATCCCTGATCCTCCATTTATTTTGATGTTGTAGTTTGACGATGGGGATGTTCAATGAGTTTATCTAATCTTAATATGGAATCATCTGTTGACGATTCTTCCTCTGCTTCTGAGGATGTCAATGTTGTGCTTAATGAGCCACCACCACCAGTTGTTTTTAATCTACATGCTACTCTTTCCACTTCCAAAGGCCATGTGAAATCACTGGCTTGGAAGTCAATTCAAATGTCTCATTATCAATATCTTGCTCGCTTTTTAGTGGAGCAAACCTTGCCCACCAAATTCTATTCCTAGGTATCTCAATAGAGATGGGATACTCTTGCTCAATCTCTATAATCCCATCAATCTCATTAAATATAAACAATTTAATTTGGATACTTTATTAAATGAGAGACATTTGTTAAATGTTGCGTTATTGTCTTGGCATTTTGATGCTAAGTTGGTCTAAGAATTTTACTATAATTTGGACAAGGGAGTATTGGATGATATAGCTCTATGTTTTCATATGGTACATGTGAGGTAGAGATTGTTTAAATTTGATCCTGATTCATTGAATGAATTTTTAGGATTTGTGAATTTAATTGGGGATTAGTCGTATAAGGATGACTTTAATGTGAGTATTGATATATTGACAAGTGTTTTAACTAGTGGTAAATTTTCCTCTTGGCCTTCTACCATTGCACTTTATGTTTCTGATCTATCATGGAAGTATTTTGTTATTCATAAAATTTTATTAGCTAATTGGATGCCAAACACCCATATTGTGATAGTTTATCTTGCTCAGGCCAAGTTTGTGTATGCGATAGGCACCAAGATCCACATAAATATGGGGAGATTAACTATTTAAGCTATGCTTAAAGGTGTTGGTAAATCGCAAACATTATTAGGTTTTTCTTATTTGATTACTCAAGTTTTGCATGCATACGATGTCTTTTGGTTTAATTCAGTTGTACTTGAGCTTGTGTCCTTTTTAAATATCTCTCCTTGAATCCTTAATGTCAATAAGCAAGCTCGAGTGATTTATTTACCGTACTCCTCATCTAATTCCTTCGCACAACTTGTTGCACCTACTATCGATACTCATGCCTCCTTCTTTGTTGAGGATGATAGCATTAAGGGTATTGCTCATACGGGTACGAATGCACTTGAACAACTCAAACAACAAATTCTTCGTTCTACTTCATCAGGAAAATATCCTTTTACTTGATGAAATAAAATATATCCCATGTTATGCTAAATTCCTTATGGAACTTTGCACTCTAAAACAGAAATTGAAATTTGATGAGAAAGTGCAATTGGGGGATAATGTCTCAGCCATTTTCAAAATTAAAAGCTTTCGTCTAAGTGTCAAGACCCAAGTATATTCACTATCCCATGTCAAATTGGTGATTTGAGAATTGAAAAAGCTATATTAGATTTAGGTGCATCCATAAATATCATGCCTTATGATGTTTATAACTCTTTAAATATGGGATATCTTAAGGAAACTAATGAAGTGATGCAATTAACGGATCACTCAAATATTATCCAAAGGGCGTTTTAAAAGACATTTTAGCTCAAGTAGGGATATACTTTTTCCAGCTGATTTTTATATTTTGCAGATGGGGAGTGATGATGTATCTTCTTTGTTGGGACCCGATCCGAAAACCGGATCCCAACCGAAAAAGCAGAACGGAAAACGGAATGCGAAAGACATAATGCAAAGCGAAGCACAAACTAAAGGGAATACAAAGCGACGAAAAGGGAAATTACAAACCGAAACGAATCGAATCGAAAAATACAAAGCGAACGAAATCACAAAGTGAAACATAAGGTGAAACCGAAAGCATATCGGATCACAAAGTGAATCGAATCAAATCAAACCAAAAGTAGCGAAGCGGATCGAATACAAATCGAAAGCGGAAACAACACATAAAGAAATGGAGCTAACATCCGAGAACAAAGCAATAGAGAACAATCGAACGCGTTGGAAACCTAGACTATCCAACATCCGATATAAATTTTTTTTCTTTCTTTTCTTATATTCATCTTTACTCGAACTAAAGAAAATCAAAATACAATGAATTCCCACTTTTGGAAATTCATCCTCATGCAAATCTCAACACTTGAATCATATTCTTATATATATCCATACAAATCCCAAATTACATTTTTATCCCAAATTTTATCGAAAATTCGGCAGCATAACGGCTGCATTTATTCTAACCCAAAACCTGCAAAGGTAAAAAAACACTTCTATAATCCCAAAAAAGATTCAAAATCATCGGACTCTCCCGTCCGGAATCCAAAACACCAGCAAACACAATTCTATACCTAACACTTCCAAAATTCTCAATTCAATGCCAATCTCATAATTCAATCAAATTCCCACATCAATTTTCAATATATAGTCCCAAAATCATACACAATTTCATACACAAATTCCAAAGTCATTTATATCTTCTCAAATTACATACGAGACCATAATGCACAATCTCAATTCCATAAATAATCTTATAAATCAAAATCCAAAACTTAAACCAATTACATTCATATGCAAATCATAAATCAATTCCCGAATTCATATCCTTCATACCCAATTACATACATGACCATAGATACACATGGCAATTCAAGCCATATACAAAATTTATACCAAAACCCAATCTACACAGAAATCTGAACGATACAAAATCAGACCAAACGTCTTGACATTCTTTCATCCGATCTCCTGCTCGAAACCTGGAGATGGGGATGAAAGGGGGTGAGCTACACAGCTCATGGATAATATATTTATAAATTAAACAATAAGCAGAAATCATTTTCAATACCTTTTTCATTTATAAGCATTTCACAGCAGAAACTCTTCAAAGTTTATTTCTCAAATCTTTCACTTTTCAAACCATCCATAAAACATTTCCAAAAACTTACATTTGCAACCATCACTTTCTCATTTTGCAAACTTCTCAAATCTTTCATATTTCATGATCAAATACAAAACGTGAATGCACCACACTTAGAAACGAAACAGAATTACATAACACAGCAAATGGTCTAGTTCGGTCCAAAACATAACGTACTGCACATTTTAGCATAGAGGTCCTGTGCAGCCGTGAACAGAACGTACCACACTTTCCCGCATAGCGATCCAGTGTAACCGTGCAGGGAGTCCGAAATCGAAACTCCATGCCACTAGCGGGCAGCCGGAAGAAGGCTATAAAACGGACAAGTGCGCACTCGTCCCACAAATGGGACCTGACCAAACCCACATAATACATAAGCGAAAATGAAACTTCGAATTGCCCGAAGGCACTTTTCGAAAATCTTGATTTTCACATTTTCATAACACAATCACATATCCAAACGTGAAATCATATTGCAATTCACATTCAATCTAAATTCATCAATTTATATGACAATCATATTCAATTAATCAATTAATCACATATAAATCAAATGCATAAAAATGAATGCAATTATTTCTTTCAAACATAAAGCAGAATTGTTCACATTTTTCAAAAATGCGAAAACATAATTTTCATAAATCTTGTATTCTAAATTTTTCAATAAATTTCACAAATCATTTACAAACATTTTAACGTAAACCTTTGTAACGATTCTTTTCAAATCCTTTGAAAACACAATTTCAGAAATATTTTTCCTTTCTTAATTTTTCAAATTCACATAATTTACTCATAATTTAAAATATAAATACATTACCCACCTCGAATTGATACTAGAAACTTGATCCTAGCTCCAATTTGATCCTTGCTTCTTTCCTTCTTCCAATTAAACTTAACCTAAGCCATAATCATCCAAATTCAACATTATAAATTACAAAATCTTCACAATTGATGTCATATTTCATAAATTCATACTAATTTCAAGATATCTAAATCACCAATTTCTCAAATCCCCAAATCCCAAAATTGACCTAAACCAATTCACCCAAATTGAACATCATAAAAATCATAATTTCTCAAATTGAACTTAGGAAACATCAATTCCTCACATATTCAAGCTATCTAAATCTCAAATCTTCAAAATCTCCAATTTCCTAAATTGGCCTAAACCCTAACTCGCATAAATCCAAAATTAAATCAATTTATCATGAAATCTCCCAAAATTGATCATGGAATTAACAAACCCATACTATTTTCTATATTTCCAAACCAAAAATTGAAGAAAAACTCAAAGTTTGAAAATTGCTCTTACCTTTTTCTTCTCAATTTTCAGATTTTTCATGGCTTTGAAGGGAACTTTCAACAACTTCCATCCTTTTTCCCTTGAAACAACTCAAAATCCTCTTGAAATCTCCCAAAAATCGAAAACCCTAAGCTTCTCCTTCATTTTCTCCATAGCCGAAACCATCTTTCTTTCCTTCTTCTTCTTCTTTGTTCTTTTCCTTCTCATTTTCGTGGGCTGCTCCTCCAAAAACAACAGCCAAGTGTTTCTTATATGGCCAGGTCATTAATGAAGGGGAAATGACTTACTTGCCCCTCCCACTAAAGCCTTAAGTCTTTACTCTTCAAGTGATGTTCCCAATATGCCCTTACACTTTCCTTTAAGTCATGCTTACTTTCGGATATGATTCGCACTATCAATTTGAAGGAATTTGTCAAAACTTCCTTCTAGAGAAATGTTCCTCTAAGTCTTAATTTCATAATGCCATAAAAATCATCCAATTCGGAGCACTACATCAGAAGTTATGCTCAAAACATTTCAGATATGTTCATGTTCTAACACATTTTCCAGCACGTTATTTCCATCCAGAAATTGACATTCTTAATCACAAAATTGAAACTCGATGTCTTCATAAAAATTGTAGCCCTATTTCTCTAGCTTAATTCAAATTAAGAATCAGCTCATTTCAATTACCAGAGAAAAAGTTATTCTCAAAATACTTTCAGATGTTCCTAATCCAAGACTGCACACAAATCCGAACTTCAATTCAGAAATTGAAAGTCTTAGGGGCTAAATTGAAATTTCCTTTCTTCATATGACTTGTAGCCCCATGTCTTAGTTTTATTTTTCCTCAAGAACCACCACAATTGGATCTCCACAAGTCCCAAATTTCACAAAATACTGAACCATGTTCAGAAAATTAGTCAACTCACTTTGATTAAATTAATCACCCTTAATTTAACCTCATAAAATTACAAATTTTCCATGAGGATGTAGGGAATTGTCTTAGGAATCCAACACTTTAAGAATCAACTCAATCGGATGTCAGACGGAAAAGATATAAGCAAAATAGTGAACAAAGGTCGGATTAGGGGAGGAGAATGGCAAAAGCAAAAGGATTTTTCATATACATATCTAACCGAAATTGCCAAAAATCATAACTCTTGATCGCGAACTCCAAAGTTGACAAATTTGGTCTCTATGGAAAGCTTGAATAAATCTCTACAACTTCCACGAAGGACATAAAAATCAATTTGACCTCTAAGGAAGTCAATTTTCCAATCAAAACTTCTGTCCTCAAATAATCATGCTAAAATCATAACAAAAACTTGTAAAAATCATAACTTATTATTCTTTGGTCAAAAAATTGCATACTGTATATCAAATTAAAGATCAAATCAAAATCTTCAACTTTCATGAAGAACTTCAAGGCTAAATTAACCTCTAACTAGGTCAATTTACTAGTCAAAGCTTCAGTCATGACATAAGTCAACCTATAACACACCTGAACTTTGACTGATCATAACTTTCACTCCCGATATCGAAAAATTGCAAACTTTATGGCTACAGAAAGTTCTTAACATAACCTACAAGTTTCATGTAGATCTTTTTCTCAAATTTTTCCTAAATCAAAAGTCAACTCTCAAAGGCTAAAAAGTCAAACTTTTCATATTTTCATATTTTCACACTTTTTCTCTTTATTTCTTGATTTTCAACTTAATTTTCAATTTCTCATCCACTTAAACTTGTATAATCCATACAAATCTATTCAAATTTCAAAATCATCAAACTCCATCAATTCTTTTTCTCATCAATTTCTTAAAACATAATCACATTTATTACAAACTTCATATATGTAACACCCCACTCGCGCGTGACCCGAACCTGACATCGATGGTGATATCCGAATCCGCGTCCCGCGAGGGTAGCGTTCTACATCACTCAGTAAACTCAGTATCAAATTTTTTTAAAACATTCATACACGCGAAAACAGTAGACAATCGAGCCCGCGTTAATTGTATACCATACCAGTCATTCCCAATCATTACAAACATTCAGCAATAATTTAAAATAGCCATTTAAAGTATACCAATCCATAACCAAATTGGGTCCGCTATAAATACAAAGTATTAATTTACAGAGCTTGCGAAAAACAATTTTATGAATAATAGAAGGATGACACTAATGCAGACGTGGACTGATCCCGACCTCTATTCTTCATTTGAATGCTGTAGACATACTCCTGTGAGCCTAACGGGGTATTCTTCTGAGTCCTGAAAAATATTTGCAAATTTTGGGTGAGTTTTGCGAACTCAGTGAGGAACCATCATCGATGGTTCGCCCAATTCATGTATCATTTAATCACGTCATAGTAATAACATGGCACACAAGCAAACACAGTTTAGTTTGCAATAACACAGTTGGAAGTACCATATAATTACCTACAAGCAAACCGCAGCTGAATAAGGCACTCATGCCTTTTTCCCATTTCAAGTAGTCAGTCAAGTATATATGCAATGCATATGTGACACTTTCCCATTTTATTGTAGTGTTGTGACTGAGCGCTTAAACAGTAAACAATATTCAGTAGACGCGTCTAGGGAGTAGGAGAGCCCTCTAGGTATGCACTAACTCCCTTCTAGCTCAAAGCTCTTTTTCAGTGATCGAGCTCAAGGCTCTTTTCAGTATCAGTGTTCGAGCTCAAGGCTCTTTTCAATATCAGTGACGTCTCAGGTCACAACTATTATTATCCGTTTAAGTATTTGTATATGGAATGCAACATGCTCAATGTATCACAATTCACATTGTCACTAAAACCCATTTATCAAAGTATACACAATATCATACAGTCACAAAATCACATTGCAGTCTAATCCAATTTATCAGAATCAAACATATCATTCTCAATCATACAGATTTTCATACAATCACAATTTATCACATTCACAACCAGTTTACACTTCAATGCCCAATTCCCATTCCTTCGGTTCAACATTTCAGTCATAATCAGTTTTCACGTAAACACCATTATTCTCTACAGAATTATCAGTACAGAACTATAAACAATCAGAAATTGAGCAACCAACTAGGGTACTCACCTGTACTTCTGAGCTAATACCTGAAAGTCTTAGTGGCATCGGTGGATCGACGCTCCAAAAGTGCCTCTATAACAGTTACAGAATATAAATATTACCAATTGCTCAATCAGAACTATTTAATGTTGCACATGTAGCAATTAGAAGGTGCACAATGCATGTTCATGATATTCCCGGCCCTAATCCAAAATTTTCCATCACAAAAATTCCATCTAAAAATTAGAAATCTAACGGCACCGAAATTACTCAATTCAGGCCTCTATAGGTCCAAAAATAAACAAAACAGTGACCAGAGGACCATTACCCGGACCCACGTCAATTTCTCGTCCAAAAATTCCCAATTTCTCATAAAATGAAATTCAATGTTTCACGAATCCGATGCCTCGAGAATCAGGTCAATCAGACGTCGGAAGGAAAAGTTATACGCAAAAGAAGGAAAATATACACATCCTAGTCGACTAGTCAGAGGTTGTAGTCGACTAGTGCAGGAAAAATGCATGTCCTAGTCGACTAGTGCAAGTTGTAGTCAACTGGAAGCTTTATTCTTTCTTTTTGCCGACATCCCAACTTTCGCAAGTCATAACTCCTTATTCTGAACTCCAAATTGGACAAACTTGGTATCTATTTTGTAGATAAAAGAGAGATCTACAAGTTTCATGAAGGACATAAAAACTAATTTCACTTCTAAGGGTGTCAAAAATGCATTCAAAGTTACTACCTTCACAAAGCCTCTTAGAACAGTGCAACATTTTGTAAAATCCATAACTTCTCATTAACTCTGCTAAAAATTACAAGATTTATTCCAAATGAAAGATCAGAATGTGACCTACAATTTTCATGAACAACATGAAATCAAATTCAATTGCTAAGTAGGTCAAACAATTCAATGAATGATTCTACCCACTGAAAACGCCTGAAATGAATAGCAATGTTATAAAAAACATAACTTCTTGGACAGATGTCCAAAAATTGCATACTTTATACCTATGAAAAGATCAAACAGAATACTACACTTCTCATGAAGGCCTTAACATCAATTCCACCTCTAACAAACTCAAAACTGTCTTGCAAGAGGCTACCCTGATTACTAGTCAATGACCTAACTTAGGTCCAATCTTTGAAAATTCATAACTCCCAATTCTGACATCCAAACATAGTATAGTATATCTCATTTTCAATATAGTTACTTCCTATACAACTTTTCAGAAGATCACTTGAACCAATTCAAATTACAGAAATCTCTAAATTTGTTTCCAATCACAATACTCACAAAACCTACACTTCTAGTTAGGTTTCACCAAAATGCGCATAGTCAGTCAATAGTTAACATTTCATAACTCCCAACGTACATATCAAAAAATTGCAAATTTAGTGGCAATGGAAAGCTAACAAGATAGGCTTCAACTTTCATTAATACCATTTTCACCAATTCCTTATAAATCAACCTAGAAAAATTCATCAGAGTTTCAGATCATCAAGCTCGGTTACTGTTCATACTGCACCTATACATTACTTTCAAAGCAAGATTCAACACTCTTCTAGTCAAAATTGGACAGTTCTCCCTTCACAACAATTGTAGAAAAATGTCTCAATTTTAAGTCAAAACAAGCCTCACCTCATTTGCTCAACCACAAAAAGAGTTATGATCAAAACATTGAAACATGTACAAGTCACATTTTCCAGCTTTTATAACTAAACTACATCCTATCACTTCTATACCATTTCTAAACCATTTCTCACTCATATCACTTCCCATTTCTACCATAACCAACTCATAACCTATCCTTGAACATAAATCCCTAAAATTCCAGCACACATACAATCAATTTTTTTGGGAATCATCATTTAACATCATGAAAAATCCATCCAAAACACACAATTCAACATAACATCTCATCCATTAGCTTCTAATTCCTCATTTACCAATCATCAATCCATCAAAGAAGTAATATACCCATCTAGTCAAAGTTCAACTTCATGCACTTGTTGCACAAGATGGTACAATCATGCATTTAACGAACATAGAATATAAGCTTACCTAATAAAGCCTTCAATGTTCCAATTCTTCACCAAATACACCAATCCTCTACTTTGCCACACCATACACAACATCACCATCAACTTGACCTTAGGTTTGCCCCCTTTTTGTTTTTTGTGAGCAAAGGAAGAGGAAGCAAGTAGAAGAAAGGAGAAAAGATGAGCATGAAATTTCAAAGTGGCAAATAAGGAGGAAGCTACGAGAATGAAGGGAGAGACAGCATGAAGACACAACTCAATTTGGCCTTTGGATTTGCTAGTGTCGTGGATGAATGGGGGACACAAGCATTAAATGAATGTGAGATGTGTCATAGGACACTTGGCATTACATAAGAAAAAGACAAAAAAAATCATATAATATTATTTAATAAGAAACCCATCCAATGGTTAATTAATCCATCCCATGGTTCTAATTTCAAATCCAAAATAATGTATCTAATATTCTAGTGCCATTAGACAGAAATTTTTGGTGCCGAAAACCAGTCGGTTCGCCACTTGGCGATTTTTCTGGTCTGGAAATTTTCTCCGGAAAAGTCCAGAAAATTTTCTAAAATTTCCTTAAAATATAAAACACACAAAAATTCACTCCAATAAATTTTTCAAACACAATTTCCATATTATTCACAATAAAATTCCGTTTAGGCCCAAATATCGGAAAATATCATGAATGCATGTACAATTATTTTTCATGTGCAAAAATTCACTGTTCACAAATACCAGTATGCATGAAAATGCCAAATCAGTCCTAATCACTCTCATCCCTGACCAAATTATTATTTTACCCTTCCCGTCGAGGGTGGAATGTTACAATATACAAACTTACTTATTTCATACTTTTTATATTTCTAAAATTCACTTAAAGATCGGGGTCCAACATTCTTTAACCCCTTTTTATTTGGAAGGCCATTCTTAAAAACCACTATAACAAAAATTGACGTTCATGATGGGTCATTGACTATGGAATTTGATGGTGAATTAATCAAATTCAATATATACAATGCCATGAAATTTTAGGATGATGAACAACTTGTTATTTTTGTGGATTTTATTGACATATGGGTGCAAAAAAATTCATTATTGAGTGGAAGAGATGAACTTGAAATAATCTTGGAGATGAGAGACACATCATATTGGCAAGACACCAAGGAATCGTTACTGCCCAACATTGAATTGGAGGTGCTATTTTGCCAAATGGAGAAAATCAAGTAATTGATAAAATAGCAACTATATGTAAAGCTGTCCAGAAACAGTACCAAGCTGCTGCCATCGTTGATCCAGCCATCAACATTGGATTTGAAGAGCTTTCCTAGCCATTTAAAATACATCTTTTTGGGTGAGCAAGACACGTTAGGTCATAATTTCTAATAAACTTACTCTTTTGCAAGAAAACCAATTGATTCAAGTGCTAAGGGAGCATAAGGAGGCTACAGTGGCAGATTTAAAGGGTATTAGTCCCACCATTTGTATGCACCGAGTATTGATGGAAGATGAAGCCAAGGAGGTAAGGCAACCCTAATGTCTTTTAAATGCACCTATGATGAAAGTGGTGAAAAAGGAAATTTTAAAGCTTTTAATGTTGGAATAGTGATGATGAGTTAATACCCACTTATGTTCAAAATAGGTGGAGAGTTTGCATAGATTATAGGAAGCTAAATTTAGTTACTAGAAAAGATCATTTTTCGATTCCGTTTATCAATCAAATGTTCGAAAGACTTGCAGGTATATTTCTCTATTGCTATTTAGATGTTTACTCAGGGTATCACTAGATTTTGGATACACCTAAAGACTAAGAGAAAACAACCTTCAAATGTCCATTCGGCACCTTTGCTTAACGAAGAATGCCATTTAGGTTATGTAGCGCAACAACGACATTTCAAAGGTGTATGGATTTCACAACTTATGGAGGGTCTTTTGAAAGATGCATTGTCAACCTTAAAAAGTGCTTAAACATTGCATTGAGACTAATTTGGTTTTAAATTATGAAAAGTGTCATTTCATGGTTGATCAAGGCATAATTTTAGGTCATATAGTCTCTTCTAAGGGAATTGAAGTCCATAAGGCTAAGATAAATGTTATTCGATCATTATCTTACCCCGCGACTGTGTGGGAAATTCGCTCGTTTCTTAATCATGTAGGCTTTTTCAAAGATTGCACAACCCATGTGTAGACTACTCCAAAAAGACTTGAAGTTTGATTTTGATGATCCATGGAAGATTGCATTTGATGAACTCAATGAACAACTTACTACAGCTCCGATTATTCAGCCACTGAAATGAGGCATTCCATTCGAGCTAATGTGCGATGTTTCGAATTATTTAATTGGAGTAGTGATGGGCTAAAAAGTGGACAAGGTACCTCATTTCATTTACTATGCTTCCATGACACTTAACGATGCTCAAAAGAATTATTCTACAATGAAGAAAGAGTTTTTGGCTATAGTTTTTAGGTTGGAGAAGTTTCGGTCCTACTTATGGGGCACAAAGGTGATCATTTATTCAGAACATGTAGCTATAAAATATTTGATGACTAAGGAAGAAGCAGAGCTGAGATTGATTCGATGGATCTTACTTCTCTAAGAATCTGATTTGGAAATACTCAATAAGAAACGAGCTAAAAATTTGGTGGCCAATCATCTTAGCAGGATCATTCCAACCAATGCATCTGATGTTATCCAAGATGAATTTTCGGATGAAATTTTCTTCGCAATTCCACTACAAGAAAAATGTAAATTAACGATGGAAACTTAGCAACCGAAAAATTTCCGCCAGCAATTAGCGACATAAATATGCTTTCCGTCGCTAATATTGAGTGATTTAGCGACGGTACTAATATTCATCGCTAAATTTGGAGGAAATTTGTCAAGGAAAAATTAACGACGGATATTAGCGACAGAACAATATAGTCGTCGGTAATTTATTACCGACGAAAAATATACCATTGGAAATTAGCGACGGAAAGCATATTTCCGTCACTAAAATTGAGTAATTTAGCGACGGTACTAATACTCGTCGCTAAATTTGGAGGGAATTCGTGGCAGCAAAATTAGCGACGGTATATGTTCCGTCACTAAAAAAGGAGGGAATTTTTGGCGGAATAAAAAATTTTGAGTTTACCTATGGAAAATTCCGTAGGTAAATTCCATTAGTAAATTAATTTAGAGACGGAAATTTTCTTTTCATCTGTAAAAAGGAGAGAATTATTGACAGTATAAATTTTTTTTTAATTTACCAACGAAAATTTCTGTCGGTAATTCCATCGGTAAATTCTTTTTAAATATAAGCTCATCCGACATCTCCCTCTAACTTCTATCTTCTTTTTCCTTTCTTCTTCTTCCTTCTTCCTACATCTTCTCTTCGATTTTTTTGGAGCCCATTTCTCTGTTGTGGACTCCTTTTCTGCTCGACGATGTTGTCTTCTCTGGCTATTGTCATCGTGTCCTTCGGTAGAGGTATTTTTGCAACTACTATCATGTGTTTTTTCATATATTAGATAAAAGTTAATTTGGGTATTTATTATTTTCGTTTATTTGTGTATTTTATTATTGGAAAACAACTTTAAGGTATAAATGTTAGTGATAGAAGGGACAAGACGTGATTTTAGTTATAATGTTAAGATAAATTTCTGATGCATATAAGGTGTTTGATTAAATGTTTGTTATTTGAAAAAATGATTTCAGTTCTTTATTTTCAGTTTTGTTTTAGTATGAATTTTAATATTTTAATTCTTTTACTTGAAATAATGAAGTTCTCTCCATGGTGGCTTCCAGATAAACTAAACACTTTGCAGGTAAATTTTAAAAAATAGTTTTCAGCAAATTTACCGACGGAAAAAAATTCCATTGGTAAATATATTAGATTTTACAGACGGAAAAAATTACGTCGCTAATTAATAATTTAAATTACAAAATCATTGGTAATTTTCGATGAAAAATTTATCGTTCGAACAAAATAACCGTTGGTAAATTTACCGACGAAAATTTTTACCGTCAGTAATTCCGTCGGTAAATTTACCAACGAAAAATGTCCGTCGTTAAATTTAGTAACGACTATATCTCCGACGCCTTTTTCCGTCAATAAATTTCGTCGCTAAATAAGCTTACCGACGAAATATGTACAAATTCTGTCGGTAAATTCCGTCGCTAAACTTTATTTTTCTTGTAGTGTTCAACAGGTAATTCCATAATATGCTGACATAGTAAACTTTTGGGTAACTAAGTCCCTACCTAGTGATTTATCTAAAGCTAAAAAAGATAAAATTAAACAAGAGGCTCAATATTACATTTGGTATGAACCTCATCTTTGGAAATTTTGTGTTGATCAGATTGTTAGAAGATGTGTTACAAGTGATGAAATTCCTTCCATATTAAATTTCTGTCATTCATCTATGTGTGAGGAAAACTTTGGTCCTAAAAGAATAGCTTGAAAAATTCTTGAATGTGGATTATTTTGGCCTAAGCTATTTTATGATTCTTACATATTTTGCAAGTCTTGTAATCATTGTCAAAGAACAGGTAGCTTGGGATCGGGAGATCAAATGCTACTTACTAACATCCTGGTATGTGAGGTTTTTTATGTTTGGGGAATAGAATTTATGGGTCCTTTTCTTTCTTTCTTTGGTAAGAATTATATTTTGCTTGCTGTGGATTACGTTTCAAAATGGGTTGAAGCTAAGGCTACTTTGTCTGACGATGCTAAAGCTGTATATATTTATTTAAATCTAACATTTTTTTCAGGTTCGAAATGTGTTGAGCTATCACTAGTGATCGAGGTATCCATTTTTGCAACAAGATTTTTGAGGTTTTGATGAAGAGATGTGGTGTCACACACCAGGTTTCTACAGCCTATCATCTGTAAACAAATGGACAAGATGAAGTGTCCAACATGGAGATTAAGTCCATATTAGAAAAAGTTGTGAATTTGAACAGAAAAGATTGGAGTTTACGATTAGATGATACCTTGTGGGCATATCAAAATGCTTACAAAACTCCAATAAGCATGTTGCCATATAGGTTAGTTTTTAGTAAATCTTGTCATTTACCTGTGGATATAGAACATAGAGTCTACTGGGTGTGAATCAGTTGAATATGGATCGGTTAGAGGTTAATAACAATAGGAAGTTACAATTACAAAGGTTAGAAAAGATCTGTAATGAAGCGTATGAAAATGCAAAAATTTATAAGGAAAAAACTAATGCTTTTCATGATAAAATGATTTCTTAGAAACAATTTGCAATAGGAAAAAGTTCTTCTTTATCATTCAAAGCTTAATTAAGTTATTTCCAAGGAAATTATGATCTCGCTAGCTTGGGCCATTTATTGTTACTAACGTTTTTTCTCATGGTGCAGTAGAAATTCAAAATTTAAATACTTCCAAGGTGTTTAAAGTTGATGGATACTGTTTGAAGTTATATTATGAAAACTCTCTAGTCGAGCATATGAAAGAGATAGAGTTGGTAACCCCAACCTATCTCTAATCAGGTAATTCAACACATATGTCGAGCTAAAGACTTAAAAGAAGCGCATTTGGGGGTAACCCAAAAATTTCAAGTTCCATTTCAGTTTTATTTATTTATTTAGTTTGCATTTTTATTTTATTTTGTTAAGTTTGTTTTATTCTAGCTATGAATTTCATTTAGCATCTCCAATTTTTCTTTTACCCTCTACTTCCACTTTCAATCACTTCAAACTTTACATAACTTTTGCAATTAACACCCACCTCATTTTAGCACAAAACCCACTCTTTTCATAACTTTTCTACTGTAACCCATCCATTACCAAAGTAACATTTTGTTGGTTTTGTGTTCTTTATTTTAAGTTTAGGACTGTGGGTTGAAATTATGTCAAGAAAGAAGAATGATTCACAAAGGATAGCCTATCCTATTGAAAATTTAGCAACCACCCAACTTTCATTGACCACCAGGATGACATCACCCATGGCTGCAGCATCAACCACATCAGTACCTCCAATTTCGACATCAACACCTGGCCCCTTAACAAAAAATTGAACAAGGAAGGGTAAACAAGTGGAGAATCGTGGCCAATGGAACTCAAGAAGTGGAGCCTTCACTTCTTTTTGACTTATGGAAGACAACGAACAATTTCAGCAATTCATCCAAGGCAAAATTTATCCTTGTAAGTATGTGTTTATTGATACTCTTCAAGCTTACAAGTTCATGATTCCTTTGAACAAATGATGGGACCAATTTGCTAGAATGTGTTTGGTAAAAATTGACTGCCATGCATATATTGAACTAACGAGAGAATTTTATAGCACGTTCCAATTTAATTCTCATGAAGAATTTGATTTGTTTACTGAAGGAATCATATAATTTAGACTTATGGAAAAGGGTTTTGCTTTGTCTATTGTTAATTTTAACATGGCCATGAGTTTTGTTTCAGCTAATGATGTTAAAAATGAGCCATTTCTAAGTTCCTGATGTGATTATCATGATGATTTTAATGCATCTGAATTGTGGGCATAATGGTCTGTAAACCTTCATCCATATAATGCTAGTGTATCTAAGATTTTGTATTTGAAAAATCTTGCTTTCAAAATTATTCATTGATTTTAACATATAATTTTTCAGGGCGTCAGGACTCCACAGGAGCACTTTTTAAAGTTGAATATTACTTTTTGTTGTATATAGCTAGAAAAATTCCTATTAATTTAGGATTTTGGTTTTTTTTGTTTTCTAACGCAATTTCAACCTGTGTTGAATAAAAAATCTAAACCTTTGATATTAGGATCCTACATCACTTAATTGGCCATCAATTTGGATTCATTAGATCCTAACAATACTGACATAATCGTGGCTTATGGTATAGAACCCTTGGATATAGAATGTTTGTACAGGATGGGAATCGTGGACCTAATTCATGGACATATATCTTTCACTAATCTGGTTCCAACTATCCCTTATAATCCACGTCCAGCTACAAGAAGTCCGGTTATAACAAATGCACTATGTGGCCACCAACCTCCCCAATCCAATTTGGAAGATCATCTTAGTTGACTAGAACACTGAATGCACTGAATGGAGCATAATTTGATGGCATATTAGGAGCATCAAGGATTCCAATCCTCTCACCCAAAAAATCTATGATTTAGGACTTCAATAAATAGAGAATCATTCTTTTCTCTCTTCTTTTCTATTTTTGCTTCTTTAACCTTATGTCATAACATTGAGGACAATGTTGATCTAGGTGTGGGGGAAAGATAAGGAATACATATGTGTGACTATTTGGTCTTGCCTTTCTTTGATTCTCTTTTCTTTAAATTGTTTTTTTTTCTGTTCCTTGCATGCTTGTGTTGTGCTTTGAGCCATGAAGCTTTGTCATATTAGTATAGATGAGATTGAGTGTATGCATGAAAATAAACTAGGCTATGTGAGTCTAAGGTGAAGCATGTTGATTAATTACAATAACTGGTCTTGTATACTTAGTCAAAGTTTGACATTTGATTTATTAGGTAATATGTGGAATTAAAGTGAACTCTTGAATTAAACTTGTGAGCAGATTTGAGTCTTAATGATATCATTTATGTCATTATATTTTATTGTAACATCCCATCACCGATGGGAAGGACAAATTGGTCAATTGGGATGGGTTAGGAGTGTATAAACTAGTCTCGGTATGTTCATGCATAATATGACCTCCATATATGCATAAATTGTAATTTTTGTAAATGCACATGATTGTACATGCATTTCTGACATTTTCCGGCATTTGTGTTTATTGTGGATAAATATGAATTAGTGCTTGAACATGGAATTGAAGTGGATTTTTGTATGTTTTACATTTTTGTGGAAATTTAGAAATTTTTCTAGAAATTTTTCGGGGTACTTGCCCGGATTTGAAAATTTCCAACTAACTGATTGAGTGGGTTTCCTGTACTGAAAATGACTGGCCAATGGCACTGAAAAATTAGAGATATGATGTTAGGATTTATTAAATTAAGCCATTGGAGTTTGACGAGAAGTTGGAGTAGAATTTGGAACCGGAAAAAAAAATCAGAACAAGTGGCAAGTGACACTTGTCACTTGCCTATTCAATCTTACATTTAAAGGTTATATAAACCCTTCATGTCTTTAGCTTTCATGACTCTCCTTCTCTTTGTTCCTTTTGATTTTCTTACTCATCTTCCTATCTTTTTTCCACCTTGCTTCTCTTCCTTTGTTTACACTTAAATCCACACTTAAGTCTTGTGATGAGGATGATTAGTGGTGAGGAGTGATGATCTTATGGTGTGGGAGGAGGTATAGGATTTGGTGAGGTGATTGAAGAATTAAGGAATTGAAGCATGTTTTGGTAAGTCTTTGTGTTTATGTTCTTTAAAATTAGTAGTTAGATGCATTGATGGTGATCAAGTGTGCATGAATTTTATAAAGATTATGGTTTGATTGTGGGGTAGGTTACTTCTTTGATTGGTTTATGATTGGTAAAAGATGAATTATGAACACTTTGGATTGGTTTTGTGAGGTCAAATGAATGGATATGTAGGTAAGAAGATGGTGTATGTTGTGCTGCCAAATTTTGAATTATCACTCAAGTAATTGTCTTGATGAACCTAGGGCTGAATTTGAGGCTAATTGGGATGATTATTGATGTGGTATTGATGTTTGAATGAAAGGGGGAGACTTGGGTAGCAAATCTAGAAAAGTTACCTTGTACATGTTTCAATGTTTTTGCCATAACTAGTTGTGTGGTTAAGCAATTGAGGTGAGGTTTGTCTTAAATTAAAATTGATACATTTGGCTACATTTCTTGTGAAGGAAGTGCTACCCAATTTTGATTAGAAGAGTGTTGAATCTTGCTTTTAAAGTGAAGTATAGGTTCAGTATAAACAGTATTTCGAGCTTGATGACCTGAATCTTTGATGAATTTTCCTAGATTGCTTTTTGTTGAATTTGTGAAATTGGTCTTCATGAAAGTTGAATATTTTTGTGTTAGCTTTCTAACGCCACTAAGTATGATATTTTTCGATGTGTAAATTGAAAGTTATGGTCTGTTAATGTTCAAATGGTAATTCAGCCTTTGGGAAGGGAATGCTCTAAGTGAATAGGTTTTGGGCTGTCTGTGTTCTGATATTTATTTGGGACTGTTAATGGGGAAATTGGCTTAAGTGACCTTCTAGAAACCTGTAGAGGATTGTTGTATCTTTCTAATTAGGTATTTTATGCGAATTTTGAATGTAAGGATGGTTAGATATGAATTTGGAAAGTTCTGTTATGGTTTAGGTGAAAGGCTGTTTTCATAAACCCTAACAGGACAGCCACCTTAATGTGAGGTGTTGACATAGTTTGAATGGGAATTTGCTTTTATGTTCTTCTTGAAAATTGTAGTTAATTGTCTGAGATTTTTATTGCTATATGGTATGTAATTTTTCGACAATAGATTGGAAAGTTATGAATTTTGAAAGATGGGGTTATATTTGAGAATGTTCTGGATAGGCTGAAGCTTTGATTGAGAAATGGAGTTAGTTAAAAATGGAATTGGCTTTCAGTTTGTTCATGAAAGTTGTAGCCCTTGTTTTTATCTTTTGATTGACATAAAATTTGGAATTTTTAGCTAAGGGTATAAAAAGTTATGATTTTTGGTAAAGTACTGAACTGTTATGGCAATTTTGTGATTTGGTAGTGTCATTGAGTGCAATTTTGACACCCGTAGAGGTGAAATTGATTTGTGTACCCTTCATGAAATTTGTTGGGTTTTCTGAGAACTTTCCAACGAGACTGAATTTGGAATTTTTAGACACTTTTGTAAATAGATAAGGGTTTTGAAAGAGGAGAAGGTAGTTAGTGAAAATTGGAAATTTGGAAAAAAGAAGGAAATTTGGGATTTATGTAACCTAATAATTTCTTTTGTCAATTACTTTCGCATCCAACGTCCGATTGACCTGAATTTTGAGGCATCAGATTCGTATAATATTTAATTTTGTTTATTCGTAAAATTGGGAATTTTTAGAGCCAAAATTGACGGGAATTGGTTAGGTCGAAGTGAGGGGACTGAATAATGATTTTTTGATGCGTGTTTTATTTATAATTGGACCTATAGAGGTCCGAATTGAGTGATTTTTGTGTCAATGGGTTTCTAATTTTTAGAGGAAAATTTGATGACGGAAAATTGTGTAATAGTGTCAGGAATGTCATGAACATGCATTGTACCCATTTTAATTGCTACATGAGCATTAGTAAATATTTCTGAGTGTACATTGGGTAACGTTTGAATATTTCTCAATCAAAGCTTCAGCCTATCCAGAACATTCTCAAATATAACTCAATCTTTCAAAATTCATAACTTTCCAACCTATTGTCGAAAAATTACATACCATATAGCAATAAAAATCTCAGACAATGAACTACAATTTTCAAGAAGAACATAAAAGCAAATTCCCATTCAAACTATGTCAACACCTCACATTAAGGTGGCTGTCCTGTTAGGGTTTATGAAAACAGCCTTTCACCTAAACCATAACAGAACTTTACAAATTCATATCTAACCATCCTTACATTCAAAATTCGCATAAAATACTTCATTAGAAAGATACAACAATCCTCTACAAGTTTCCAGAAGGTCACTTAAGCCAATTTTCCCATTAACAGTCCCAAATAAATATCAGAACACAGACAGCCCAAAACCTATTCACTTAGAGCATTCCCTTCCCAAAGGCTGAATTACCATTTGAACATTAACAGACCATAACTTTCAATTTACACATCGAAAAATATCATACTTAGTGGCGTTAGAAAGCTAACACAAAAATCTTCAACTTTCATGAAGACCAAGTTCACAAATTCAACACAAAGCAATCTAGGAAAATTCATCAAAGATTCAGGTCATCAAGCTCGAAATACTGTTCATACTGAACCTATACTTCACTTTAAAAGCAAGATTCAACACTCTTCTAATCAAAATTGGGTAGCACTTCCTTCACAAGAAATGTAGCCAAATGTATCAATTTTAATTTAAGACAAACCTCACCTCAATTGCTTAACCACACAACTAGTTATGGCAAAAACATTGAAACATGTACAAGGTAACTTTTCCAGATTTGCTACCTAAGTCTCCCCCTTTCATTCAAAAATCAATACTACATCAATAATCATCCCAATTAGCCTCAAATTCAGCCCTTGGTTCATCAAGACAATTACTTGAGTGATAATTCAAAATTTGGCAGCACAACATACACCATCTTCTTACCTACATATCCATTCATTCAACCTCACAAAACCAATCCAAAGTGTTCATAATTCATCTTTTACCAATCATAAACCAAACAAAGAAGTAACCTACCCCACAATCAAACCATAATCTTTATAAAATTCATGCACACTTGATCACCATCAATGCATCTAACTACTAATTTTAAAGAACATAAACACAAAGACTTACCAAAACATGCTTCAATTCCTTAATTCTTCAATCACCTCACCAAATCCTATACCTCCTCCCACACCATAAGATCATCACTCCTCACCACTAATCATCCTCATCACAAGACTTAAGTGTGGATTTAAGTGTAAACAAAGGAAGAGAAGCAAGGTGGAAAAAAGATAGGAAGATGAGTAAGAAAATCAAAAGGAACAAAGAGAAGGAGAGTCATGAAAGCTAAAGATATGAAGGGTTTATATAACCTTTAAATGTAAGATTAAATAGGCAAGTGACAAGTGTCACTTGCCACTTGTTCTGATTTTTTTTTCCGATTCCAAATTTTACTCCAATTTCTCGTCAAACTCCAATGGCTTAATTTAATAAATCCTAACATCATATCTCTAATTTTTCAGTGCCATTGGCCAGTCATTTTCAGTACAGGAAACCCACTCAATCAGTCAGTTGGAAATTTTTCGATCCGGGCAAGTACCCCGAAAAATTTCCAGAAAAATTTTTAAATTTCCACAAAAATGTAAAACATACAAAAATCCACTTCAATTCCATGTTCAAGCACCAATTCATATTTATCCACAATAAACACAAATGCTGGAAAATGTCAGAAATGCATGTACAATCATGTGCATTTACAAAAATTACAATTTATGCATATATGGAGGTCATATTATGCATGAACATACCGAGACTAGTTTATACACTCCTAAGCCGTCCCAATTGACCAATTTGCCCTTCCCATCGGTGATGGGATGTTACAATTCTCCCCTCCTAATAAAAATTTCGTCCTCGAAATTCATTTTTGACGCTGAAGAAGGTAGAGGTACTATCATTCCGTTTCTGATGTCATCTTTCTATCAATTCTCTGTCCAGATAGTATACTTCCTCAATTATGTCATTGCTGAGTTTCAGCATATTCAACATTTTACTTCCAATTTCCATACCATATATATACATATATCGACTTATAACAATACAAATCAATCATACTGCTTTTGTCCCATTTTTGTCATAGTTTCATATGGACCACTTGATGTCGAATTGAGTTTCCCCTATTTACACTTTTATCTCCATCTAAGTGCTTCTTGGCCGAGGTTATACTTTTCGAAGTATTTCATTTTTCGCTTACTAAATTTCATCTCTAATACGCCCATATTGGGACAGTTCAGAGCCTCAGGCTCACCTATTAATGCACCCATATTGGGATAGTTTAGGCGCTCGGTCACAACACCGTAATAAATTGGAAAGGGTCACATGTGCATTACATATGCATTGGATTGCATTTCTTTGAATGAATGAAAGGCTAACTGCTTTGTGATTCTGTGTAATTCTGAGTGTGATTTGGGCAACAACTATCTTGTGTTTGAATGTTTTACAAATTCAATTGGGTATAGATGTTTAAGCAAATGGAATGTGGCACATTGTCTATGTTCAAGTCCAATTGTGCAATGTGCTTAATTATGCAACAATGTGAAAATATGTGATATGTGAATTATTGTGTTGCATGAATTGAGTGAACCATCGATGATGGTTCCTCACTAAGTTCGCAAAACTCACCCAAACTTTGCAATTATTTTTCAGGACTTAGAAGAATACCCCGTTAGGCAACGGGAGTATGACATCTGCTGGTTAATACAGTAGAGAAGTGGTCAGGATCAGTTTGCGTCTGTATTAGTGTATTTTTATTTTTCTAAATTTTTGTATTACTGATTTGGACAATTTGTAAAGTCAACATATTGGAATAAATTGTATTTATGAAAAGGGCCCCGAGGCCATTGATTTATTTATGTAAATTATTTTCCGCATAAATTATCATGTGTGTGTGTATGTGTTAAAGAAAAAAAATTATACTGAGTTTTGACTGAGTGATGTAGCACGCCACCTTCACGGGGCACGGACTCGGATATCACCAACGATGTCAGGTTCGGGTCATTCGATAGTGGGGTGTTACATTTATTGTATTATTTGATGCTCCTTTAATCAAGCTTGACTTGCACTGAACTAGATTGAATTTATTTGGCTACATAGTTTATGGAAATGATTAAGGCTTTCTTTGTTTTAAACCCTTAGCTTAAATGACCCATCGAGTCATTTTTCCCTTGCAAACCCTTTTGAGCCTTTAACCCTGTTTGTTTTCTAATTAATCACTTTACATTGAAACTCAAAAACTCTTGTAGCCTTACTCTATCACAAGTTGAATGAAGTATAAAGTAAGTATTTTGATTTTGGGACTTTTGTTTTGTGTTGTATTATGAGATATTTTTATAGGTATTTCTACTCATGTGTTTGTTAATTTATGCTACTATTATTTTCTCTTATTTTATTGTTTTCCTTGTTTTTAGAGTTATTTAAGTAAAAATAAAAAATAAAAATAGAAAAAAAATAGAAAAGAATAAAGCATAGTAACATTGGTTAGTAATGAGTAGTTGTAGTTCCTTGTATTCATGTGTTTATCTCATAATTTGAATTTGAATACCCCTTTTATTGGTACTCTGTGAATGCTTGTGATTAATGTTATGAATAGATTATAAAAATGGTATATTGATGATAGCTCAACAGAGAAAATATGTTAGACCCCGAAATTTTTTTTATGACGATATTAAGCATGAACTGTGATAATTATGTGTTTATGTCTTAGTTTGATTACTTTGGGAGTATTAGTGGATAATTGAGGTTTAATCGAGTTTATTGTGGTTCAGTGAGAAATAATAAGGGTAATATGTGTGAGGGTACTTTAGGAAGATTTCTTAAGATGATTGGGTTTAGGCTTGTAAAGAGGGGTAAGTTGGTATTTGTGCTTTCTTTAGGTTAAGGAAATAGAAAAGAAGAGAAGAAAGAAGAGGAGAGAAGAAAGAAGAGGAAGAGGTCGACGGTGGAGAGGAAGAAGAGAAGAGAAGGGAGTTGCGATTTGAGCGATTTCCGACTGATTCAAAGTGTTTCCGGGTACGTTATGCTTTGTTTAACCTTGTTTTGGTTGGATTTAAATCTAGAGAATGCTGAATCTGTGCGAATCGAAGGTTTTAGGGTTTTTGGGTGAAAATGTAGAGATTTCCTTAGGTTGATGTGTTTATGTTGGATTTGAAGCTTAGAATGGATTAGAACTGTAGTAGAAGTCTGGATCTATGCCTTAGATGTGTTGCATTTGAGTTTGGAACGGATTGGAGTCAGAAAATCTGGGATTTTTTGAGTTCGGGAGCGTTTCCCCGATCTGCACGTCGCGTGCGAATTGGTGCACGTCGTGGAGTCTTTGAGGAGGCGTCGTCATGGCGACGATAGGTCTTGGCCTTGCTTGACGCTTGTGAGCATCTCATGGCGAAAGCAACGCCGCCGGAGAACCCCCTTTGTCTGAAAATGAAAATTTTTAGCTTTTTTTGGGCATATCTTTTGGTGTAGATGCCCTATTGAGGTGATTTCGGATTTATTGTGAACTAGAAATAAAGGACTACAAGTTGTATGAAGAAGGGAAGTTCGGAATTAGTCTGTAAGGGTTCGGAATGTTAGGAGGAGGTCGAAAATAGACTTATAATGCTTTATTTTGGCTTTCTAAGCTTTGATTATTCTTTGTGGATATTGATTGGATGGAAACTTGGTTGTTTTAGGAAACCAAGCTGACCCGATTTCATCGCAAGAGGAAGGACGCCAGTGAGTCAACTACTCGAGCGATTCTAGGTGGGTAATATATTTATAGTTATTGTGTGATTAGGCAAATTCTTGCCTATGTATGAATATATGTTGTAGATGATGCATGTTTTAAATGTGATGAATTGAATGATTTGGAGTTTATATACTTTGAAAGAATCATGGAAATGGATAGCATGACATATTGATTTTGAGCATATTATGCCTCGACTTCGGTCACGACATTTTGACTAAAGGAAAGAATACCATACGACAAAATGATTATGAGCATGATTATGTGCTTTTGTTTGGGCGAGAGTGGAACCATTTCGTTCGTCACGTGCACGTAGACAAGAGCCTTCTCCCGGCTGCCCGCTTGTGGCATATGAGATCCGAATGGACTCATTTCATTCAGGGTTAAACTTTGGTTTCTCCCTTTTGTTTCCATGGAACCCTCGAGCCATTGTGAAGTGCATTGCATATGTGAATTGTTCATTTTGTGAAGCATAATTTGTGACATAATTATGAATTGAACTAATTATATTAGTTGCGATCATTGCTTGATTAACCAGTGAGTGCTTGAATTGATGCTTATATAGGTATAATATATATATATATACATTCATATGCTGGGATTTGTGCTAGTTGCCGATGGCTATAATTATATTAGCCACTGAGCTGTGTAGCTCAACCCATTATTTTTTCCCTCCTCAGGTGCAGAGCAGGACGATCTTTGAACTTGCGAGGCATCGGAAACTTCGAGTTAATTAGGAGCTTTGTCATAAGTTTGTATTTTGGTTGGCCCTCCGAGCATACTCTGATGGAGCATAATTCACATATTTTGGATTGGAACTTTGTTATGTATTTCGTACGATTTTGAATGTTACTGACATGAGTTTAATTCATGTTTAAATGCATGTGTAAGTTGTATGTGTGAATCGAATGTTTATATGTATATGTATCAATGTTGGAATAGGGTCCGACGGTATTTGGGCGCCCGACGCCGGCGCAGCCCGAGGGGTCGCCTCTGGGATCGGACATACGGGGCCCGGCACCAACATGTTTGGTATCAGAGCCCTAGGTTCAGGTGTCCTCGGCATAGAATGCATAATAGGATTGTGTGATATATGATTACTTGTTGCATTGCTTAAGTGACATGCATATCATGCATACATGTAGATTGCCATATAACTAATCCTTAGTGTTTCCATTTGAAGGAGTACGATGCCACCTCGTAGAAGGACACGAGGAGTTATGCAAGGCTCTGCTGCACCTGACTCTCCGACTAGGGAGGAGAGGACTGACGAGTCCGTAGCCCCAGGGAATGCTGAGGCTTCAGTGGGGCTAGGCAGTGAGCCCATGTCGCAGTCTCAGGAATCGCCGATTCTGCTAGGGCAAGTGCCCCAGTTTGATCCGAGGATGTTTCAGGCCTTTACTCAGGCGTTTGTTCAAAGTATGGGTGGATCGATGATACCTACTTTCTGGCCCCGATTAAGAGAAGCAGTTCGACAAAGTGAGGAAGTATGGGCGATTGACTTCTTTGGGACGATGGATCTGAGGAAGCCGAGACATGGTCATGGAGGACGAGCGGGTGTTGGATCGAGATGGATTGCGAGGAGGATGGCGGGTGGTGTATCTGCGAGCTTGATTGTGGTGATGCTCTGCATTAGTGGGAGACCGTCTTGAGGCGGTCAGATGAGGCCGATGGGGTTGGCGTGGCGAGATTTTGTGGTGCTTTTAAGAAGAAGTATCTGTGAGGTATATGTCCAGTGAAGTAGAGGGAGTTTCGAGTCTCACCCAGAGAGAGATGAAGGTGGCGAGTATGAGCGCCTGGTTCACAGATTATCGGTATGCTTGAGACTTGATCTTTGAGTGAGGAAGCGGATGTCGTCGGTTTGAGTCTGGGACTACATTTGGCTATTCGGGAGAAAGTGATTGTCTGAATTTGGTGACTTCAAAGATTAGTTGAGGCAGCCAGAGTGGAGAACATAGAAAATATAAAAGTGTTGTGAACAAGAAGAGAAAGGCGAAGCGATCCAGAGAGGAGGTAGCACTAGTACTCTTATGCGAGACAGAGTGCTAGGAGCTTCCACGTCGATCGGAGGCGAGCGATGGTGCGAGCCGACCTAGGCGATCTCGGATCTCTACTGCTTCTCACCAAGCTTCTACGGTGGGCGGCGGTAGGGAGGAGATGGGGACAGTCATCCGTCCCTAAGTGTGAGCATCTGCGGTAATTTTCATGGTGGAGAGTGTTATAGATTGGCGGAGCATGTTTCAGCTGTGGGCCGAAGGGACCAGGCCGAGAGTGTCCTCGGCCTCCACGACAAGAGAGAGGCCGATCTGAGACTCTAGGAGGCAGAGGCGTGGGTCGGAGGACTTGACAGAGGTGGCGATTCGATCTTTGCCAAAAGAGTGGGTCTTCCAGGGAGACCGAGAGGGCAGGCACCAGCCAGGGTGTTTGCTATGATGCGGGAGGATGCAGATGCCGCTCCAGATGTTGTCACTAGTATGGCTCACTTATTTGCTGATGATGTGCTTGTGTTGATTGATCCAGGTTCTACTCACTCGTTTGTATCGTCGAGTAGACCTGTGTGTGATGGGGTTGCGAGTCCGTTGGATACTCCGCTGATGGTGAGTACTCCGATTGGTCATCACATTGTGATTAGTCAGGTGTTTAGAGGATGTGAGCTTAGTATTGGAGGAGGACTTCTAGTGGTAGATCTGATGCCACTGAAGATGCGAGGATTAGATGTGATACTGGGTATGGATACGTTAGAAAAGTACAATGTCCGACTGGATTATGGCGCGAAGGCGATGACAGTAGAGTTTGATTTAGATGGCAGAAAAGTAGTGTTTACTGGGGACAGGAAAGCGTGTCCGCCCAGCATTGTTTCAGCATTGACAGCAGAGAGGATGATGAGTAAGGGTTGTGAGGCGTTTTTGGCTTATGTGGTGGACACCAGGGCAAACAGAGGGAAGTTAGAGGATATCCCAGTAGTCAGGGATTTCTCGGATGTCTTTCCCGAGGAATTGCCAGGACTACCACCAGCTCGGGAGATTGAGTTTCCCATTGAGCTTTTGTCAGGTACGAGGTCGATTTTAATTCCTCCTTATCGGATGGCTCCGGCGGAATTGAAAGAGCTTAAGGAGCAGTTGGAGGAGTTATTGGAGAAAGGGTATATCAGGCCGAGTTCTTCGCCTTGGGGAGCTCCGGTCCTGTTTGTAAAGAAGAAAGATGGATCTTTGAGGATGTGTGTGGACTACAGGAAGCTGAATCAGGTTACTGTAAAGAACAAGTATCCGCTTCCTCGCATTGATGATCTGTTCGATCAATTGCAAGGAGCGAGAGTCTTCTCGAAGATAGATTTGAGGTCGGGTTATCATCAGCTGAGGATTAAGGAGTCGGATGTGCCCAAGTCTGCTTTCAGGACTCGGTGTGGGCATTTTGAATTTTTGGTTATGCCCTTCGAATTGACGAATGCTCCTACAGCATTTATGGATTTGATGAATCGGGTCTTTAAGCCGTTCTTGGACCAATTTATCATTGTCTTTATTGATGATATCTTGGTGTATTCCAAGAGTGATGAGGAGCATGAGGAGCATTTGAGGGTTTCTTTAGAGACTTTGAGGAGGCATGAGCTTTATGTCAAATTCGATAAATGCAAATTTTGGCTGAGGGAGGTGTCATTTCTTGGACATGTGATCTCAGAGCAAGGAGTTCATGTGGATCCAAGGAAGATAGAAGCTGTGGTGAGTTGGGAAGCCCCGAAAAATGTAGCAGAAGTGAGGAGTTTTCTGGGTTTGGCAGGCTATTACAGGAGATTCGTGGAGGGATTCTCTATGATATCCGCTCCGATGGCGAAGTTGTTGAGGAAGAACCAGAAGTTTGTTTGGAGTGATGAGTGTCAGAGGAGCTTCAAGGAGCTCAAGCTCAGATTGACGAGTGCTCCGATCTTAGTTTTGCCTTCGGGAGATGAAGGTTATTCGGTGTATAGCGATGCTTCGAGGAAGGGTCTTGGATGTGTTTTGATGCAGGGAGATCGGGTGATTGCTTATGCTTCGAGGCAGTTGAAGCCTTATGAGTTGAATTATCCGACGCACGATTTGGAGTTAGCAGCAGTGATCTTTGCTTTGAAGATTTGGAGGCATTATTTGTATGGAGTTGGACTCGGATCTTCACCGATCATAAGAGTCGAAGTATTCTTGAGTCGAAGGAATTGAATATGAGGCAGCGAAGGTGGTTGGAGTTACTCAAGGACTATGATCTGTTGATTGAGTATCATCCGGGCAAGGCCAATGTTGTGGCGGATGCCTTGAGCAGGAAGTCGTCGATTGCTCATATTCGATCAGTTTATCTTCCTTTATTGGAAGAAATGGCCAAGCTTAGGATAAGTTTGACGCAGGAAGGGCCGGATTGTCTTCTGGCTAATTTCAGAGTGAGGCCGATTCTCAGGGAAAAGGTTAGGGATTTACAGGCTCAGGATGCGGATTTGAGCAGGCTCAGAGATGAGATTCAGAATGGCAAGGTTTCTGAGATAGATGTGCGGGATGATGGGCTTATGATAGTGGGGAATCGGTTATGTATTCCTGATGTGCAGGAGGTTAAGATTGAGATTATGGATGAGGCACACAATGCGCCTTATGCCATGCATCCCGGTAGCACCAGGATGTACAGAGATCTGCGAGAGCATTTTTGGTGGAAAGGCATGAAGAGAGATATAGCAGAGTTTGTCAGTAAGTGTCTAGTGTGTCAGCAAGTCAAGGCTGAACACCAGGCACCTTCAGGCAAGTTGAGGCCGTTGCCTATTCCGGAGTGGAAGTGGCAACGAGTGACGATGGACTTTTTGATGGGATTGCCCAGGACTAGTAGGAAACATGATGCTATTTGGGTGATTGTGGATAGATTGACGAAGTCAGCTCACTTTTTAGCGATCAAGCAGACTGATTCTTTGCATGTGTTGGCAAAGAAGTATATTGATGAGATAGTGAGATTGCATGGGATTTCGGATTCGATCGTGTCTGATAGAGATCCTCGGTTTACTTCGAGGTTTTGGGGCAGTTTGCAGGATGCTTTGGGTACTAAGCTGCATTTTAGTACGACCTTTCACCCTCAGACGGACGGTCAATCGGAGAGGACCATTCGGACTCTAGAAGGGATGCTTAGAGCATGTGTGATGGACTTTCGAGGAGCTTGGGATGAGCATTTGTCGTTGGTCGAATTTGCTTATAATAATTTGTACCATTCGAGCATTCAGATGGCTCCGTATGAGGCCTTGTATGGGCAGAGGTGTAGGACTCCGATCTGTTGGGATAAAGAAGGAGAGAGGCAATTGGAGGGACCAGAATTGATTCAGACGACAGTTGAGAAAGTCAATCTGGTTAAGCAACGACTTAAGGCAGCACATGACAGGATGAAGAGTTATGTTGATGCTCACCGAAAAGAGATAGAGTATGAAGTCGGAGAGAAAGTATTCCTTACGACGTCTCCTTGGAAAGGAGTATTGAGATTCGGCAAGAAAGGGAAATTGAGTCCGAGGTATGTGGGTCCTTATGAGATCCTTGAGAGGATTGAACCGCTCGCCTACAGATTGGTGTTACCTCCAGAGTTATCGCAGATCCACGATGTCTTCCATGTGTCGATGTTGAGGAGGTATAGATCGGATCCTTCTCACATCATTCAGACTAGCGAGGTTCAGCTGAGGGACGATTTGAGCTATGAGGAGCTTCCAGTGCAGATTTTGGATACTAAGGAAAAGGTTCTCAGGAACAAGACGGTTCAGTTAGTCAAGGTCCTGTGGAGGAACCATTCGGTAGAGGAGGCTACTGGGAGCCATTGGAAGCCATCTTGGGAGAAGTATCGCATCTCTTCGATGATTGAGTAAATTTCGAGGACTAAATTTTCTTTTAAGAGGGGAGAAATGTTAGACCTCAAATTTTTTATGACGATATTAAGCATGAACTGTGATAATTATGTGTTTATGTCTTAGTTTGATTACTTTGGGAGTATTAGTGGATAATTGAGGTTTAATCGAGTTTATTGTGGTTCAGTGAGAAATAATAAGGGTAATATGTGTGAGGGTACTTTAGGAAGATTTCTTAAGATGATTGGGTTTAGGCTTGTAAAGAGGGGTAAGTTGGTATTTGTGCTTTCTTTAGGTTAAGGAAATAGAAAAGAAGAGAAGAAAGAAGAGGAGAGAAGAAAGAAGAGGAAGAGGTCGACAGTGGAGAGGAAGAAGAGAAGAGAAGGGAGTTGCGATTTGAGCGATTTTCGACTGATTCAAAGTGTTTCCGGGTACGTTATGCTTTGTTTAACCTTGTTTTGGTTGGATTTAAATCTAGAGAATGTTGAATCTGTGCGAATCGAAGGTTTTAGGGTTTTTGGGTGAAAATGTAGAGATTTCCTTAGGTTGATGTGTTTGTGTTGGATTTGAAGCTTAGAATGGATTATAACTGTAGTAGAAGCCTGGATCTATGCCTTAGATGTGTTGCATTTGAGTTTGGAACGGATTGGAGTCGGAAAATCTGGGATTTTTCAGGTTGGGGCGTTCCACGATCCGCACGTCATGACGTGCTCAAGAGCACGCCGTGGCGTCTGAATTCATCTGCACGCCACAGGCGAATCTGCCACGCCATGCGTCTTTGGGAGGCGTCGTCATGGCGACGCATGTCTTCGCCGCCAACCCCCCTTTGTCTGAAAATGAAATTTTTAGCATTTTTGGGCATATCTTTTGGTGTAGATGCCCTATTGAGGTGATTTGATTTATTGTGAACTAGAAATAAAGGACTACAAGTTGTATGAAGAAGGAAGTTGAATTAGTCATGAGGGTTGGAATGTTAGGAGGAGGTCGAAAATAGACTTATAATGCTTTATTTTGGCTTTCTAAGCTTTGATTATTCTTTGTGGATATTGATTGGATGAAAACTTGGTTGTTTTAGGAAACCAAGCTGACCCGATTTCATCGCAAGAAGAAGGACACCAGTGAGTCGACTACTCGAGTGATTCTAGGTGGGTAATATATTTATAGTTATTGTGTGATTAGGCAAATTCTTGCCTATGTATGAATATATGTTGTAGATGATGCATGTTTTAAATGTGATGAATTGAATGATTTGGAGTTCATATACTTTGAAAGAATCATGGAAATGGATAGCATGACATATTGATTTTGAGCATGTTATGCCTCGACTTCGGTCACGGCATTTTGACTAAAGGAAAGAATACCATATGACAAAATGATTATGAGCATGATTATGTGCTTTTGTTTGGGCGAGAGTGGAACCATTTCGTTCGTCACGTGCACGTAGACAAGAGCCTTCTCCCACTGCCGCTTGTGGCATATGAGATCCGAATGGACTCATTTCGATTCAGGTTAAACTTGTTTCTCCTTTTGTTTCCATGGAACCCTCGAGCCATTGTGAAGTGCATTGCATATGTGAATTGTTCATTTTGTGAAGCATAATTTGTGACATAATTATGAATTGAACTAATTATATTAGTTGCGATCATTACTTGATTAACCCATGAGTGCTTGAATTGATGCTTATATAGGTATAATATATATATATACATTCATATCTGGGATTTGTGCTAGTTGCCGATGGCTATAATTATATTAGCCATCGAAATGTGTAGCTCAACCCATTATTTTTTCCTCCTCGGTGCGAGAGGGGACGATCTTTGAACTCATGAGGCATCGAAACTTCGAGTTAATTAGAGCTTTGTCATAAGTTTGTATTTTGGTTGGCCCTCCGAGCATACTCTCATGGAGCATAATTCACATATTTTGGATTGGAACTTTGTTATGTATTTCGTACGATTTTGAATGTTACTGACATGAGTTTAATTCATGTTTAAATGCATGTGTAAGTTGTATGTGTGAATCGAATGTTTATATGTATATGTATCAATGTTGGGATCGGGTCCGACGGTATTTGGGCGCCCGACACCGGCGCAGCCCGAGGGGTCGCCTCGGGGATCGAACATACGGGGCCCGGCACCAACAAAATAGGGAACACTGATATTTAGTATTGATTCAACGACATTACAAGGTTTAATTCTTGGTAAAGAACTGATGAAATAGAAAAGAAGAAGGAGATGAGAAACAAGGAGAATTGGGTGAGAGAGAGAACTACAATCTGCATAACAATATTCATGATCTATTCTAGTGCCTAGCTCCCGTTTTATACTCAAACTTGTTAGGCTAATTGGGCTGACTTGGCACTCTCTTTAGGCTAACTTCACGGATGGGCTTGGGTGCTACTAATGGCCTATTCTTTTAAATCATTCATAACATTACTTTCCCCTTCAAAAGAACCTTGCCCTCAAGGTTTATATCAGATAATGACTCGCAAAGGGTTGTCAACTGACTTTTAACACCATTGCAAGAAGCACGCAAGAGTTTACGCAGTCTTGTACTGAGTGTGCTATCAGGTAGTTTAGTAGCTACTTCCAAAGCTTCTGTTGTGTTTTCAAACCTGGCAAACGCTTGCAATGAGACAAACTTTCTTACTGAATCTGCAGCAAAGAATTCCTTTGACAAGTCCTCAACTTTATATAGCTTCCCTCCATCCAATTCTAGTTGTGGAATGCAATATAATGAACAATGCGAGACTTTACACATTTTACACCAAATGTCCCAGTAGATAGTAACCAATCTGTCCTTCTTTAATGTCACAACAATTAGTACGTTCTCAACTTCATTCCTCTTGCTCTCTCTCGAAGATTGATCATTTGACGTCTCCACATTTTTTTTAGTCTTTAGTGCATCACTTTTTGTTTCAAGAATCACAATGATCGACATATTTTTGCTTGTCTCAATTGTATCAAACAAACGAAAGCTTAGTTCACTTCGTCGCTTCAGTTTTAGAAGGGCTCCTATTGCGACAAGAATAGCTACCCACACACAACTTGCAACCATACAACAAGAGATATATGCTGATGTCGAACTTGGAAATGCAACATTGACATCTTTGGACAGAACATAGCATTGGTACAAAAGATGACAAGCTATGTACTTTCCAAGAAAAGGATCACACCTGACAACTGTAGCCAAAGGCTTATATTTTCTGCCCATAGGTAATAGTACCGGCTCTCCTGATAGATAATAGCAAACTCCAGCCATAAATTGTGTCTTCTTAGCCATGTAACTAACATCAATTATAGGCTTACCAAAGCTGTTATGGAATGGCCACCATTTAATATCACTTAGATCAAGAAATACATTGAATCTACATCCAATCAGTATCATTGCATCGTCCAAGGAAATACCAGGGTCAAAAAGCTTAGATTGGGTAAAAGCATGAGTTAGGAACAACCCTTGCCTATTATGTAAAATCGAACTCATAAATGACCTTTCTAACCCGTTCAGAATCTCCATAAACTCAGATGAATAATGCAAATAATGTGAATTCAGAGACTCATCCACAATAGGAAAATTATAAAGCAGAATCCTCAAGGAATTCGATTTTATCAAAGTGAAATCTGAAAAATCTTCATACCTTCCTCCTGGATCAAAACCTATGAGAGTAGCACGAGGAATGTATTCACCAATCGAGTCATCGCAATACACATTATTCAACGCTAGCTGATTTTCGGATGATCCACCTCCATTAAACTGTGCAGTATAATCCGCACCATGATCGCCTCTCATTTTGAAAGACTTTGACCCAATCTGGTTCCAGTAGTGGCCGTCAATACTGAAGTGACTCTTAACACTTATCAGATTACCACCTCTGAGTTCGTTCAACAATGTCTCTTGTGATTCAATAGCCTTGTCTTCATTATTGATGAGCTCGGTTTCATCATTGTCTCCAAACATCCACGTCTCATCAAAGGTTGTCTTGAGCATTTCATCGAACACTTTAGCTACTGCTGCCTTCCCCTCCAAATCATCCTTATCCTCAAGGATGAGAGACGATATATCAAATGAAGCCATACCGAAAACATGATCCAAAATTTCATCAAACACCGTGTCTGTAATGTAGCTGGATGCACGAATAGGTTAGATCTCCGTTGTGACGGTGTTGACGCTGTCGAGCATTTCATCGAACACTTTAGGTTCATCATGTGTCTGGTTCAGATTTGTGGAGTCGGGGAGTAGATCCAAGATCTGTCGAAGAAGAAGATTGTTCTCGGCACAAGACGAAATAAGCTTGGTGAGACCATGGTGTATGGCCTGATTGGTAGCAGCAAGGGCGGCGAAATGAAGTTGGAGTTGATGCTCTGCCATCTACGCAGAGGGTCAATGAAAACACTAATTTTATGAACAGATTATAACAATGGTATATTGATGATAGCTCAACAGAGAAAATAGGGAACACTGATATTTAGTATTGATTCAACGACATTACAAGGTTTAATTCTTGGTAAAGAACTGATGAAATAGAAAAGAAGAAGGAGATGAGAAACAAGGAGAATTGGGTGAGAGAGAGAACTACAATCTACATAACAATATTCATGATCTATTCTAGTGCCTAGCTCCCGTTTTATACTCAAACTTGTTAGGCTAATTGGGCTGACTTGGCACTCTCTTTAGGCTAACTTCACGGATGGGCTCGGGTGCTACTAATGGCCTATTCTTTTGAATCATTCATAACAATGAACCATTTTTCATTTTTACCTTGCCCTTGAACCCAACCCCATTATAACTCATAATAAAGTCCTTTTGATCTTTAAGCTCATATAATTCGAATGAACGATAACTGGTGAATTGGCAAGCCTATGATAGTGCAATCTGTTAGAGAGAGATTTGAGGGAAACATTTTAACCTTAAACACTTGAGTGTAAAGAGAGAAATCTGTGAGAAGAATTCACCTTAGTTTCATACTTGCCTTTGAACAATAATGTCTTAATTTGAATTTGTTTATTTGTATTGGTAAAAAGTGATTATGATGTATGTTACAACCTAAGTCCTATTGGCCCAAGTTTAGTGGATTGTGTGCACTTAATCTTATAAAGGACAAATTGATAGAGTATAGTGGTTTGGTATATTTGCTCGAGGGTGAGCAAAGGTCTGGTGTGGGGAAATTTGTTAAGTTGTCATTTTTGTGCTAAATTTGGATATAAATCTCTTTAATGTCTTGAAATTATTATTCAAAATTAATAGATTTGAGTCTTAATGACATCATCTTTATGTCATTTTATTTTCTTGTATTGTGTGATGCTCCTTTAATTAGGCTTGCCTTCAGAACTTGCATTGAACTAGATTGAATTTGTTTGAATACATAGTTCATAGAAATGATTAAGGCCTTCTTTGTTTTAAACTTAGCTTAAATGACCTACCAAGTCATTTTTCCCTTGCAAACGCTTTCGAGGCTTTAATCTTGTTTGTTTTTTAATTAATCACCTTAGATTGAAACCCAAAAACTCCTTTAGCCTTACCTTATCACAAGTTGAATAAAGTATTAAGTAAGCATTTTGATTTTGGGACTTATTATTCTATATTGTATTGTGAGATTTTTTATAGGTATTTCTACTCATGTATTTGTTAATTTATGATACTATTATTTTCTCCTATTTTTATTGTTTTCCTTTATTTCTAACATTATTCAAGTAAAAAATAAAAAGAAAAAAGAAAGAAAAAAGAAAAGAAAAAGAATAAACCATAGTAGCATTAGTTAGTAATGAGTAATCACAATCCCTTGTATTCATGTGTTTATCTTAGAATTTGAATTTGAGTGTCCCTTTTACTTGATACTCTGTGAAAGCTTGTGATTAACCCTTTGCTATTTTTACCTTACCCTTGAACCCAACCCCATTATAACCCATAATAAAGTCCTTTTGATCTTTAAGCTCAAGTAATTCGAATGAGTGATAACTGGTAAATTTGCAATCCTATGGTAGTGCAATCCATTAGAGGGAGATTTGAGGGGAAATACTTTAATCTTAAACACCTTGAGTGTAAAGAAAGAAATATGTGAGAAGAATTAACCTTGGTTTCATACTTGCCTTTGAGCAAGAATGTCTCAATTTGACTTTGTTTATTTGTATCAGTGAAAAGTGATTATGATGTATATTGCAACCTAAGTCTTGTTGGCTCAAGTCTAGTGGATTGTGTGCACTTAATCTTATGAATGACAAATTGATAAAGTCTAGTGGTTTGGTATATTTGCTCGAGGGCGGGCAAAGATCTGGTGTGAAGGAATTTGTTAAGTTGTCATTTTTATGCTAATTTTGGATATAAATTTCTTTAATGTGTTGAAATTAGCATTTAAAATTAATGGACTTATTTCTTAATTATTCTCAGATGATTTTTAACACATAAAAGATAAAATTGGGTCAAAAAGATGCAAGGAAAGTAAGGACAATTCAAATTCCCAACTGGCAGAAACATAATTGACTAAGCGTGAGTACATGCAAGGAAAAAGATTATTTGCAGAATCTGATTTGAAATCAGACTCGATCCACTTAAGATCTTCATGATTTTGAGAATCGAGTTGTTGCCTTACTGATGGGGATATGCGACCTGAATATATAGGGAGTGTATCTGCTGAAGATTATGGCAGAAGGGAAGAGGGAGGACATTGGAAATTATTAAAAAGACATTCACTATTCACATTTCTAGGAGAGATTTTATGTTTCTGCAATAGTTTTTCTAGTTTGTAAGATTTTTTGTATTTTCTGAAAAAAAAGACCAGGGATGAAGACTTTGTATTTTGCTATTCTTTTGTTGGTTTTTACTTTTTTTACGAATAGCTAACTTCTTTTTCTTGGTTAAGGAAACCACGTTATTATATAGTATATGTGAGATTTCTAAATAAACTTTATTTCATTGACGAATATTAAGTGTCTTTCGAATTGCACTTCATGATTGAATTGATTGATTTCTAAAGTGTACAACTAGGAACTGATTTATTTAATTTATAGCCAGATTACTAGGATTTGACGTTTAATCTTGCTAGTCCAAAGTGACAATTGAGATTATCATCTTTACGATAGAGTTTTGAAATTCTAAGAAGATGCTTAACTTGATTAAATGCATGTTGTACGTGTGTTGTCTTGTTCATTGGTTTCTTAGTTCTTAAAGCTATTAATCAATTAACTTAAGATCGTATCTAAGTTGTTGACTAATAAGAATGTTTAGAATACATATTTTATTTATTTAATCTTAAGAGAAAACATTACCCAATGAATGTTTGTTAATGGACTGAGTTTTATATCGAGAATCCATATTAGTTTGATAACATAGGTAAATCGAAACCAAGGTTTGTTTACTAAATTTCTAGATCTGATTATTTTTGTTAATTTTCAATTTCTGCCATTTTTAATCTCTTAAATTTACGTTAATTTAAACTTTCCCAAATTGTTTTAGTTTTCAACTCGTATAATATTTACTGTTAAAATTTTCATGAGATCAATCTCAATTCTTAATTTCTTACATTTATGTTAATTCAAACTCTCCCAATTTGTTTTAGCTTTCATCTCGTATAATATTTACCGTTACAATTTCTCGTGGAAACGATCTCAACTCTTTACTAACTACATTTTTCATTGCTAGAGTTATTATTAATTTGTTTATAGACGATAACAGTACCAGTGAAATCATTCTAGCCATTTGTTCATAAAAAAATCTTTAAATCCATCAAGATAATATGTCGAATTATTCGTTAGATTCCAATAGAGAATATCTAAATGAGACACAAATCTAGAAGTTTTACTAACTACACCTATCTTGAGTTCAATAGGAGAAATGTACAGACTTTCAAATAAAGGCAGCTTATCTCATGTTCTAATTTTCTTTCAAAAGCTTCTTTTACTCTTTGATTAGTAATTAGAAAAAGGTTAGAGTCAAATGATAGAATTCTATTGACATAAATAATTATTCACTTTTTCTTTAAGTGTCATTACTCTTGAGTTTGGAACCTATTTCTTGCTCAATACAACTTGTTTTATAACTTAAACTATTTGCCCAGTATAGTAGAACCAGCTATAAATATTAACGTAAATAGTACATACACTACAAGAAAATTTGGTTTCAACAACCATAATAAAACGGTTACTAATTATATACATTTTGCAACCAAAAATTATTTGATTACAATATATAAGTTACATATATTTTTTACCGACCAATCAATACTTGGTGGCTATAGATAATTACTAAAACTTACAATTCATGGATAATAATATAATGACGAAACTTAACAAATTTAGCAACAACTTTAATGGTCGCTATAGAAAATTATTAATAGCAACCAAATTAACAACCAACTATTGAGTGGTCACTACAAGTATTTCAAATTTTCCATTAGCAACCAATAAATTTGGTTGCTAAATTTACATGACTTCTTTACAACAACCACATTATATGATTGCTAAAGAAGTATTTATAGCAACAAAATGAGCATTACAAGAATGTTAAAACTTAAAACCTTTCTTTAGTGAGAAGTACAAAACGGATGGTTAATTGTATCGAGTTTAATACCGATCGGTATTTAAAATGTCAGCCAGTACAAAAAATTTTAAAAAATAGGGAAACTTTTTTTAAAAAAATTTAAACTCTCCCCTCCTCCCTCTTGCCTTTCCTTCCCCCTCTTTTTTCAAATTTTTTTAACTAGTTATTTTATTTACTTTAACTTTTATAATTATTATGATTTTTAATTTTTAAATAAAACAAATATTTTATTACTAATAATAATTATAAATTAAATAAAACTTTAAAATTAATTATTTTATTTAAATTTATTTTAATAAAATATAATATTTATTAATAAAAATTTTATTTTTAAATAAATAATTTAAAATTATTATTTATAAACTAATATTTATTATATATTTTAATAATGAAATCAAAATTTATTTGAAATTTATATATTTTAAAAAAATATTATAAATTTAATTATATTTATTAATAATTATTAAATTAATTTTATAAATTAAATTAAAATTGTGATTATTATTTATTATTATGATTTTTGAGACATGGTTAAAAATATATAGTACAACTGTACAATATCACAATTGAATATTTTGTAATTTTGAAAAATTCATGAATTATTTTAAAATTTTAAAAATTTCTAAAGCGGTATTCTAGATTAACTAAGATCGATACAAGATCTTGTACTAGAACTTAATCCAATACCAAATCCAGTACGATATTCTTAACATTGGTTGGACCATACTTAAATCCAAGTTTTTTAAAAATAAAGTTTAAATTTAATTCAAAATTCAATCAATTTAAACTAAATCTATTAATTTCGAACTAAATTAAAAAATAAATGTCTTCCTTTGGTTTAATTGATGATCACTCATGTTTTAATGTAAATATTAGTTGATTAATTATTTAATTTTGAGTTATTAATTTATTAATTATTTATAAATTTTGTTTTAAGTGAAAATGGTAAGCTTACAAGGGCCTGAATCAACTGTATTATGAAAGATTAAGAAAAGAATCATATTTTAGGTCCAAACTTATGGGAACAAGGCCCATTTCTGTTAAAAATTGAAATAGGCCATGAACAACAAAAACAGAGTCCAATTGTCTCGCAACACATTTCAATACATTTTTTATTTTTAAATTAATTTTGTTACTACATAAATGTATTAATTTATTAAATAATTTATACAAAACACGTAATTTATAAATTAACAAAATGGATAATTTGTGAAAAATAAAATAAGATTATAAAAATTTGTCTTGGGCATTGTTTAGAATTTCGTGTAGTATCAAAGGTAAGACACAGATTCGTCGAAAACCGAGACTTCATGACGGTGTAGGTGGTCTTGGTGAAAAATAATCGGTGTCGGCCAATTTTGGTGCACTGATCGGTCTTCAAAATACTGGGTCAAATCTTTGGTTTGATCTAAAATTTTAAAAATTGGGGACTTTTTGCAAAATTTTCAAAATTTTAAAATTTCCTCCTCCTCCTACCTCTCCTTCCTTCCTTTTTCAAAGTTTTAAAATAATAATAAATATTTTATTACTAATAATAATTGTAATTTAAATAAAACTTAAAATAAATTATTTTATTTAAATTTATTTTAATATTTTATATAATATTTATTGATGATGATGATGATGATAAAATAATAATAATAATAATAATAAGAAGAAGAATAAGAAGAAGAAGAAGAAGGAGGAGGAGGAGGAGGAGGAGGAGGAGGAGGAGATAATTAATTATGTATAATATTTATAATCATAATAATAATACTTACAATCAATGTTATGAATATCGTACCGGGTTTGGTACCGGATTGGGTTCTAAAGCAGGAATGTGCATTCTGCATCGGCCAAGCATTTGCAAAATCTGCTTTGAGTAATTTTAAATTTATAAAATAGTTCCTGAAATTTTTAAAAATTGCAAAATAGTCCATATTAGTATATTGTATAGTTGATCTTGTATACTTTACTAGTTTCTTGATTACCACAATTAATATAAACAAAGACAATTATCATCATACACACATCAAATTAAGAATAATACAAAGTATTTAAAATATTACAAATTAACTCTTTAATAATAATAATAATAATAATAATAATAATAATAATAATAATAATAATAATAATAATAATAATAATAATAATAATAATAATAATAATAATAATAATAATAATAATAATAATAATAATAATAATAATAATAATAATAATAATAATAATAATAATAATAATAATAATAATAATAATAATAATAATAATAATAATAATAATAATAATAATAATAATAATAATAATAATAATAATAATAATAATAATAATAATAATAATAATAATAATAATAATAATAATAATAATAATAATAATAATAATAATAATAATAATAATAACAACAACAACAACAACAACAACAACAACAACAACAACAACAACAACAACAACAACAACAACAACAACAACAACAACAACAAGAAGAAGAAGAAGAATAAGAATAAGAATAATAATAAGTATAAGAATAAAAATTAAAACATTAAAATAATTTAAAATATTACAAATTAACTCTTTAATAATAATAATACGTGAATGGAACTCTAAAATTTTCTATACTTCTAAAATTTTAAATTTATAATAAAATAAATATAATATAATATATTTTAAAAACAACACATTGAATGGAACTCAAATACGTGACTTTGGTTAGGTCCCAGGTTCGATTCCATGCTAGCCCCTCTTGTAAGAGCCTGGGGCAGCCGGGGTTTTACCTGTAGATGAAAAACTAGTTGGGCCCTCAATGATGAGGTGCGTCCGCTTGGCCCGCCTGTGAGGTGGTGGGCCAGTTGGGCCCTCAAAGAGGTGTGCCCGCTTGACCCGCCTATGGGGTTTCCTCGAATCCAAAAAAAAAAATTTAGTACAACCGCATAACATTTATGTTTAGGAAACCTCTGGACAGCTATCTACTAAAAAGGTGCCATATCTATTAATTTATTGGTATTTTACATTATAAAACTCATAATTGAAATACACTATAGTTTTATTATAGAAATATACACGTATTACTTTCAATATCTTTTTATAATTATAAGAAGTGATTAAGGGCTAATGACAATATAGCAATAATTGGTTTGACATTTTTGTGCAATACCTTTGTTAAACCTCGAGGATTGTTGACTTGACTCCAAGTCGTGGAAGAAAGAAATATCTCGCTTGTTGAATTATATTATTGAAAAAGGTTATAATTTAATAGTAATCGATTTAATAATCACCTAGTGGATCCTAATAGTAAACGACGAAAAGTCAGAGAACTAAATTAAACCGGTTAATTTTTATTTAACTGTCTTTTTTAATTAAACTTCAATTAATAAAGATGATCTCTTTTTTAATAATATTTCAAATTCTTTAATTTTATTCAATCTTTATTAAATACATTTTATAATGATCCAATATCAGTTAAACCTTAAACTTTTATCTTATTGATTTAATTTTCAGTTCAATTTTAAAATATTTTTAAAACCATTTATTTTTGTATTTAAAAGTGATGAATCGATTTATTATTAATTTTCTAGTTTATATTTTAAATTGTATTAGATAAATTTTAATTTTTTGATAATATGATAAAATGAGATTACAAAATAAAGTCCTATAACTTAATAATAAATTATATTTTTTAAAAAATACAATTTTTGTTACTTACAGTTCAATGATAGGTTAATTTGGGCTTGGAGTCGGGTCGGTTCGGGTTGGTGGGTCATGAAATTGAAAACAAAATCCTCAAAACCCCTGTTCCTTCGATTCACTGCTTGCTGCCACCACACGCGTCACCGCGAAACAACCATTACAGTCGAAAAACTCAGAATCGTCGGTGGTCATCCGCTAGCTCTAAGCGAAGTACTTCTCACCGGGCTTCCTTCCCAAAGCTAATTTGCACCTCTCAGGTGATTTCCCTTTTCCTTTTTTGGATTTTGGTGTGAAACAGAACTGCAAGACATTCCCTTTCTTATTTAATTTGTCTATAAACAAATTCACTCCTTATAGTGCATGCGTTAAACGCACGGGATAACGCTGCGTAACGCAACGTGCCCAAACACTGCAACGCAGCATACAACGCTGCGTTACATTGCATCATTAGAGCTATGCGTTTTAACGCACAGAAACAACGCAAAGGGAGGTTTTTAAATAGGAGTGATTCAATCTTATTTGTCTAATCAGTGTACAGTGTCGGCGCAGGAACTAAGAGGAACACTATCGGCAGGAGACTAGAGGCGGCACGGAAGCAACACAAGGCAAAGGGATTTAAACTCCTTCAAGTTTATTTGTCTTGTCAGTTGCTACAGGGTCGACACATGTAAGTATTTGTTACACAAAATGAGGATTTTATGGTGCATTATCCTTTCAACAGTACCCACTATCTGGAAACAACTAGTGCGAATGTTGTCATGTGTAATGTTTTGGGTTGTTCAATTACTTGAGATTTAACCTATGGACCTAACATCATTAATTTTATCTCGTGAATTGCTGATGTTATGTGTGTAATTTTATGGTAAGAGCTTTGTGTTTTTTAGCACTTATTATTTATCAATGTCCAGTATTAGTGAAGAAAGTTGTTTTCATTTGCTTTTCTTATGTGAGATGATAAGAATTCTATATTGTTTTGTACATCACAATTTGGGTAGCTGTTCATATTATATTTCCTCTAGATTGATATTAATATTTCTTCTATAGAAATTGACATTTCCATCAACTTCTCAACATGCTAGAACCATTTGCTTGATGACCACAAATTAAATAGAGGAAAAATGAAGCAGTTGCATATTTGGCAGGATTTTAGTGAATACAATAACTGTTTTGTTACATGAAATCTATCTTATTTTTTCTCACTTGTAGAGAATAATTTTAATCATAGAAATTAAGTTGGCTGAGTTTATGATATAGTTATCCATTGAATGAAATGTGTTTTTCTTGATTGGCATCGGTCACAAGTTTTAGTCATGTACTATAGGAATAGAAGTTCCCCTACAGTAGTAAAGAAATTGGCTACTACTAGATCCTGAGGATATAGGAGCATGTCTATGGTTGTACTTTAATAGTTGAATTTACAGATATATAGATGCAATTTTGCTTATCAATGGTAATTTTTTTCTGGATAGAAGACCAGAAAATGAAAAATTCAGCTAAAGCAAGTGGCGGTGAAGATGAAGAGGTGAGGCTCTTACCTTTTGATATATTAAAGTAGTTTATTTTCATATCTGAATTTTTCGCAAGCATCTGAATCTAAAGCAAATTCTTTATCTATGTAGTAAAGGAGGAGCCTTGTATCCACCTAATGCATCATCATTATGTGGATATGAGAAGAATGATTTGTCCTCAGCTTTGGGCTGCTGTTGATTTTAACAGTCTCGCTCTTGTTGTAACTTTATCTGCTGTTGTTAATCTTTTTAAAACACCTGAATACTTGCAGGAATATTACATGTAGGCTAATGATATTAGTGAATCAAATACCCTTGTGACCTTGGACTCTCTTTTGAAAATACAAGGGAAAGGCCGTGTGAGAAAGTCGATTTTATATTCGCGATAGATACGGTAATTCAAGGATGATGATTTGGACTATGAGGCCTTGCGCTTTCTGTTTAGTTAACATTTCTTCCTTATGTTTTCAATAGATATTTCTGATACCATTTAGTCAACCATGCTTTGTGTTCTGAACCATGCTTTGTGTGTGGATGTTGACAAAAAACTAAAAGAGCAACACAAGCACGAGTAAGTGATTTCATGAGGAAATTTTGTTCTTTTATTCTATTTGCATGTCCTTCATATCATAGTGATATTGTTGTAGAGTTATATCTTTGGAAGAACAGAAGATTCTCTGCAGTTATTTACCTTTACTGAGAGAGTTTATTCCAAGTGCTGCAGAAGAGATCGAATTTGATATGCATACCTACCTTTCTGAGCAAGGTTGGCACTTACTCATTTTCATTGGAATCTCTTTTCTTGATACTTACTTTTACTCTTCATCACCACTTCTAGTGATTGGTTTTGGATTTGTGTCAATCATGAAGGAGCCAGATGAAAAATAAGGATATGGTCTTAAATAATATAATTTTACTTTTTCATTTTATTATTACATTATATGATAGTAGCCATTAGAAGGGGAACATTTCATGTTTCTTGGAGGTGCTTCCATTGTCAGAACATAGTAATCATATTTTTGAAGTCTTCCTGATGCGTCTTGGTTCTTATTCATTCTTTGCAGATGATTATGTTTGTGACTACTATACTGTGAAGGATGACATGGACATATGTGATCAGGAGGCTTCAAGCCCATTTCCTCTGTATGAAATTATACTATTCTCTTTACAATTTTACCTTGCTCTTTACTATAATCATCATTAAAAGTGTAATATGTCCCATCCAGTGTTCAAGTTGAGGATGAGGACTTTTATGATGGACTTGATGATGAGTCTGAATTTGACAGTGAAGATTCAAATGGTAGACTAGACTTGTTACTTCCTATACCTTATTTTCTAATTCCTCCTTCCTGACACATCTATTCTTTCTCTTTGGTTGCACTCAGTTGAAGCTCATCCAAGAAATGAATATCCTGACGAGACATCTAATGAGGAAGAAGAAGTTGGGAATTCGACATCTAGTAATGAATCAGAAGAGCGAGAAAGTGACAGTCGTAGCACCAAATCTAATGAAATAGAAGATTTAAGGCATCACTTGTCTTTAGCTAAAGATCCATTATATGATGAACTGTAATTGGCAAGAAACACTTCAAATTTGTTGTTAATAACTAATTGAAATAAATTTCTCCAACTACGTATTTATTTGGTTTCTATTGGATAAATTTTAGCGACCAATTTGAATTATTTTTGCAACCAATTTTGGTTACTGGCAGGTATACATTAGGAACCATCCAAATTATTTTTGCGACTAAGTTTTGGTGGCTAACACATACACTTTAGTGACCAACAATTAATTTTTTGTTGCTAAATTATAGTAAATATAATACAATTTGTGACGATATTAAAACTATAGCAACAAATTATTTGGTTGTTAAAAGTAAATTTTTAGTAACAGCATCATGTCGTCACAATATGATTACTAAAAGAAATTTGATACACCATTTGTTGCAACCAGATAAAAATAACTGTAACCAATGACTTGGTTATTATAAGATTATTTTTTACCAACAAAAATAATTTGGTTACAGTATGAATAACTATAGTAACCAATGACTTGGTTGCTATAATATTATTTTTTACCAACAAAAATAATTTGGTAGCAGTATGAATAGTTATAGCAACCATTGACTTGGTTGCTATAAGATTATTTTTTAGCAACAAAAATAATTTGGTCGCAGTATGCATAACTATAGCAACCATTCTAACATTACAGCGACCATGAAATTTTATATTAGCAAGTATAAATTTGGTCGCTAATAATTCCACCTTTAGTGACCAATTTTAAATGGTTGTTAATAATGCATTTTTAATGGCCAACGTAATAACTCGTCACGGAGCACTTTTAGTAACAACCCTATAGTGACCACCTGTGACTAACCCGATTTTGGTCGCTATAATTTTTAACAACCGTTTTCTTACTTTTAGCAACCATTAATAATAGTTGCTAAAACTAATTTTTCTTGTAGTGGTAAAAGTGACTTCATATTATTTAGAATTGGCTTAAGTTGCTTCATTTATATCATATCATATGAAAATAAAGAAATTTGAAGATCTTTAAAAATAAAAAAGGATCAACGCTTTTGTTTTAAAAATTCTAATGGCCAAAGAGGTCGCTATAAAGCATAACTATGGCATTCTCTCTAAGTAGAACTTGTGACTTGCCTTTCTGTGTCCTTGTTCTATAATAATTCTTCTGTCCATTCTCGTTGTGCAAATATTGACTAGTTTTTTACTATTTTGACTATTTTTTTCGTGAACTTTCTCCTCTATATTTGAATTAATTAATTTGAGGTAACAGTTGTTTTCTAATATTATTTATCTTTTAAACAATTGAATCTTAAAGTATTGATTCAGACTAGTTAGTCACTGAATCATAATACATAAAAGAAATATAATATAATTTGAAAATAAGATTTATCAATAATAATTTGAGGACTAGTTAGTCCTCAAATTTAGTACTATTAAGAAAATGACATTAAAATAAGATTTATCAATATTCGTTTGACTTTATGAACAATTCAAATAAATTTAGACTTTTAATAGCTTCTCATATGGGATGTTACAAGATCCCTCTTTTTAACCCTTAATATCTTCATCATGGCTTAACTACAGTCCAAAATCTCCTCTCCTCTTCCAATATTGAACAAGAACAGAAGCTTTTCAAGGACACTTTTATGCTCATGATCATTCTGCTTGTTGTTGCCATTTTGTTGTCTATAACTAATTAACAAAGGCCAGATTCGAGTAGATACAAGCCTGTTAATTAGAGCAAATTAGTTAATGCCGACCCTAAATAAGTGTAGGACTTGTGTAATAATTAGCATGACTTTATTAACTTTTGGTATGTTTATTCTTGCATTTGCATGGTTTATTTCTTAACATGTATTTCAAAACATTTGGTTGTACTATAGAAGTACAATTGTAAATATTTGTGACATATAAATAAAATAGAAAAGGTGTAATTTTATATTTATTTATTTATGATTTTCACTACTTAATCTTATATATTTTTAGGGATCAAAGTGTAGTGAAAGAGTGAGAACATAAGGAAGTTTGATCGTGATCCCACAGACTTAGATTCAAGAAACTGTACATCAAGAAACTTTCTAAATAGATAGAGCGTCATGTATATTCAATTATTTTCTTTTATTTATGAAAATTTAGCAAGTCGTAACTTTAAGCTAATGGTGAGAGTTAAGAAATTGAACCTTATCATTATGTCATCTGTGCAATAAATCCAATCTAACCCAAGACGTAACACTACATTTTAGGCTAATGATTAGGTTTGTAAAACTAAGTTGGATTAGTAACTATGCGGACCTTGGATTAAGAAATATAAATAATTCTCGTCTACCTCTTTATTTTCTTGAAAATAGATTTTTCTTATAGTTGACACTTATTTTTTTTATATCAAAAATAACTAAGGGATCTTGAAAAACATCTTAATTAACATGATAATTAAAGCAAATTAGTTATTATATAATATTTTTGTCTAAAGATTTAGCTTATAACTCACTAGAAGTTAATAGAAAAGAGTTTTTTTAAAAGATTTATAATGTTTTTGAAGCACTCTTTTAAATTTAGAGGCAATTCAGGGAAAAAATTATGCCTGTATTTGGTGATGCTGTCGCCTGCAGCCAAATATAAAAATTTTCACTTCCGTTAAAACAAATTAATGTAGTAGCGGTAAGTGGATATCGTTCCCACGAGGAATTTTACGATTATGAAAATTACGAATTCAAACGGCACAAATAATAAAAAAGGGGGTTTTTGTTACTTACTGAAATAATAATGAAAATCGAAAAGGAAAATCGCAAATTGAAATAATAATTAAGTCTGAAAATTCAATAGGAAAAATACCTTGGTTTTGGTCACCGATGTTACTATGCTATTATGGATCCTCGACAAAAATTGTAATTATTAACGAACATTCATTGAGGGAATTTTCTATTAATTGTATTGACTAGAAACATGTATCCTAGCAACCTTATTAAACAATTAATCTAGATACGATCATAGATTAAATTGAATAATAGCATTAAGAACCAATGACAACTGATAAACATGTACGACATGAAATCAATCAAGTGGATAATTTCTTAGAATTTTCCGACGCTAACGCAGAGGGGTTAATCCTAATTGCTACTTGTGGTTACCAAAATTGAACGTCAGATTTTGTTACCTAGCAGTTGAATTAATTAATTCCTAGTTGCGCACCTAGAAACTAACAAATCCAATTAAAAAGTCAGATTTGAAATTATCCATTGTTCATTAAAAATCATGGACAAAGACTAAGAATATCTCACCATAATAACATGGAACATGGATCCCTCAACCATGAAAAGGAAATTAGTTAATCATAATTAAATTGAAATCAAAAGAAATAATAAAAAACAACAATCTCCATAACTTGTCTTTTAATGAAAATAAAAAAAATCCCTAATTGAAATCTGCAGAAATTGAAAACAAGAAATCTAGAAAATTGCAATTAACTAAAAATCACTAAATCTACGATTTAACTACTTAGGGTTTGTGCAGAAATTGAAAATCAGAAAAAGAAGAAGAAGAAGAGCAATTGCGGCTGCCAAGGAAAGAATGTGATGATGTTGTTGGACAACTTCAGAAACGTAAACAGAGAAGAACCAAGGGTGCGTCAGTCTCCTCCAGCAGCAAAGGAAATACGATGGTCTATGTAGTAATGGAAATCAAGAAGAAAATCCAAGTGCGGCAGCCCAGAAGAATACTAAGACTCTATTAAAACTACTTGGAAGCTGTAGAAGAAATAAACTAGAAAACCCAAGGGAATCAGTATGCGGCAGACCCAAGGAAAAATATTCAGACTTGATGATCCCCCTCTAACCCCTATACATGTATTTATATCCACTGCAAGCTCCCAATTTCCCTAATTGACGTGAATCTCCATATCTTGATTGTATTTTGTCTCAAGTAGATAGTCTTCTAATTTAGGTGGGGAACTTCTTGAAAAGGACCCCAGAAGATCTTTGGCGATTTTGTTCTAATTGGAGATAATCTTCTGAAAAATCTGCAGTATTAGGATCTTGACCTTAGGCGTGCCCACGCCTAATCTTTGAATTTCGACCAATCTGGAATTTTCGAACTTCTTGCCATATTTTTCCGCTTTTTGATCAATTTCCATCTTTTTGGCATTGAAAACCATCTGCAAACATTTAACAAATAATTCCATCAATTTATGAACACAAATTTCACAATTCAACCAAAATTAAGTCCAACATAAATGCATTATAATTGACTTAACAAATTCCCCCACACCGAACCTTTGCTCGCCCTCGAGCAACACATTAAACCATTAAACTCAATCAATTCATCCTTCAGAAACCAAGTGCACACAATCCATCAACTTAGGCTAGCAAGATCCAATTTGCAACACACATCATAATTGCTTTTCACTAATGCAAATAAACAAAGCCAAAATTATGCATCTTTGTTCAAAAGTAAACATGAAATTAAGTGAATTCTTCTCACAGATTTCGCTCTTACACTCAAGTGTCTGTGGGTAGGTGTTTCGCTCACATCTCACTCTATCATGTTGCACTACCATAGGCTTACAATTTCACCAATTCTCATTCATTTAGATCACATGGGCTCATAGATCATAAGGGCTTTATCAAGGGTTGTAATGGGGCTAGGTTCACAGGTGAGGTAAAACATGGTAAAAGGGTTCGTCACAAGTTTTCACAAAGCATCAAGTAAAGGGACAAACAATTAAATTCTGAGATAAACATGAAAAGGAACTACATCTACTTATTTTAACTCAAGCCACTATACTTTATTCTTTCTTTTCTTTCCTTTTTCTGATGTTTCTCTTTTTGTTTTTCTTTTCCTTCTTTTTCTTTTTCTACTAAGAACACGATAAAATAATGACAATAATAAAAACATGAGCAGATGTACCTATGAAAGTATCTCAGAACACAATATATAAAAAAATCCCAATTTAGTTAATGCTTCATTCAACTTGTGATAAGGTAAGCTAATGGGGTTGTTGGGTTTCTAATGTGAGGTGATAACTCAAGGAATAAGTTTAAGGCTCAAAATTGTTTTCAAAGGGAGAGTAGTAGGTGAGTCAATTTTTAAGCCAAATGGTTTTAAACAAAGACGGCCTTAATCACTTCTAAGTCCCTTATGATCAAACAATACTCAAACCGGTTCCATGCAAGTTCTAGAGGCAACACAACTAGAGGAGCATCATTCAATTCAAGAAAATATCATGACATGAAGATGATGCCATTTAGGCTCAATTTCCTCACTGGTCGAATTTAAATTAAGAATCCACTTAAGTTTCACAACTTACTCTATCACTCCAATGTCAAAAATTTTGAGCAAGTTTATGAGATTAGTTAGAGCAATCAATCAATATGTTGCATCTTAAACCTACTTAGCCCAGATTAATTTCATGCATGTCCTTGACTTCAATCGAACTAATATGACAGAGTTTTATGATTCAACGTGCAAAATCCTACGCTAAGGTTAATAAAAACAACTGCAACACCCAACAATATGCACATAATAGCCAAAAGTATCCACATTCAAAATCTAAAGTACTCCCCACACTTAAATTCAGCATTGTCCTCAATGATTAAGAAGCACAAAATTAAAAGAGAAAAAATGAAGAGGTGCTTCTCAATTAGGGGGTGTCGGGGTCATGGCGGCGGCGGTTATGGTGCTGTTGAGGGAATGGTGGTTAACGGAACAGCAGGGGCATCCCGTCGTGCTTGGCTCTTTGGTCCTTGGCATTGTCGCAATCGGTGAAGAAAGGCCTGCACAAACAAGACGCAATAGTCACGAAAATACCGAAAACGTGAACAGAAATAGGAATATTTGTGTGGAATGGGGGAAAGAAAAATCGACAGAAGGAGAGAATGAAGGCTAGCGATATGGAAATTGGGGGTGGACGTGAATGTGAGATAGGTGAAGAAATCGGAAGATAGGGGTGAATGAGTGGTAAAATCGAGGGTTAGGTTGTGGGCATGGTGGAACGTCTGGTGAAGGAGCAAGAACGGAGGGAAAATTAGAATGAAAATTAGGGCTTTAAGACGATGGTGAAAGTGATGGTTGGAGAAGGGGAAAAGTTAGGGTATGGCCATGAATGGAGAGTGAACAAATTGGTGAAATCGACAGTAAAATTGAGGGGTTGGATGGAAATCAAAGAAGAAGAAAAATCTGGAGGAGAAGATGAACAAGGGTCCGTCGTGGGCTGGAAGAACAAAGTGACAGAGGAGAGAATGGGGCTGAGTGAGGGGAGTCAGAGAAATTGTGAAATCAATAGAAGAAAAGGGTTGTCAATGGTGGATGGAGGTTGAAGGGAATCGGCAATGGGGGCTGAATATCCAAACTAAAAGAAACTGGGAAAAGTTTGGAGGGAAAGAATGCAGAGGGCGGCAACCAAAATTGTTTTTCGTTTTTTATTTTTTTAAAATTAAATTAAATTAAAAACTGGCAGAAAATAAAACAAAATAAAAATTATGACAGAAAATAACAATAAAAAGAGATTAAAATTCCTAACTCAGTAATGAAAATAAAACTATTAAAGAAGGAATAATGACAAACCTGAACACTTTACGGATTACCCCGAACATGCTTCTTTACAGTCGTAAGCTAGACTTATGTTGGAACTTACCGATTCAGAGATAGGTTGGTGGTACCAACCCTATTTCGTCAACCTGTTCGATCGGTGAATTTTCATAATAAGGCTTAAGACGGTGTCCGTTGACCTTGAAAACTTTAGAAATATCAATGCTCTGAATTTCTACCGCACCATGAGGAAACACGTTAGTAACAATAAACGGGCCAAGCCAACAAGATCGTAATTTTCCTGGGAATAACTTAAGCTTTGAATGATAAAGAAGAACTTTTTTTCCAATTGAAAATTGTTTCCTAGAAATCATCTTATCATGAAAAGCTTTAGTTTTATCCTTATAAATTTTTGAATTTTCATATGCCTCATTACGAATCTCCTCCAATTCTAGCAATTGCAATTTCCGACTAGTGCTTACCTCTAATTGATCCATGTTTAACTGCTTGATGACCCAATAAGCTCTATGTTCAATTTCCACAGGTAAATGACAAGGCTTACCGAAAACTAACCTGTAAGGCGACATACCTATAGGAGTTTTGTATGCAGTCCGGTAAGCCCATAAAGCGTCATCCAGACGAAGACTCCAATCTTTTCGATTTGGGTTTACCACTTTTTCTAGGATGGACTTGATTTTCCTATTGGATACCTCAACCTGCCCACTGGTTTGCGGATGATAGGCGGTAGAGATTCGGTGCGTAATACCACATCTTTTCATTAATGCTTCAAAAATCTTGTTGCAAAAATGCGTTCCTCGGTCGCTAATGATGGCTCGAGGCATTCCAAACCTGACAAAAATATTTGATTTAACAAAATCAATTACCGTTTTAGCATCATCAGATATAGTAGCCTTAGCTTCAACCCACTTAGAAACATAGTCTACTGCCAATAGGATGTAATTCTTATCGAAAGAAGAAGGGAACGGACCCATAAAATCTATTTTCCAAACATCAAAAATTTCACATACCAGAATGTTCGTCAATGGCATCTGATTCTTGGATCCCAAGTTACTTGTTCTCTGACAACGATCGCAAGACTTGCAAAACATGTAAAAGTCATAAAATAACTTAGGCCAAAACAGTCCACATTCTAAAATTTTTCGTGCAGTTCATTTGGGCCCGAAATGTCCCCCACACACAGATGAATGAAAAAATTGTAAAATAGATAAAATTTCATCATCTGTGACGCATCTCTTAACAATCTGATCAGCACAAAATTTCCACAGGTAAGGTTCATCCCAGACATAATATTTAGCCTTGCGCTTAATTTTATCCTTTTCAGCTCTAGACAAATCATTAGGTAACGACTTAGTAACTAAAAAAAACATTTATTATGTCCACATACCAAGGGGTTACCTGTTGAACTGCGAAAAGGCTCTCATCCGGAATTTTTTCGTGAAGGATATCGATGATGTAATCTTGGATGTGATTAGAAGCAAGTGGTCGGCCACCAAATTCTCCGCTCCTTTCTTATCGCAAATTTCCACATCAAATTCTTGAATCAATAAGATCCAACGAATCAATCTGGTCTTGGCTTCTTTCTTGTTCACTAAGTACCTTAGCGCGGCGTGATCAGAATAGATGATCACCTTGGTCCCCAGCAAATAGGACTGAAACTTCTCCAAGTCAAAGACGACCGCTAGAAACTCCTTCTCCGTTGTGGAATAATTTTTTTGGGCATCATTAAGTGTCATAGAAGCATAATAAATAACATGAGGTACCTTATCCACTTTTTGTCCCAACACAACGCCTACGGCATAATCTGATGCGTCGCACATCAATTCGAAAGGAATGTCCCAACGTGGTGGCTGAATAATCAGTGCGGTAGTGAGACGCTCCTTTAGCTCGTTGAACGCACTTTGGCATTGTTCGTCAAAATTGAATTTCACATCTTTTTGGAGCAATTGGCACATGGGTTGCGCAATTTTGGAGAAGTCCTTGATAAATCGCCGATAAAATCCTGCATGACCAAGAAAAGAACGAACTTCCCGCACATTCGCGGGGTAAGACAAAGATCAAATAACATCTATCTTGGCCTTATCGACATCAATTCCTTTTGACGAAACGGTATGACCCAAAATAATGCCTTCATTAACCATAAAGTGACACTTTTCGTAATTTAAAACCAAATTAGTTTCAATGCAACGTTTTAGCACTTTTTCAAGGTTAATGATGCATGCTTCAAAAGACTCTCCATAAACCGTGAAATCGTCCATAAAAATTTCCATGCAATTTTCCACTAAATTGGAGAAAATACTTACCATACACCGTTGGAATGTCATTTGGTGCGTTGCACAATCTAAATGGCATTAAATCGGTGGTTTAAGGTACCGAATGGGCATGTGAAGGTCGTCTTTTCCTGATCCCATGGTGCCACCAAAATCTGATGATATCCTGAATACCCATCTAAACAACAATAGTGAGATTTTCCGGCTAATCTTTCAAGCATCTGATCAATAAAAGGAAGCGAGAAGTGATCTTTTCTAGTAACTGAATTAAGCTTCCTATAATCTATGCATACTCTCCAACCATTTTGAACACGAGTCGGAATTAACTCACCACTGTTGTTTTCAATTACCGTAACACCAGTTTTCTTTGTCACGACCTATACCGGACTTACCCACTTACTATCCGAAATCGGATAAATTATGCCTGCGTCAAGAAGCTTTAAAATTTCTTTCTTTACCACTTCCATCATGGGCGGGTTAAGTCGACGTTGTGGTTGCCGCACCTCTTTCGCCTCGTCTTCCATCAAAATTCGGTGCATGCATATGGTGGGACTGATTCCTTTCAAATCGGCTATTGTCCAACCAAAAGCCTCTTTATGCGCCTTCAAAACATTGACAAGCTGATTTTCCTACACATCCAAAAGTTGATTAGAAATAATCAAAGGCAATGTATTTTTCTCACCTAAAAAGATATATTTAAGGTGATTGGGCAAGCTTTTCAATTCTAAGGTTGGTGGACTAATCAATGACGGCAGCAACTTGTTTATTCCTTGGGATGTGTCTACAGACGTGAGTTGCTGGATGGATGATGGTTCGGTCCCTTTTAATTTGGGAAATAATGCTTCCCCTTCGTTATCAAGCACCACCGAATCCTCATTCCCTTTCCACTGTGACGTTTCTGTCTTGAATTCTCTAGATAACGTGACTTGCTACTTGGCTGGCCAATGTTGTGCGTTATTTATGTTGTCCTTTAAGTCCCCACATGCTGCAAGTTCCTCAGCCCCTTGTGAACATAACGCAGTCTGCTTGCTGCCTTCAATTGCCGCAGATTCTTCACACCCATGCCCAAGTGACGCATTCTCCACTAAGTCCTCTTCATCTGTGATGTCCAAACTCCAATTTTCCTGCATCCACGTATCAATGAAATCTACAAAGACAACAGATTGCTCATCATCTGGGATTTTCATGGTGTTATAAATATTGAATTTAATTAAGTCACCATCAAATTCCATAGTTAAAGATCCATCATGAACATCTATTTTGGTCCTTGTTGTTTTCAAAAACAGCCTTTCGAATAAAATCGGAGTAGAGGAGGATGTGTCATCTGTGCCCATCTGCAAAATATAAAAATCAGCCAGAAAAAGCATGTTTCCAACTTGAACCAATATGTCCTCTAACACCCCTTTCGGGTAAGCGTTTGATCGATCTGCTAATTGAATTACCACATTAGTTTCTTTAAGAGGTCCAATATTCAAAGATTTATATACCTCATATGGCATGACATTAATGAACGCACCTAAATCTAACATAGCCCTTTCAATTCGCAAATTACCAATTTGACATGGGATAGTAAACATACCTGGATCTTGGCATTTCAGTGGAAGCTTTTTCTTTTGTAAGATGGCTGAAACATTTTCGCCTAACTGAACTTTCTCATTGGATTTTAATTTCCTCTTGGACGTACAAAGCTCCTTAAGAAATTTAGCATATCGCGGAATTTGTTTAATTGCATCAAGAAGAGGAATATTTACCTGAACCTTTCGAAAAGTCTCCAAAATTTCCTTTTCTTGTTCTTCCTTCTTCGCCTTTGCTAATCGACCCGGAAAAGGGGGTGGAAGCACCTTGTTGATCACAACTTTTTGTTTCTCTTCAGGTAAGTGCGTGATTTCTTCCTCTATTTCTCGTTTTGAAGCCTTCGGAATTGATTCCGGTAGTTCTTTACCACTTCGCAACGTGATAGCCTTTGCGCTTTGTCTAGGATTTACCTCTGGTTGTGTTGGAAAATTACCAAAATTTCGTGATTCTAGTCGGTTAACAGCAGTTGCAATTTGACTCAACTGATTTTCAAATTTTCTTTGTTGATTTTTCGAATTCCGAATGCTTGCTTCTGTAGACCGAATGCTTGCTTCCGTAGTCCGCTGAAACGTCAAAGTATTTGTGGTTAAAGTTTGTAATGCCTCTTCCAAAGAAGACTTACCTTCAGCAGTTGACGGCATATTTGGATTTTGGCGCTGCACGAATGGTGGTCTATATGGCTGAAAATTCGTGGGTGCTTGAGGATTCCCATATCGTAAGTTCGGATGATCGCGCCATCTCGGATTATAAGCATTGGAGAATGGGTCATACTTCCTTTGATTTGTCCCATTGAATCCACCCACGACATTCACCTGTGCAGCTTTGTCTTCCTGCAAAATTGGACATGAATCAGTAGGATGTCCTACCATTGAGCAGATTCCACATACCTTAGCTTCTTCTTTTCTTGTGACTGCTAACTGTCGCACCAATGATGTGAGGTCATCTAATCTCTTTTCCACCGAAGTCGCGCTAATTTCATTCACGCCCTTTGTCCCATGACCTGTACGGATTCCAAACTGTTGCGTGTTGGAAGCCATGTTTGCGATCAATTCTCTTGCGGCTGCTGGTGTTTTGTCAACTAAGGCACCACCGCTGGCAGCGTCAATCATGCTCCTATCAGAAAGCAAAAGTCCTTCGTAAAAATACTGAATTAACAATTGTTCAGTTATCTGATGATGCGGACAACTCGCGCATAATTTTTTTAAATCTTTCCCAATATTCGTAAAGTGTTTCTCCCTTATGTTGACGAATTCCATAAATCTCTTTCCGAATATTGGCAGCTCTCGATGCTGGAAAATACTTCTCGAAGAAAAGTCTCTTCATCTCGGCCCACGTCTGCACGTTTTCTCTAGCTGAACAATAAAGCCAATCCTGTGCATCATCTTTAAGGGAAAACGGAAAAGCTCTCAGCTTGATCTGTTCTTCCGTCACATTGGTCGGCTTCATACCCATGCAAACTACATCAAATTCCTTTAAGTGCTTGTATGGATCTTCTCCTGGTAAACCCCTGAAAATAGGCAATAAGTGAATCAGTCCAGATTTTAATTCAAAAGTGTTATTATCACCTAAATTTGGAAAATTGATGCAATGGGGTTGTTCTTGCGTCGGTCGGTAGTGACTAATTGCCAAGAGTGAGATTGGCGACTATCCTATCCATCTTTTGTGTCTCTTTCCTTTGTTTGGTCCATTTCGCGATCTTTTGCTGTCTTTTTATCTCAGATTATCTTGCAAATTTTCGATTGGTTTGAGCAGCGTAGCATACATAAACCGTCAAAATTCCCGACAACGACGTCAAAATTTGGTGATCTTTGTCGCTGCTGACCAAATATAAAAATTTTCACTTAGTTAAAACAAATTAATGTAGTAGTGGTAAGCGAATATCATTCCCACGAGGAATTTTACGATTATGAAAATTACGAATTCAAACGACACAAATAATAAAAGGGGGGTTTTTGTTACTTACTGAAATAATAATGAAAATCGAAAAGGAAAATCGCAAATTGAAATAATAATTAAGTCTGAAAATTCAATAGGAAAAATACCTTGGTTTTGGTCACCGATGTTACCATGCTATTATGGATCCTCGACAAAAATTGTAATTATTAACGAACATTCATTGAGGGAATTTTCTATTAATTGTATTGACTAGAAACATGTATCCTAGCAACCTTATTAAACAATTAATCTAGATACGATCATAGATTAAATTGAATAATAGCATTAAGAACCAATGACAAGTGATAAACATGTACGACATGAAATCAATCAAGTGGATAATTTCTTAGAATTTTCCGACTCTAACGCAGAGGGGTTAATCCTAATTGCTACTTGTGGTTACCAAAATTGAACGTTAGATTTTGTTACCTAGCAGTTGAATTAATTAATTCTAATTTGTTCACTAGAAACTAACAAATCCAATTAAAAGACAGATTTGAAATTATCAATGTTCATTAAAATCATGGACAAAGACTAAGAATATCTCACCATAATAACATGGAACATGGATCCCTCAACCAAGACAAGGAAATTAGTTAATCATAATTAAATTGAAATCAAAAGAAATAATAAAAACAACAATCTCCATAACTTGTCTCTTAATGAAAATAAAAAAATCCCTAATTGAAATATGCAGAAATTGAAAACAAGAAATCCAGAAAATTGCAATTAACTAAAAATCACTAAATCTACGATTTAACTACTTGGGGTTTGTGTAGAAATTGAAAATTAGAAAAAGAAGAAGAAGAAAAGCAATTGCGGCAGCCAAGGAAAGAATGCGATGATCTTTGTTGGACAACCGAAGCGAAAGAGAGAAGAACCAAGAAGTGCGTCGGTCTCCTCCAGCAAAAGAAAATACGATGGTCTATGTAGTAATGGAAATCAAGAAGAAAATCCAAGTCGGTGACCCAGGAAGAATACTAAGACTCTATTAAAACTACTTGGAAGTCGTAGAAGAAATAAACTAGAAAACCCAAGGGAATCGGATCTGGCGGACCCAAGGAAAAATATTCAGACTTGATGATCCCCCTCTAACCCCTATACATGTATTTATATCCACTGCAAGCTCCCAATTTCCCTAATTGACGTGAATCTCCATATCTTGATTGGATTTTGTCTCAAGTAGATAGTCTTCTAATTTAGGTGGGGAACTTTTTGAAAAGGACCCCAGAAGATCTTTGGCGATTTTGTTCTAATTGGAGATAATCTTCTGAAAAATCTGCAGTATTAGGATCTTGACCTTAGGCGTGCCCACGCCTAATCTTTGAATTTCGACCAATCTGGAATTTTCGAACTTCTTGCCATATTTTTCCTCTTTTTGATCCATTTTCGCCTTTTTGGCATTGAAAACCATCTGCAAACATTTAACAAATAATTCCATCAATTTATGAACACAAATTTCACAATTCAACCAAAATTAAGTCCAACATAAATGCATTATAATTGACTTAACAGTATTTTTTCTAAAAATGAAAGTAGATAAGTAATATAACTTTAACATATCTTCAAAATTTTGAAATCTGCAATGCAACTATAACAAAAATCAACCAATTACCAATTCCAGTTTTATGTAATTTCTTAAATGAATATGGCCAAGAACTTGAGTTATACTAGACAGAAAATTATTGGATGACCAATTATAAATTGTATTAGGCAATGTATATAAGACCAGTATTGGGTAAACATTGGCTGCGTTCAACACAATCAAACTGATATGGTGCCATTTCCAAGGCCATCCTCTAATGGACCCTAAAATGGAATTACCTTACGAAAAGTTTCAAATTGCGGATTGCACTGCAATGAGGTGCATTTCAAGATTCAAGGCATCAAATGGTGAGGCGATAAGTGGGAATGGCGAGTAAAGGGGTTGCTCTAGGTGTTACCAAGCTGAACACCTCAGTCATATCCAACTCTCTTAGCAACTTACCATCAGGAAGTTCCCAATCGAAACTATGCACTAATCTCACCAGGATTAGACGCACGGTGATCATGCCCATTTGCATTCTAGGACAGCTTCTGCGACCAGAACCAAATAGAAGTAACTCAAAGTCCTGTCCTCTGAAGTCGATGTTACTCCCAACAAACCTCTCAGGAATGAACGTTTCTGCATCTGACCAGACGGTTGGATCTTGTTGCATACATGTGACTTGGCTCCCTCAAATGTCAAATAAGGCTGGTGGTGATTGGTTGGTTGCATTCAACAAATGTCAAATATGGAAGGCTCATTGGTTGCATGTTTTGTTTGTCTCCTCTATCTTTCAGGCTTTGTATTTTGTCATGTTAGGCTAAAAATCTTCAATCATGTTTTGGATGGATTTTGGCTGTGAAAAGATCACGAAAGTTTGAAATTTTGAGAAAGTTGAGCTTGGACGGATGTTCTCAAAGTTTGCTATAAATAGAGGAGAACCTGAGTCTTTCAAAAGACAAAAAAAAACCCACCATTTTTTTTCTTACTAATCATCCTCTCTTCTGTATACATATGAGTTGTTGAAAACCTTTTATTCCAGCCTTTGTACTTGTATACAATTCTCCATATATTAGTAAATTTGCTCACCCTACAACCGTAGACGTAGGTCACGTTGACCGAACCACGTAAGTCTTTGTGTTCTGTCCCATTTATTTTTCTATCTTTATTTTTGTTATTATATTTTGTGGGCCATTAAATTCAACCGGTATCCGATACGAGGGCATTTATCTTAACAAACTGATATCAGAGCTTCTCTTTTCGATCTAACTTACCGTATGCTATGTGGAATGTGGTTGCCACTAAGGTGGACCCTCCACATCAGAAAGTAACTTAAATTTTTTATTGTGAGTCTAAACGGGGCCCACTGCCTTGTTTTATCTCATGGGGCCCATTGCCTCGGATTTATCTTGTGGGGCCCATTGCCTCGGTTTTGTAAACAAAGTTTAGCTTTGCTTGTGGGGCCACGTCCCGACTTTACTAGTGGGGCCCACATCCGTACTTTTGTGGGGTCCGCTGTCTCAGTTCCTTGTGTGGGGCCCACCTAAAGAAAAATAGTCTGAATATCAATTTTGGCTATCATGATGATAACGAAGACCTCTGTTGAAAAGTTTCACCGGAGCATTAACTTCGGTATGTGGCAGCTCAAAATGCAAGCCATTTTAATACAAGATGGATGTGAGATTGCACTTGATGGAATGGAGAAAAAGCCAGCAGATATGGCGTCAGACATATTCACTGATCTAGATAAAAAGGCTAGATCAGCCATCATATTGAATCTCTCCGATGAGATTTTGCAGGAGGTTGCTGGTGAAAACACAGCGAAAGGTATGTGGGACAAATTGAAAGCTATGTACATGAAGAAAACGGTAGAGAATCGGCTTTATTTGAAACAAAAGTTGTACATGTTGAGGATGATAGAAGGTACATCTATTCTTTCACATCTGGATAAATTTGATTCTCTTATTTTGGATTTGAAGAATGTAGATGTGAAAATTAAGGATGAAGATCAAGCCATATTATTGTTATGTTCCCTTCCCCAGTCTTTTAAATATTTTTGTGATACTATGATTTATGGGAAAGAGTCAGTCTCATATAATAGTATTAAGTCTGCATTAAAGTCAAAAGAGCAGATTAATAGAGACATCATTGGGGAGACTAGTGGAAGTCAGGCAGAGGGACTATTTGTGCGAGGTAGATCTAAAAATAAAGATTTTGAAAGAGTAGATCCAAAGACAGGTCAAAATCCAGACATAGAAATAAAACTTGTAATTATTGCAAGAAAAAGGGGAATATAAAGGCTGACTGCTATAAATTGAAACATAAGGAGAAAAATAAAGTTGAGCAGAATAACAGCAACACTACCGAGGCTAGTGTAGAAGCATATGAGAATGAGGGAATTATCTTTGTAGCCACAGATGATAAACTTAGGTCTAATAAGGAGTGGATTTTAGATTCGGTTTGTTCTTACCACATGAGTCCCGATAGGGAGTGTTTTTCCACTTATGAGTTATTGAATGGTGGAATTGTTCTAATGGGTAATAATGCTGCCTGTAAAGTTGTTGGTAAAGTACAGTTCAGATCAAAATGTATGATGGTATCATTAGAACACTCACTGACGTTAGACACGTTCCTGATTTGAAGAAAAATCTCATCTCTTTGGGCACTCTCGATTCTCAAGGGTGCAAGTTCTCAGCTGAAGGTGGAGTTTTGAAAATTTCTAAAGGTGCTCTTGTATTGATGAAAGCTTCAGTGCGGTAGTTTGTATGTTTTGCGAGGATCTACAATAACAGAGTCTTGTGGCCTCTATGAAGGTGACATTACCAAATTGTGGCACATGCGTTTGGGACATATGGGTGAGAAAGGTTTAACGTTGTTAAGCAAGAGGGGCCTACTTTGTGGTCAAAGTACTAGTAAGATGGACTTTTATGAGCATTGTATCTTTGGGAAGCAGAAACGAGTCAGTTCCAATTCTCCAGCTGTTCACAAAACTAAAGATACTTTGGATTATATTCATTCTGATCTTTGGGGGCCCTCTCATGTTACATCTAAAGGTGGTGCCCGGTATATGTTGACTTTTATTGATGATTATTCAAGGAAGGTTTGGGTGTATTTCTTGAAACACAAAAATGATGTTTTCTTAACCTTTAAACAATGGAAAGTGTTGATTGAAAAGCAGTCAGGAAAACATGTTAAGCAGCTACGGACAGATAATGGTTTGGAATTTTGTGGAGGTGAATTCAATGAATTTTGCAAGAATGAAGGAATTGCTCGGCATCACACTGTTAGAATGACTCCGCAACAAAATGGAGTTACCGAGCGTATGAACCGGACTCTTTTGGAAAGAGCTCGGTGTATGATCTCTAATGTAGGGTTGACACTTGATTTTGGGCGAAGCCATTCGACGACTTGCTACATCGTCAACCTCTCCTTATGCTCTATTAATTTCAAGACCCAGAGGAAGTTTGGTCGGTACTCGCTGTTGATTACTCTACTTTAAGAATATTTGGGTGTCCAGCACATATGCATGTAAATGAGGGAAAGTTAGAGCCTAGGGCTAAGAAATGTATTTTCCTTGGTTATGCTTCAAGGGTGAAGGGATATCGTTTGTGGTGTCCTGATCCCAAGTCACCTAAATCTGTAATTAGTAGAGATGTTACATTTGAAGAGTCCTCTATGTTGTATCCTAGAAAAGAGTCTTGTAATCCTTTTAATTTAGAAAAAGAGGATAGTACACAGAAACAGGTGGAGTTAGAGATTGGTAGTTCAGGTCCTTCACAGATGTCTTCTACACATGAGACAAATCAAGTTGATGATCTAGATCCTGACCATGTTCAAAGTGAACCAGTAGAAGAAGAACATTCCATAGCCAGAGACAGACCAAGACGAGAGATTCGATCACCAGAGAGGTATGCAAATTTAGTTGCATATGCTTTATCAGTGGCACAAGAAACAGATGGAGACAATGAACCTTCCACATATACGGAGGCAATTTCAAATGTTGATGCTGATACGTGGATGGTGGCCATGAATGAAGAAATGGAATCTTTGCACAAGAATGATACTTGGGTTCTAGTGAAGTCGCCAAAGGGTAAGAAAATTGTTGGCTGCAAATGGGTCTTTAAAAGAAAAAAAGGTACTTCAGGTATTGAAAATGCAAGATATAAGGCACGTTTAGTTGCAAAAGGATACAGTCAGGTACAAGGTGTTGATTTTAATGATGTTTTCTCACTAGTGGTGAAGCATAGCTCTATTCGTGTATTACTTGCATTGGTTGCCATGTTTGATTTAAAATTAGAACAACTTGACGTCAAGACAGCAATCCTACATGGCGAATTAGATGAGCAGATTTATATGAAACAACCTGAAGGTTTTGAAGTTGCAGGAAAGGAAGACCATGTGTGTTTATTGAAGAAATCCTTGTACGGATTGAAGCAGTCTCCAAGACAATGGTACAAGAGGTTTGATTCATTTATGTTGGGTCATGATTTCTCTAGGAGCATGTATGATAGTTGTGTTTTTTTTTCTGGAAGTTAGATGACGGCTCATTCATCTATTTATTGTTATATGTTGATGATATGCTCATTGCTGCCAAGAATGTCATAGATATTCACCATTTGAAGGCCTTATTGCATGGTGAATTTAAGATGAAAGATTTGGTAGCAGTAAAGAAAATTCTTGGCATGGAGATAAGACGTGATCGAGGAGCTGGTAAATTATTCTTGACCCAGGAGAATTATCTTAATAAAGTTTTAGAGAGATTTGGCATGCGAGATGCCAAAGCGGTTAGTACTCCTCTTGCTAGTCATTTTAGACTATTTGCTGCTCAATCACCACAGTCACAGGAAGAGGAAGATTATATGGCACGAGTTCCGTATTCTAGTGCTATTGGAAGTATTATGTATGCAATGGTATGTACTCATCCTGACATTTCACAAGTTGTTAGTGTCGTTAGTAGATTTATGGCCAATCCTGGCAAAGAACATTGCCAAGCGGTGAAATGGATTCTCAGATACTTGAAGGGTACTTCAAATTTTAGTTTGGAGTTTGGTATAACCAGCAACACTTTGTTTGGTTTTATATATTCAGATTATGCTGGTGATCTCGATAGACGCAGGTCTTTGATAGGTTATGTATTTTGCATTGGAGGTTGTGCCGTTAGCTGGAAAGCTACTCTACAACATGTAGTGGCTTTATCTACTACTGAGGCAGAATATATGGCAGTTACTGAGGCAATCAAAGAAGCATTATGGTTGAGAGGTTTATTTGGCGAGTTATCCCTTCATCAAGGGGTTACTACTGTTTATTGTGACAGCCAGATTGCTATTCATTTGATGAAAGATCAAATGTATCATGAGAGGACAAAGCATATCGATGTGAAGTACCATTTCATTCGGGATACAATTGCAGAAAAGAAGGTCCTTATTCAGAAGATTAACACTAAGGACAATCCTGCTGACATGTTTACAAAAGTTCTTCCTGTTTACAAGTTCAAGCAATGCTTGTACTTGATTGATGTTTATAGTTGGTGATATAGCCCTTTTGGGGCATTGTCGGAGAAGGTGGAGCAGATCACTAATTGTTCGAGACCAAGTCAAGGTGGAGATTTGTTGCATGCATGTGACTTGGCTCCCTCAAATGTAAAATAAGGCTGGTGGTGATTGGTTGGTTGCATTCAACAAATGTCAAATATGGAAGGCTAATTGGTTGCATGTTTTGTTTGTCTCCTCTATCTTTCAGGCTTTGTATTTTGTCATGTTAGGCTAAAAATCTTCAAGCATGTTTTGGATGGATTTTGGCTGTGCAAAGATCACGAAAGTTTGAAATTTTGAGAAAGTTGAGTTTGGACGGATGTTCTCAAAGTTTGCTATAAATAGAGGAGAACCTGAGTCTTTCAAAAGACACACACACAAAAAACCCACCATTTTTCTTTCCTACTAATCATCCTCTCTTCTGTATACATATGAGTTGTTGAAAACTGAAAAATCGAAGGGGGTTAAATAGTTTCGCAGACTATCCACAAATTATTTTTCCGCACAAGTAAATCAATAATCACAAAGGCAAAAATAACGAAGACGCCAACGTTTGGTAACGCAGTTCGGCACACCTTGCCTACGTCTGCGGGGCCCTCACCCAGCTTAATCAGTTTCACCAAAGTATAATAGTTTTACCCAAGGCTTTACTGAGCCAACACCACTCAACCCTTAGCATTATCTCTCAACCTCACTTCCCGTGAAAGAATTTCACACCCAATAGTACGACCGCCTCGTACTAACCTCAACAGAAGATTTGTCTAACTACTTTCACTCAAAAACAATAATAAATAAAATAGCTCAAGTATTTAATCAACTGAAAATTAAATAACAAAAATACTTGAGACAAAGAAAACTCCCCTATAAATTTTTCTTCACTAAATAACTCAGCTGGAAACTTTCGCCATATTAAATTCTTCTATAGAACAAGTCACACTGCTGCTTGTACTTTTTCCGAGACTCCCATAAAATTTTCAAGTAATACCCATGAATGCTATCAGCTGAAAAACACGCAAACTCTACTCATAAAACACAAGCCGTGACTCCTATGAGATTCTCAAGCAACACCCACGTATATTATCAGTTGAGGAACACGCAACATCCACCCATCTATCACAGACACACGTACGCACATGCTCACCAAATATAATGCTGGTTTTATATAAGTTATTCACCCAAAAGACAAGAGCATATCACGTACCAAAGAAACCCTACACATACATGCCACATCAGCTGAGAACAATTCCACTTCTCCACGCAACCTTCCTAGATTTCCCCTTAATGGAATCCTTTTCAAATAAGGATAGTGTAGGATAGGCTATCAACCACCGAAGGTTATCCTAATTGAGAATATATTTCCAATTCAAACCACTTTCCAATTTCAACAGAATACCCAATTGCCAATTTAGGCACATCTTTAGAAATAATTAAAAATTCCCATGTCCAATTAAAATGCCAAAACCAAATAAAGAATATATAAAATATATTCTAACAATCTCCCCCTTTTTGGCATTTTTGTCACAACTCTAGTGCTCCACATAAATGATCATATTTGGACATATAAAGACAAGATTTACATTGCTCCCCCTTCATCAAACATCAAGTTTCAAAGAACATCAATCATCTAAATTTCTCCCCCTTGGGACACAAAGATGCCAAAAAGTAAGACGAATAGTCAAACATATACCTGAAATCTCCCCCTGAATGGAACATTCAACGTAAACAATCTGATGTCTACCTCTTGAAACAAAATCACAATCATAATAATCACCAATAAATGCAGCGGAAGAATCATAAGCACGTCAATATCACAATTTACCACCATTCAAAACGCTGAAAGATATGCCCGAAAGAGAGATACCCGAGAAAGATCCATACCGATGAGAGATACCTGAGAAAGATCCATACAGATGAGAGAGCCGAGAAGTCTTCGGTGGAGTCAAATAGAAGTCACAGTGCAAACTACTAAAACGAAGAAACTACAATAGCAACAAAAAAACTAAAGAACTAAAGAAAATATTTTCTTTTTTTTGTTTTTTTAACAACACAAAAAAATACTTCAAAAATATAAAGCACACTGTCCCTGTGCCCTTCGAAGAATCTCAAACCTGGTGTTTTTCTTTGGCTCGAATGAAGATGTGTAACACAATTTTCCTGTAAGTTCTTGATAATCAACCCATTTTCTTTCTCTTGTTTTACTTCTTTGGCTCACATCCCCAATAACATTTTCTGCTGGATGGTTTCTTCGGATTAGAGATGAAGAGTCTCGGTTCAAATCAGCTTTCATTGTTTTAGTTGGTTCATCATCCGAAGTAACTGAAAGTTCTTGATTTCTGCGATTACTTCCTCGTGATAACTAGCGCAAATCTGGGCATTTTCTGATTTTCCCTTCACTACATTTTTTTGCTTGTACTTGACCCTTTCTAATCCAAGCCTGCTTCAATACCATGGGATACTGCTGGAAACTTAATGGAGAACGTCTAGATTTTCGATTTTGGCCCCTTTGAAATATCATTTGTAATAATTGATAACACCTTGGCCTTTTATGTCCAATGACTCCACAAAAATGACATGTAGGTATAAATCTATCACTCTTTTTCGGTGCTTCTACTTCTTAGGCTGATCTGGACATTTCAAAATTTTCTTCATTCACTTTCGAACACTCGCCTTTATAGCCTATGCCTTCGAAGTTTCCTTTAACCTTACCAGTTTCTATCAACTTATCAAGTTTTTCGATGCCTCCATTCAACATCTTCAATCCCTTTTCAGTACTAACTAATTTCATTCTCGCGTCTCCAAGCTCATCTGAGGTCATTGCTAGCTTCTTTTTCAATTCTCGTATAGTATTTTTCAAACTAAGATTCTCTTCTTTCAAACTCTCATTCTTTTTCTGCATTTTCAACCATTTCTCATACAAGGCTTTGTAGTTCTCATGGGTATTCTCAACTTCATCATCATAATGCATACATCCTTTGTCATAGTCGAAATTGAATTCCGGGCTGAACTGATTCTGAAATTTTCAAGTCTTCTCCCTTTTCTGCTGTCAGTTATTTCCTTCTCAGTTACTGCTAGACAAGTAATTGGACTTTTGCTGTGTAATGCAACCAGTGCTACATTATTTGTCATTTCTTCCTCACTGCTGAAATCACTTTCAGATTCATTTTCACTTCAGGTGCTTGTGAAGGACTTTCCTCTTTGTTTCTTCAACGTGTTAGCACATTCGGATTGAATATGTCCAAATCCCTGACATTCATGACACTGTATTCTTCTTTCCTTCCATTCGCCTCTTTGTGCCTTGACTTGTTGTCTTCGGTTATTGCTTGATGAACTTCCACCATATTGTCTAGAGTCGAGTCTGTCCTTTTTCATTGTTTTCATCCATTTACTGAAATTTCTAGTGAGCAATACCATATCTTCATTCTCATCTAACTCATCTTCTACATTGTTCACACTTTTTCTGGCTTTCACTTTCAATGTCAATCCTTTACTTCTTTCTTGCTTACCTCTTAAGAGATTCATCTCAAAATTTGTGAGAATGTCAATAACTTTTTCCAATGACAGATTATCAATGCCATGAGCCTCTTCTATTGCTGCATTTTTTGGAATAAATCTTGGTGGAAGCGATCTTAGCGTTTTCTTGACCAATTTCACATTAGAGTACTTCTTCCCTAATTGATGAGCTTGATTGGCTATATCTCTCAATCTTTCATGAAAATCTTCAATGGTCTCATTCTCATCCATCTTCAGCTCTTCAAACTGCACAGCTAACATCTGTAGTTTTGACGATATCACAGATTTAGACCCTTCATGAATAGTTTGCAACATGTCCCACGCTTCTTTAGCCGTTTCACATGCTGAAATCATTGAGAAGCGTCCTTCGTCAATAGCACTGAATATCGCATGTATTGCTTGTGAATTTGCCAATGCACTTTCTTCTTCCATTCTTTTCCATTCTGACGGATCTTTCAGAATTGTCTCTCCTGTATCATCAACGATCATTGGATGAGTCCAACCGTGTACTACCGAATGTCATGCTCTTGTCCCTTGAGCTTGAATGAAGAATTTCATCCGGGATTTCCATGATGGATAATTCGATCCATCCAATAGTGGAGGTCTGGTAATTGATGCACCCTCTCTTATAGTCTTATCTGCAAATCTCGAATCTGCACCAACTTGCTACCAAGTTCTGAATAGGTGACCCGCTCTGATACCAATTGAAAAACCGAAGGGGATTAAATAGTTTCGCAGACTATCCACAAATTATTTTTCCGCACACGTAAATCAACAATCACAAAGGCAAAAATAACGAAGACGCCAACATTTGGTAACGCAGTTCGGCACACCTTGCCTACGTCTGCGGGGCCCTCACCCAGCTTAATCAATTTCACCAAAGTACAATAGTTTTACCCAAGGCTTTACTGAGCCAACACCACTCAACCCTTAGTACTATCTCTCAACCTCACTTCCCGTGAAAGAATTTCACACCTAATAGTACGACCGCCTCGTACTAACCTCAACAGATGATTTGTCTAACTACTTTCACTCAAAAACAATAATAAATAAAATAGCTCAAGTATTTAATCAACTGAAAATTAAATAACAAAAATACTTGAGACAAAGAAAACTCCCCTATAAATTTTTCTTCTCCAAATAACTCAGCTGGAAACTTTCGCCATATTAAATTCTTCCATATAATAAGTCACACTGCTGCCTCTACTTTTGTCGAGACACCCATAAAATTTTCAAGCAATAACCATGAATGCTATCAGCTGAAAAACACGCAAACTCTACTCATAAAACACAAGCCGTGACTCCTATGAGATTTTCAAGCAACACCCACGTATATTGTCAGTTGAGGAACATGCAACATCCACCCATCTATCACAGACACACGTACGCACATGCTCACCAAATATACTGTTGGTTTTATATAAGTTATTCACCCAAAAGAAAAGAGCATATCACAGACCAAAGAAACCCTACACATACTTGCCACATCAGCTGAGAACAATTCCACTTCTCCACGCAACCTTCCTAGATTTCCCCTTAAAGGAATCCTATTCACCGAAGGTTATCTTAATTGAGAATATATTTTCAATTCAAATCCACTTTCCAATTTCAACAGAATACCCAATTGTTAATTTTGGCACATCTTTAGAAATAATTAAAAATTCTCATGTCCAATTAAAATGCGAAAAACAAATAAAGAATATATAAAATATATTCTAACAAAAACCTTTTGTTCCAGCCTTTGTACTTGTATACAATTCTCCATATATTAGTAAAATTGCTCACCCTCCGACCGTGGACGTAGGTCACGTTGACCGAACCACGTAAATCTTTGTGTTCTGTCTTATTTATTTTTTCTATCTTTATTTTAGTTACTATATTTTGTGGGCCATTAAATTCAACCGGTATCTGATCTGAGGGCATTTATCTTAACAGATCTCTCCTAATGGCCCAAGTGTTGATGAACACGGGAGAGTTTTTGGGTATGTGAAAGCCTTCGATGGTGATATCTTCAGTTGACATGTGAGGAATCAACAATGGTCCAACTGGGTGGAGCCAGAAAGTTTCTTTGATAGCCATGTCTAAGTAGTTCAAACCTTCGAGGTCTGATTCTTCTACCATTCTATCCAGGGTTACCTTTTCTTCCAATTCTTTTTGAAGTTTCTTCATTATTTGAGGGTTCTTCACGAGCTCTGATAGTGCCCACTCAACTACTGTCGTTGAAGTATCCATTGAAGCTAAAAACATGTCCTGTAATGGAATCCGAATGAGGAAACCATAATAAGATGGATCAAAGTCCAAGCAAGGACGGTATCTCAAGAAATGAAAAATAGGAAGTCTTGGAATCACCGAAGACACTTTAAGAGTATGAACTAGTTAATCTCCTCTAGTATTATATGGTTATGCGATAATGGATTAAAATAATGAAAGAGAAGTAATGTAATTTTTGATAGAATTTTATCATAATTGTGGACTAGCATAATTGAAATTATTTTGTACAAATCCCGATTAATTAGATGTCAATAATAATTCTCTCTTTAACGTGTCATTGGGCCTGTGTTCATGAGCTTGCTATGATGGGTAGGCTTGGCCCATGTATTATAAAGCACAGGAGGCCCTACTGCTAGCCGACCTTTAAAACAAAGTTGCCCCATTGAAACTGTATGCGGTTTTTGCTGATTAAGGATTTAGAATAGCAGTAGTAAATCCTCTGCGTCTCTGTCGCTTTCGCTTCACTTCACAGAATACAACAATGGATTCAATGTTTCCTCAATTTCTAGGTATTTATCAATCCAACTATTGAATATAGTATGTTGCAATTCTAGGGTTAATTATTTGTGTTGATTAATCATGAAATTAATCTGGAATTTCGTGTTTAATTTTCTTTCAATTGGCGCGTGTGGGCGAGTGTCTGGCTTCCGGTGGCCATTTTTCCCCAAATTTTTTTCTACATGCTCCACTTGCCCGGTACTATTTTATGGTAATTTTTCTGAAATTTTGGAATGATAGAATTTTTATTTTTATTTTTCCCAAATTTTAAAATTAATAAAAATATACTGTACTCTCCGAATTTTTCCTTGAAAATTTTTGTACTTATTCCTAGTATTATTTGGGCTTGTGGGGTATTGTGTACTCTCAGAGTTATATAGTTGTACACCATAGTTAAATTTTGATGTCGTTTATGCATATAATGTTATATTATATGATTACTATGGTTAATTTTGCAATTATGGTGATAATTGAACCTATGAGAATAATCTTGGGGAATGTTATTGGACTATTGTCATTCATTTTGTATAATTGTGAGCTCGCCTATCGTGAGACCAATTATTACAAATTGTTGTTGTGATGTTGTTATTAGGCATACATTAGATGCTATATTAATGATGCACTTACCCTATCAGTTTGTCTTTATCAATGTGGTTTCTAATGTTTTGTTTAATTCATTGAATTATGTCTTTAAAGTTTTTAATATCCTATCGATATTAGCTTTATGGCATAGTTTAATGTTCTGGGTGATCTGTGTTGTAATTCGAAACCCTTAGGCAGGATTGCAATTGCATGAGAACCTAGCTGTGTTGTTTGCCCAATTATGCTAGTTTTTGATACATTTGCTAAATCTCCCTGCTTTGTATCAATTTCCAGATTTGAATTCTTTGATTAAGCTGAATGGGACCAATTATGAGGACTGGCTTGAATCCTTAAATCTTTTTTTGGCGGTTTCTAATGTTGATGTTGCTCTCACTGAGGATGAGCCTGCACAACCCACTGTTGAGTCTTCTGCTGCAGATAGAAATAAATATGATAAATGGGTTCATGCTAATAAGGTTTGCTTGATGACCATCAAGTACACAATGGAGAAGACCATTAAAGAGAGCATCATAGAAACTGATAATGCCAAAGATTATCTCAAGGCTGTTGGTGAAAATTTTCAGAAGTTTGATAAGACTGAAAAGTCTAATTACTTGTCTTTATTGTCTAAGACCAAGTATGATGATGTGGGTGGTGTTCCTCAAATCTTTGTCTGTTTTTAATTGAATATGGTTGATGTTCCTCCTAATTCATGGTGGTTAGACACTAGTGCCACTATTTATGTAACGAACTCATTGCAGGAGTTCAAAAGTAGGCAGAAACTAAATAAAGGGGAGGTGATGGTGCAACTAGGAGATGGATCTAGTGTTAATGTTGAGCACATAGGAGTAGTTTCCTTGAAGTTGAGTAGTGGACATGATTTGCTTTTGAAAGATGTTGTTTATGTGCCTTCTATGAGAAGGAATTTGATTTCGGTTTCTGTTTTACACCGTTGTGGATACAATTTCCATATAATCAATAATGGAATTGTTTTATACTATGATTCCGCTGTTGTTGGTTCTGCAACTATGCGTGATGGATTGTTTATGTTGGTAGCTAATTCTTCTCGTTTTGATCGACTGCATGATAATGCTAATGCTGTTGTTGGAAAGAAACGTGGGAGAGTTGCTGAAAAATCTTCTATGTTGTGGCATAAACGGTTAGGACATATCTCTAAGGAGAGAATGGAGAGGTTGATTAAGGAAACTATTTTGCATGATTTGGACTTCTCTGATTTTGACACTTGTGTTGATTGCTTAAAGGGGAAGTTTACAACTAAAGTAAGAAAGGAGAAAATGATTAGGAAGGAAGAACCATTATAGATAATTCACAAAGACATCTGTGGACCCTTTACTCCTATTGCCATGGGAGGCTATAGGTACTTTATCACCTTCATTGATGATTTTTCGCGGTATGGATGGATTGAATTGCTGCGTGAGAAATCTGAATCCTTGGATGCTTTTAAGTCACTCAAAAATATTGTTAAATTGCAACTTGGGAAGCAGATCAAATGTGTAAGATCTGATAGAGGTGGTGAGTATTATGGTAGGTATGATGAAACTGGAAGAAACCCTGGCCCTTTTGCTAGATACTTGCAGGATTGTGGAATTGAGGCACAATATACCATGCCTGGCACTCCTCAACAAAATAGGATTGCAGAGAGGCAAAATCGTACTCTTATGGAGATGGTTAGGTGCATGCTTAGTCACTCCACCTTACCAGAGTTTTTATGGGGAGATGCTTTGAGGACTGCTGTTTATGTTCTCAATCATGTGCCTAGTAAGTCTGTACCAAAGACTCCTTTTGAGCTGATATCAGGAAAGAAGCCTAGTTTGAAGCATTTCCGTGTTTGGGGCTGTAAGGCTGAGATGAGAATTTATAATCCTCAGTTAAAGAAACTTGATCCTAGAACTATTTCAGGTTACTTTATTGGTTATTGTATTGGCTCAAGAGGTTCAAGATTTTATTGTCCCAATCACACTACTAGAGTTGTTGGGACCCGATCCGGGAACCGGATCCCAACCGAAAAACGGAACACGAATATGGAAACAAATGCGAAAAGCGAAGAACAAACCAAAGCGAAGGCAAAAACACAAAGCGAAACAACAAGTGGAACTGAAAGCAATCGGATATCAAAGCGAAAATATATCGAATCGGATATACGAAAGCGGACCAAACACTTAACAAAGCGGATCCGAATCGAACAAATCAAAATAAAGGAGACACGAACAAAATCAAAGTACCAAACAGATGCGAAGCAAAAGGCGGAACCGACATCCGAACATATATACTGAATCGCATTGGATACCTAGACTATCCAAAAACCGGTGTATTTTTTTTTCTTTTTCTTAAGGTCATATTTAGTCAAACTAATGCAAATCAAGAATACAATTTCCTCTTTTTTGGAAATTTTCCTCAATCAATCTCTCATATCATAACGAACTTTGCAACAATCATATAAATCGCTAATTCCATCATTTAAGCATCTAAATCTTATTTTTCTTCTTTTCCAATTTATTTTCTAACAAAAATTCAGCAGCATAACGGCTGCCTTTGACCTAACCCAAAACCTGCAAGGTTCAAAATACACTTCTAAAGTTCCCAATCAAAACATACAATCATCAAAATCAACCGGACCCTCCGTCTGGGATCTCAACAGAAACAAACGCAATCTTATTTCTAAATACTTCAATCATTCTTATACATAACCATAACTCATCATCATACACAAACTTTGAACCGCAACTCAACATATAAATCCATAATTTACTTACATCAACACAATATACACAATTTCAGACTCTCATACATCAAGTCATAATCCTCATACATTCTGAAATACATGCTCGAAATACATCATAATAAACAATATTAATATGCAAATCTCCATTCACACAAAAATACAGATGATGCAAAATTGAACTTGATGCTCTTTCATCCGATCTCCTGCTCGAATACCTGGAGATTGGGGATGAAAGGGAGGGGGGGGGAGCTCGGAAGCTCGTGGATAACACATTTATAAATTGACAAATAAGCAGAAATCATTTTTCATAAGCGTTTTGCCAAAAGGACTAATTTTTCAAACTTTGTAACTTTTCAAATAGTTTCCTCAAACCTTTCAATTTTTCAAACTTTTCATATAAATCCCACCTTTTCATTTCTCAATTTTAAACATGAATGCAGCACACAAAAATAAAGCAAAAGCACGTAACATATCAAAATGGTCTGGTTCAATCTGAAACATAACGTACTGCACATTTCCGCATAACGGTCCTGTGCAGCCGTGAACAGAACGTACTACACTTTCCCGCATAGCGGTCCAGTGTAGCCGTGAAGGGAGTCCAAAATTGGAGCTCCATGCCACTAGCGGGCAGCCGGGAGAAGGCTATAAACGAATAGAGACAGTGCACTGACTCACAAGGACCTGACTAAACCCACATAACACATAAGCGAAAACGGAAATTCGAATTGCCCGAAGGCTCTTTTCAAAATCTTGATTTTCTTGAAAGTTTTCATATTTCCACATACAAATCAAATTGCCCAAAGGCACATTTTGAAACTTGATTTTATACCTTCACATAAGGCATACAATTCAATCAATTCGATAATGCAACAAACATAGCAATTATCAAAACATTCTTATATAATGATGCAAATTTGGTCAAAACACATTCGGAAATCATAAGTTCACTATTAACCAACATTTTTCAAACATTTACAAAAACGATAATTTATCAAAAATCCAAGTTTTGCTTTCTTTAATTTTTTTTTTAAATTGCTTTCTTTAATTTTTCAAAAATTGCATATTGCTTACAAATCAAAATATAAATATGCTACCCACCTCGAATTATTGCCAGAAACTTGTTCCATGCTCCAAATTGACCACTTCTTCTTTCTTCCTTCCAATTTAAAATAACCTAAGCCATACATACCCAAATTCAACATCATCAAAATCATAATCTTCAAAATTAACTATAGGAAACCCAAATTCATCACTTTTCCAAGCTTTCTAAAATCATAATTTCTAAAATCCCCAAATTCAAAATTTTACCTAAACCCATTTCACTCAAATTCAATCTCATTAATAACTTAATTTTCAAAATTGATGTCATAATTCATCAATTCATACTAATTTCAAGATATTTACATCACTAATTTCAAAAATCTCCAAATCTCAAAATTGGCCTAAACCAATTTATCTAAATTCAATATCATAAATCACAATTTCTTCAAATCACAAAATTGGCCTAAACCCATCATATTTCCTATAATTCTAAGCTATTAATTTCCAAAAATCTCAAATCACAAAATTAGGCATAAATCCCAAATTAATTTCCAACTAAAATTAAACCCTTAATCCTTAACAATCATCAAAATTGACTTTATATATCACCTATCCATATCATTTTCCATGTTTCTCAATCAAAAACTCAACAAAATCTCAAAACTCAAAATTTTCCCTTACCTCTTTCTCTTCAAATTTCGAAATTTCTTGGGTATGGAAGCAAGCTTTCACCTTCTTCCTTCCTTTTTCCTTGAATCTACTCCAAAATCGTGCTTGGAGCTCCATAAAATCGAAACCCCAAAGCTTTCTCTCTCTTCTCTTTCTTCTTCTCCATCAACGAGGCCATTCTTCTTCTCTTCTTTTATTTCCCTTCTTTTCTTCCTAAGGGTTGTGAGTCTTTCCTTTAAAAACGACAGCCCAACTTGATTCTTTTGTAACCTATAATAAACTACAACGTTTCATGCTCTTCTCATTTCCTTTGAAAATTTTGTGTGGCTCTCATTCATCCATATGGCTATGCTTCCTTTCTTCTTATTTTCATTCATTTCTCATCTAGAATTTTTGTGATTCTTGGCATCATACGACAGCCACTTAACATGTACATGCCATGTCATTTAAATGAGGAGTAATTGACCAAAATGCCCCTAACATGTTACTTTTAGACATGCTTACTTACGGGTCTGATTCGCACTATCAATTTGAAGGAATTTGTCAAAATTTCCTTCTAGAGAAATGTTCCTCTATGTCTTAATTTCATAATTCCACAAGAATCATCCAATTCGGAGTACTACATCAAAAGTTATGCGCAAAACATTTTGGGTATGTTCATGTTCTAACACATTTTCCAGCACGTTATTTCCATCCAGAAATTAACATTCTTAATCCCAAAATTGACATTCTATGTCTTCATAAAAATTGTAGCCTTATGTCTCTAGTTTAATTCAAAACAAGAATCGTCTCATTTCGATTCCCAGATCAAAAGTTATGCTCAAATACTCTCAGATATTTCTAATCCAAAAACTGCACTCTAATTCGAACTTCCATTTATAATTTGAAGGTCTTAGGGGCAAAATTGACATTTACTTTCTTCATAAGACTTGTATCCCCATGTCTTAACTTTATTTCGCCTCAAGAATCACTTCAATCGGATCTCTACAGATCCCGAATTTCTCAAAATACTGAAATGTGTTCGAAAAATTTCCCGACTCACTTTGATTAAATTAATCATCCTTAATTTAATCTCATAAAATTCACAAATTTTTTCCATACAAAATGAAATTCATTGTCTTATAAATCCAACGCTTCAAAAATGAACTCAATCGGATGTCAAACGAAAAAGTTATAAGCGAAAGAGCGAGAGGAGGACGTTTAGCGATTAGACGTGGGCACGTCTAAGGATGAAATCTGGATCTGCAGGAAACTTTCAAAATTTTCAAATCATATCTTCTGCTTCTGAACTTTAAATTTGACAAATTTAGTCTCTATGGAAAGCTTGAAGGAAGATCTACAACTTCCATGTAGAACTCAAAGATCAATTTCATCTCTAAAGGGGTCAAAAATTCAGTCAAAGGTACTGTCCCAATTTAATATATCCCTAAACAAATGCTAACTTTGAAAATTCATATCTTTCAACTCCAATTTAATATATCCCTAAACAAATGCTAACTTTGAAAATTCATATATTTCAACTCCAAATTCCGAACACCTCATATTTTATATCACTGCGAAGATCAGAAAGTCACCTACAACTTTCATGAAGGAAATAAAAATCAATTTGACTCCTAAGGGAGTCCATTTTCTGGTCAAAGATTCTGTCCTCTAATATTTATGCTAAAACCATAACATAAACTAGTAAAAATCATAACTTATTATTCCTTAATCGAAAAATTCTATACTTTATATTGAAATAAAGATCAAATCACAATCTTCAACTTTCATGCAGAACTTCAAGGCTCAATTTACCTCTAACTATATAAAGTTTCTAGTCAAAGCTTCAGCCATAGTAAAAGTCAACCCTAACACACTTAAACTTTGACTGATCATAACTTTCACTCCCGATATCAAAAAATTACAAACTTTATGGCTACAGAAAGCTCTTAACATAATCTACAAGTTTCATGGAGGCCATTTTCTCAAATTTTGCCTAAATCAAAAGTCAACCCTCCAAGGTCAAAAAGTCAAACTTTTCACAATTTTTCATATTTTCACTCTTTTTCTCTTTAGTTCTTGTTTTTTTTCAACTCTATTTCAATCAACACCTTCACTTTTGAATATTTCTTATTTTTACTCAAAAATCGGGGTCCAACAAGAGTCATTAAATCAGATCGGGCTGTCTATTTTGAAGGGGACTTGGAATATAATGAAAGACATGAGTCTCGTGTTGTTGATTTTAGAGAGGATCATGTTATTGTTCCTACACCTATTGTTTTTCATCCTGAGGAGATTCAGACTCCTCTGATTCCTGATGATGTTGTTGATTCAGGAAATGATGTTGAAATTCCTCAACATGTTGGCATTGATTATGAAGTCCCAGATGTGGTTATAGTTCCACCTAGGAGATCCGAAAGGATTCCTAAACCTACCGAGTCTTCTAAATTTCGAGACTATTATATTTACTTGGAGGAGCATGAATTCAATTTAGTTGAAGACTCAGATCCTATTTCTTTTCAGGATGCCATTTCTTGTTCTCGTAGTTCACAATGGTTGGCAGCCATGGAAAATGAGTTGGCTTCTATAAGTATGAATGGCGTTTGGGATTTGGTGGAATTACCCAATGGTTGTAAGACTGTTGGGTGTAAATGGGTCTTTAAGACTAAATGTGATGCTCGAGGTGAGACAGAAAGGTATAAAGCCAGACTTGTTGCAAAGGGATATAACCAGAGGGAAGGTATAGATTATAAAGAGACCTTTTCCCCGGTCTCTACTAAAGATTCATTACGTATTATGATGGCTTTAGTTGCTCATTTTGATTTGGAGCTCCATCAAATAGATGTGAAAACTGCTTTCCTGAATGGTGATTTATATGAAGATGTATTCATGAATCAGCCTGCCGGTTTTGTTAAGAAAGGTAAGGAACATATAGTATGCAAATTGAGAAAATCCATTTATGGGTTGAAACAAGCCTCCAGACAATGGTATTTGAAGTTTGATCAAATTGTTTGCTCACTTGGCTTCAAGGAAAATGTTGTTGATCAATGCATTTACTTGAAGAAAAGTGGGAGAAATTTCATTATTCTTGTCTTATATGTTGATGACATTCTTTTAGCCAGTAATGATGTGGATTTTCTTTCTGAAACTAAACAAATGTTGACAACTCATTTTGATATGAAAGATCTTGGTGATGCTTCTTTTGTTCTGGGCATTGAAATTCATCGTGATAGATCTCGTGGTGTTCTTGGTTTGTCTCAGAAAAGATATATAGAAAGGGTTTTGAATAGATTCAACATGAAGACTTGTAATCCTTGCAGTGCACCCATTCAAAAGGGTGATGAGACTCTCGAATAGCGGTGTCCTCGAAATGATAAAGATAAGTCGAGATGAAAAAGGTCCCATATGCTTCTGGCATTGGCAGTCTTATGTATGCTCAAGTTTGCACACGTCCTGATATTGCTTTTGTTGTTGGTGTACTTGGGAGATACTTGAGCAACCCTGGTGTGGGTCATTGGCAAGCTGTGAAACGAGTTCTGAGGTACCTACAAGGTACTAAAGATTACATGCTCACTTAGGATGTCGATCACCTTGAGGTGACAAAGTTATTATGATTCGATTATGGTGGCTGCCTACGATGATCACAAATCCACATCAGGATATATCTTCATGCTTGCTGGAGGAGTTGTATCTTGGAAAAGTGTTAAACAAACACTTACAGCAACTTCAACTATGGAGGCAGAGTATGTGGCTTGTTATGAAGCTACTCGATAGGCAATATGGTTGAAGAATTTCATTTCTGAGCTTCATCTTGTGGAGAGTGTCTCTAGACCTCTAACCATATATTGTGATAACTCTGCTGTGGTGGGCTTCTCTCAAATATGCAAGAACTCCAAGCGTTCGAAGCATTTTGATACAAAGTATATGTTTGTTAGAGAGAAAGTTAAGGAGTTTCAGACTCATATAGAGCATATACCCACCGACCTTATGGTGGCAGATCCTCTAACCAAAGGCTTGACTGTTAAGACTTTTGTGAATCATGTAACCCGTATGGGTCTATTTAGATCTTTTGATGCCGTGGATTAGTGGGAGTCTGTCTTTTATGTTATTTTGATAGCAACATTGTATTTGACTATTTTGTTATTCAGTATAAAGACTTTTGCATATAATTGTTGCTATTATTATTGTTGCCATATACTTTGTTGAGATACTGCGCAGATATATTTAAATGTTTGTATATATATGGCATTTTGTTGGAGACATTTTGTACCAAGTCTCATCTTGTTGTTTTGAGATATTTTGTTAAATCTCAATTGGCATCTTGAGTGGATGCTTAGGCCATTTTGTTTGGAATTGCACAAACGGATTACCATTTTGTGTGCGTTTCCTTATGACACATTTTGTTTAGGTCATCGAGGTATGGATATCTTGCATATATGTTATCAGTACTCCTATCGGGTCTGATTTCTATATTGTTGAGGTACTTGTAACCTCGTTTTGGACTTATGATTGAGAGATTGTTGGTTTTACGTTGACATCCTATTGTGGCCACAAATTGTTATATTAATCTGGGATTTGTTTATGTTGTTTAATGATATTGGTTATGCTGTCCAAGTGGGAGAATGATAGAATTTTATCATAATTGTGGACTAGTATAATTGAAATTATTTTGTACAAATCCCGATTAATTAGATGTCAATAATAATTCTCTCTTTAACGTGTCATTAGGCCTGTGTTCATGGGCTTGCTATGATGGGTAGGCTTGGCCCATGTATTATAAAGCACAGGAGGCCCTACTGCTAGCCGACCTTTAAAACACAGTTTCCCATTGAAACTGTATGCGGTTTTTACTGATTAAGGATTTGGAATAGCAATAGTAAATCCTCTGCGTCTCTGTCGCTTTCGCTTCACTTCACAGAAAATAACAATGGATTCAATGTTTCCTCAATTTCCAGGTATTTATCAATCCAACTATTGAATATAATATGTTGCAATTCTAGGGTTAATTATTTGTGTTGATTAATCATGAAATTAATCTGGAATTTCGTGTTTAATTTTCTTTCAATTTTTGCTAATTAAATACAAGCTAATCACAAATTAAACCTTTTGAAATGAATTAAACCTTTTGAATTGAATGATACTAACTCCCCTTAGGTAGTGTGTATTAAAATTAAACTTATTATTATTAAATAAAATGAGACATTAAGGTAAATATGACCCAATTATATAAAAATGTTAGTTCCTAACTAGTACTTTAAAATATAAAACTGAAATTCTAAACAGTTAAATACTTTAAAAGAGAATTTTATTGTTGCTTTTAGAAACTGCTTACAGTTCATCTCGATATTAGCGTGAGTATCAATTTTGAAGCTATAAAAGCAAAAACTTCAATTTAGTAGACATCGAGGAATCCTCTTGAAGTGTGCATATACACTCTTTAAACATTTTTTGTTAATAGGAAAAACAACCAAATATGGGTTAACCTCTATTGTTATAAGGACGTAGTTAATAATATTGCAATAAAGTAGAAGTTAATTGTGAAATTTTAATCTATGTATAATACTAAACATAAATCATTATAATACTTATATTTGTTGACAATAAGATCACAAGTAATGGGTGATTTTTCTAAATATCCAACTAGATTTTATTATGAGAAGAAGAATAGAGGATCTATATTGTGAATTATTCATTAACGAGAACATCGAGAGTTTAAAGAAGTGATATTATGAGATCTAAAGTGAATATCACAATTTCATGTTGAAAGTGAGAGGAGAGGTGAAAATTTTATTAAGTACATAAAATTATTAATTAATTTTCCAATAAATTATTTTTGGAATTATAGGTTTTAACCCTTTTAATTTTATTTTATATAAAAGATAAATATAAATTATGGATTAAACATAATAAGGACATTAAAATTTAAAGATAGAGAGAATAGGAGTTCTAGTGATTATTATAATTTTGTATCAAAAATAAGAGAAGAGATGAAAATTTTTATAGATATACCAAAAAAATTTACTGATGCTATATCTCGTATATCCTAATCACAGGACAAGAGTGACTTACCAACATCACGGCTTTAATGTGGTCCCGAACAATACTGTACTAAGTTTCTTGGGATCTGTTAATGGACATTTTTGTATTAATTTTTTATACATAATTTGCTAAACAATTGTCCATTTAATATTTAAATTGTACTAATTAAGAGTCATTTTTTTTAATTTTAGGTACACATGTTACACCAAAAGGGGAGCCATACAACAGACGTGGACCAAGGGATTTTGCTCCTAAAATTAAATCAATGTAAGAGGCTACATTAGAGGGTCCCATGAATTAACTACAAGAGGAGAACAAATTAAAATATGAGGGGCGTAAAAAGCAACAAAGACATGAAGCCACAATTAAATACAAGGGGACGCAACATGAGGCTGGATAGCTACACTGATCACACACACGTTACAGGCTGTTGGACAATCACTCACGCTATAACTCACCACTCAACATACACTTTCCATAGAAACGTAGCATGGGTTAGAGAACAGAACAAATGAGCAGCTGGAGACAAGGAAGCAACAGCGTGGAGACCCATGCTTACACCACACCAGCTGGAGACATGAACAGCAGGGAAGAACCAAGCATCAACGTTACACACTAGGGGACACCGAGAAAGTGGGCGTTACAAAGTGAAATAAAGGAGCCCTCTAGGAAGACTCTAAAGAGAACAGAACGTTGCACCATCACCAAGGAAAGGCTCTCCATCCTTGAAGGATTGATCCACTTCTACTAAATCAGCCTCCATACTTCATTTGAAAAGAAAAAAATCGCAAGCTGTTGGTGAGAACATGGTGGCTTGGTGAAGACAAAAAATAGCTGGAGAGAGAGGAGTATACATGAGCTGGAGATGGGCTGATGATGAGAGTTGGTCGTGCGTTACATGGAGGGGGCAGAAAAATCAGAAGGGAAATAATAGAAGCTACTGGCTTTCCAAACGTGAGCTAGCTTGGTGATTTTGGAGTAGGTGCGTGAAGGGAATTAAATAAGAGAAGACTGAGTGAACAAAAATAAGAAGGGAAGGGACGTGAGTTGGAGTGGAGTGAAGGCAGCAAAGTGAGATGAGAATTAACGTTGAAGACTAGAGAAAAAAGAAGAAGCAAGGTGTGGTGCTGTGTAAAAATAACATTAGAATGGACACATTTACACAGCCCTTAATACTCATTCACGACAAGACTCAAGGAGCAGCTGGTGGCATGAGCAACGTTGATGAAGACATTGAAGCAGCTATGTTGAACCTCCATTGGACAGGAATGCACGATGACTCCTAGCTGAAGGGAGGAAGAACACATGTTGAAGCATGAGCTGTTGACACCTAGCTGCTGTGTAGAGGAGAACGTGAGCAGCTAAGAAGACTCCCCACTTTAACAGCTGATTGGTGAAGCACGTGGCAGCTGGTGGAGATCAAAAGAAATTAGTAACTAGTGGAGAAAAACAGTGAAGGAAGGAAGCAGCTATGTGGAGCACCCCCAAAACTCTACACCAACATGTTCCTCTCTTTGCGGTGTAACGTAAGTGTAACGTAACTTGTGGAGAACAAGCAGGAGGTGGCGTTAAAAGTGCTGAAGCAAGGAAGACACGTTACAGCTCCACAAAACCATTATTCTCCACCAACGTTCATCATAAGGGGTGTTTTTGTTTTTAATTTTTTTTGTTTTATATTATTCCTTATTTATTTTAATAGTGTGATTTAATCAATGCAGACATATTTTAAGACCATGATTTATGTTTCATTGATAAATATGTGTAAGTGTTTCTTTTCGGTTAAGGTTAAGATTAATATTGGATCAGGACAATTTTTGTGGTATTAATTTTTGCTTGATTGAATGCATATTTAGTCTTAATTTAGCTTGATCACCTAGATTAAAGACCTTAGATGATTAAATGCTACAACTAATGGGATTTAATTTGTCAGAAAAATTAATCAAGCGACATACTTGAGACTAAAGTGTAGACCAACCTTAGGATCTTGTGTGAGGATACCTAGAATTAACGAACTTAATTTTAGACTTCTTGTATTTAACGCCTTTTATTCTGAATTTTCTATGAACCAAGTAGTAACTCGGATTTAAAAGAGAAGGGAACACCATGAACATTGGGTTCGACATGCTTAAATGACGTATTTCCTAAACTAATCCACTGTTATAATTTTTAGTGCCTAATCCAATTGAAGTCTAATACCTTAACCGATTTTTGTTATTTGATTAAATCTAGTCGTTCTAATTTATACCTTTCATTTTTCATATTTTCTTAATTTGCTTACTTTATTTTATTTTATTTTCAAATCAATCAATTTTAGATTGTTTGAGTAATTTTTAATCGTTTAATTTAATTTTCTTACGTGTTGGAATTTTTTTCCTTGGGTACGATAACCGGTTCTCACCGTTTTAGATTACTTGTCGACGGGGTGCACTTGCCTCAAATTGGTTTAGATAAAATTTAATTGTTTTGTTTAGACCGCAACAAGTTTTTGGCGCCATTGCCGGGGATGAAATTTCTGATTTTGAGTCATTAAATTAAACGGTGTTAATTGTCTCAGATTTAATTTTGCTTTGTTGTTTATTTGCGTATTTTAGTTGTTTATTTGATTGCTTTATTTCTAGTGTTTTATTTTTCATCCTTAGGTTTGTTATTATTATTTTTATTTGTTCCATTTTGTTTATGCTCACTCGTGGTCAAAAGCTCGAGAATTTGCTATTAGATACTAAAATTGAAAAAACTGCTCGCAGGTTGCGTAAGGAAACCAGATTGGCTCGAAGTTGTACTTCAACAGAAAGGACTAGAGAAGAGCAGTTTTTAGAGATAGAACAGCACGAGGAGAGGTTGATGTCACATACTGAAGAGAGAAGGGAGTTGACTATGATGGATTTGACAATGGGACCCAACAATAGACCCATGCCTCCCATTATAAGGCCGACGATCACAGCTGGGAGTTTTGAGATTCCTCACAGCATTACATCCATGGTGAGGGCATCTCAATTTGGAGGATTGCCTTTGGAGGATCCAAACACCCATTTGGAGACATTTTTGGATATTTGTGATTTATTCAAGCAAAATGGAGTATCGGAAGACGCAGTGAGATTAAGGTTATTCCCATTTTCTCTAAGGGATAAGGCCAGAGTATGGTTGGCTAGTTTGCATTCGGGATCGATTACTACATGGGATGAGATGATGAGGTTATTTTGGCAAAATTTTTCCCTTCTGCCAAGGTTGCAAAGATGAAAAATGAGATCACTTCTTTCACTCAGTATGAAAATGAAAGTTTATATGAAGCGTGGGAGCGATTTTGGGATATGTTGACGCAGTGTCCTAGTCATGGGTTCTCTACATGGCAGCAGGTCAATAGTTTTTATAAAGGAATGAACCCATCAACTAGGAGTACCATAGACGCTGCCGCAAGAGGTAGTTTAATGAGGAAAATGCCAGATCAAGCCTACAGGTTGATTAATGAGATGGCCACTAGCAGTTTCCAATATCATTCAGAAAGGCATCCCAAGCGACCTACAGGAGCTCGTGTAGTCGACAATACAGTGGCTTTATTTGCTCAGATGGATGTTCTGACGAAGAAATTGGATAATTGGATAATTTGTGCTGTTTGCGAGCATTGTGGTGGAGATTCCCATGCATCTTCTGAGTGTCAAGTCGGGAATCCTTTTGCTCAAGAAACTGAAGAGGCCCATTATGTGGGCAATTATAATAGACAGCAATTGGACCCATATTCTAATACCTACAACCCAGGATGGAGGAATCATCCAAATTTTTCTTGGTGGAATGATCAGGTGACACAACCACAATCATCCAATGTTCAGAGACAACCACCTCCACCCCCAGATTTCAAGGCCCCTAATCCTGCACTACCAGAGAAATCTAATCTCGAAGACCTACTGTCGAAGTACATTTCCACTACCGAGGTCAGGATGCAGAACCAAGAATCTTCTATCAGACATTCGGAGAATCAGATGAGCCAGATTGCTAGTTTGTTAAAAGAGAGACCTTCGGGTTCATTGCCTAGCACTACCGAGGCCAACCCGAGAGAACATGCAAAGGCAATTTTATTAAGAAGTGGCAGACAACTTGAAGAAGTTAAGGAGAAGCAGAAGGATAAAAAAGTGGAAAAGAATGAAAAAGAAGAGAGTCGGGAGAGTGGAAAGGAGGCCACAGAAGCACCAACTGAAAAGGAGGACCATCCAAGGTTATTTGCTGATCCCATCACACATCCGGTAAGACCTCAGATTCCTTATCCTCAAAGATTAAAAGGTACGCAATTAGATAAGCAATTTGGTCGTTTTTTTGAGATATTTAAAAAATTGCGTATAAACATTTCTTTTGTTTAGGCCATAGCGCAGATGCCTTCATATGCGAAGTTTTTTAAAAAAATTTTGTCTAACAAGAGGAGGCTTGAGGAGTATGCCACAGTGAAGCTGAATGAGGAGTGTTCGGCCATATTGTCAAGAAAGTTGCCACCGAAGCTTAAGGATCCAGGGAATTTTAGTATTCCTTGTGTTATTGGTGATTTACATATAGATAAGGCTTTAATGGATTTGGGTGAAAGCATTAATTTAATGCCTCTTTCTGTTTTCAGGAAATTAGGATTGGCGGAGCCCAAACCCACAACTATTTTGCTTCAGCTGACAGATAGGTCAATCACCTATCCGAGGGGAATCATTGAGGATGTTTTGGTCAAGGTCGAGAAGTTCATCTTCCCGGTGGATTTTTTAGTCCTTGATATGGAGGAAGATAAAGACATCCCCATCATTCTTGGGAGACCTTTCATGGCCACTGCACGGACCATCATCGATGTATAACGCGGAAAGCTCATCTTGAGACTTCAAGATGAAGAACTAGTGTTCGATGTGTTCAATGCTATGAAGCATCCTTCTACTCTTGACTCTTTCCATTTTATTGATATTTATTCTTCTGATACTGATGATTCTTCTATTGTTTGTGCAGATTTTTTGGAAGAGGAAGCGCAAGGAACAATTGAAGAGTTAGGGGCAGAATTGCAAGAAGAGTTGGAGGAAATTGTAGATGAGTTGGAGCAGGCATATTGGACACATTATAGAGCATACGAGCCTCTCCAACGTCCAGCCAAGCTATTTCCAAAGCCTTCGATTGAAGAGCCCCCGTCTCTTGACCTTAAACCTCTTCCAAGTCATTTGAAGTATGTTTATCTTAACCCACCTGAGCACTTACCGGTTATCATTTCTTCTTGTTTGTCAGGTGCTATGGAGGAGCAATTATTGAGGGTACTGCGGGACCACAAAAAGGCAATTGGGTGGTCCATTACAGATATCAAAGGAATAAGCCCTTCTTTTTGCACACACCACATTTTCATGGAGGATGGAAGCAAGGCGATAGTGCAGCCCCTGAGGAGACTTAACCCACACATGAAGGAGGTAGTGAAAGATGAGGTAGTAAAGCTTCTAGATGCAGGTATTATCTATCCCATTTCTGATTCTGGTTGGGTTAGTCCTGTGCATGTAGTGCCAAAGAAAGGAGGCACCACTGTGGTTGAAAATGAGAAAAATGAATTAATAGCCACTAGGAAGGTAACTGGGTGGAGAATGTGCATAGATTATAGGAAATTGAATGATGCCACTAGGAAATATCATTTTCCTTTACCTTTCATTGATAAGATGATTGAGAAATTAGTTGGACATGATTTTTATTGTGCCTTAGATGGATATAGTGGATATTTGCAAATTTCTGTAGCCCTGGAAGATCAGGAGAAAACAACTTTTACATGTCCCTATGGTACATTTGCCTATAGACGCATGCCTTTTAGGTTATGCAATGCTCCAGCTACATTTCAAAGATGTATGATGGCTATTTTTTTTATATGCTTGAATCTTGCATTGAAATTTTCATGGATGACTTCTCTGTGTTTGGAACTTCATTTGATGCATGTTTGGATAACTTAGAGAAAGTCTTAATTAGGTGTGAAGAGACCCATTTAGTGCTTAATTGGGAAAAATGTCATTTCATGGTACAAGAATGCATTGTTTTAGGTCACAAGATTTCTAGCAAGGGTATAGAGGTAGACCCAGCAAAAATTGATGTCATTAAGAAACTTCCACCACCAAACAATGTTAGATCCATTAGAAGTTTCTTAGGCCATGCTGGTTTTTACTGTAGGTTCATTAAGGATTTTTCCAAAATTGCTAAACCTTTAACTGAATTGCTTGAAAAAGATGTTGTGTTTAATTTTGACGATAAATGTTTGACATCTTTTCAATTGTTAAAGGATATGCTTGTGACTGCACCTATTCTTATATCTCCTGATTGGTCTCTTCCTTTTGAATTAATGTGTGATGCAAGTGATTATGCAGTGGGCACTGTTTTCGGCCAAAGGCGAGGTAAAATCTTTCATCCCATTTTTTATGCAAGTAGGACACTAAGCTGTGCACAACGTCATTACACCACCACAGAAAAAGAGATGTTGGCGGTTGTGTTTTCTTTTGACAAGTTTCGCTCATATTTGGTTTTGTCTAAAGTGATTGTGTATACTGATCATGCAGCTTTGAAATACTTGATGACAAAATCCGATGCTAAACCAAGACTAATTCGTTAGGTGTTACTTTTGCAGGAATTTGACATTGAGCTGAGAGATAAGAAGGGGACTGAGAATTTTGTAGCTGATCACCTATTAAGGTTAGATGAAGCTGCCATGGAGAGTGCAACAAAGAAGGACATTCAAGAGACTTTTCCTGATGAGCATCTGATGGTTATGACGGTCATTCCATGGTTTGCAGATTATGTGAACTACCTTGCTGGTAATATCTATCCCCCTGATCTTTCTTATGCTCAAAAGAAAAAAAAATTGTCTGAGGTAAGGTACTATCTTTAGGATGACTGTAGCACCCCCATACCATAGGATATGTATCGGGACGCCCGTAGGTCATTCCGACACACACCCTAAGATAAGGGTGCGCTACGAACAACCACTAACACTCCACATGGCATCAAAATCATAAAGAATTAATATGAAATCCACTAATTTTTGAAACCATAAATTCTCATTTCATAACCTCAACGCAGTAAATTTACACAACTGGTGTGTTCTGTACAATACTCCAAAAGAAAATCAAACAAAAAGGCTAGCTAGGTCATCCCTCAAAAAGTGTCAGCTGACTGACCTGTGTGCCATGACTTCTCTTGCCAACTCAATCTACACGGCAGGAAAAGTCCCTCTGGAGCTATAAGTCTACTCTCTCGGTCCTGAAAAATAAGTTGCAATTTTGGGTGAGTTTGCGAACTCAGTGAGGAACCATCATCGATGGTTCACCCAATTCATGCATATACACATACATAACACAGCTACGCACAATTATCTCATCAAATCACATTTAGTAGTACCACATAATTTTCATACCAATTCAAAGAATTAATTCAAATGCACATGGAATGTGTATGAGACGCTTTTCCAATTTATTACGTTGTTGTGGATGGCGCTCAAATCGTCCCATTAAGGGCGCATTAAACGGTGAGCCATAGGCTCTGAATCACTATGGGCTCAAGGCCCAATCACGTTGAGCTTTAAGCTCTCGTTGGCTGCTCTGGTCACAACTGCCAATTACTGATCATGCAATTATGCATGAAGTGCATATGTCCAAATAAAACAACACCAACATCATATCAGATCCCAATTCAACATATACATATAAGTCTTGTACAGGTAATCGCAAGAAAATCACATATGACACTTCTATGTCAGAATTCCCCAATCCATCGGACCTTCGGTCCGCAATCCAGGCACAAACAAACACAATTTTCCCACCATTATTCTCCACAGGGTTCTAAGTGCAGAATTATAAACACTTACTAACCGAGGAACCATCTAGGTTACTCACCTAATAACTTCCGAGCTAATGCCGGGAAGTCTCTGCAACGTCCGTGGGATGACGTTCCAACTGAGCCTCTATAACAATTAAAATAAGTAAACATTACCAACTAAATAGTTAAAAATATCAAACAATGCACATGGAATAAGTAAAACGTGTATAATGCATGTTCATGGCATTCCCGGCCCTAATCCAAAATTTTCCCATTAAAAAAATCTGTCTAAAAAAATTAGAAACCTATTGGCGCTGACGGTGTGCAATTCGGACCTCTATAGGTCCCCAATTAAACAAAACAGTGATTAAAGGCTCCGTTACCCGGGGCCACGTCAATTTCCCGTTTAAAAATTTCCAATTTCTCGCAAAATGAAATTCAATGTGTCATAAATCCGATGCCTCAAGAATCAGGTCAATCGGACGTCGGACGGAAAAGAAATTGACAAAAGAAGCAAGAAATCCTAAAATACCAATTAACAAATAAAATAATAAAATAAAATTAAAAAAAAACCAGCCTCGCTGGGGCGAGACGTCGCCCTAGCGTGGCTGACTCATCCGGCCTCATCGCTAGGGCGAGGCGTCGCCCTAGCGATGCCGACCCTCACTAAGCCACTAGAGGAGGCGCGCCTAGTGACCAAAGCGTGATTCATCTTCCCATTTCTCCTTTTTTTATTTCTAATTCAACTTCCAACATCAATAACTTATTGCACACAATTCGGAAAATTACCAACTATATCTCATTGGAAAGATCATGAAACCCTCTACAATTCTCAAGAAGACCATAAAAATCAATTTCACCCCTAAGGGTGTCAAAAGTTCCATTAAAGCTACTGCCTACTCAAATCCCATTAAAACAGAACAGTACATTGCAAATTCCATTCCTCTCTGATTCTTCAGCCAAAAATTACCACATAAATATGCTCAATAAGTTCACAATGTCATCTACAACTTTCATGAACAACCCAAAATTAAATTCCATAACTAACTAGGTCAAACAATTCACCAAAGCATCAGCCCTCTGAAATCAACCAATCTGGACAGTGATGTTTCAAACAGTAATTCTCTTAGCACAAATGTCACAAAAATCATTACCTTATATCCCTGAAAGATAAGATCTCAAATTTCAATTTTCATGAAGAACACAAACTCCAATTCGATTTCTAACAAGTTCAAATCTATTATGCAAGTTACTGCCATTATCAGCTATTTACAACCTAATGCAGGGTCAGTTTTTGCAAAATCATAACTCCCAACTCTGACCTCTAAAAATTACACACCATAAATCATTTTCAAGATAATTTCTTCCTCTACAACTTTTCAGAAGATCACTCACACCAATTCAGTCCACAAAAATTGCTAAAATTGCTCCCAAGCAGAAAGCTCACAAAATCAACACTTTGACTAGGTTTCTCCAAAAAGCATAAAACCAATCAATAGTAATCAGTTCATATCTCCCAATATACAACTCGAAAATTAACAAGATCAGTGGCAATGGAAAGCTAACTCAATATGCCTCAACTTTCATAAAGACCATTTTTCCTAGTTCCATACCAATTAATTTAGAAAAATCAACAAAATAATCAGGTCATAACTGCGGGTACTGTTCACAGGCAATAAAATAGTAACTTTCCATGCAAAATTTCGCCCTTCTAGCATTACAATTTAACAACACCTATTTCACACAAAATTGTAGCCAACATCCCAAAGTTTAATTGGGCACAAACTTCACCTCATTTGCACACCTACACAATAAGTTATGATCAAAACAGTCCAACAGGTCAAACACCAATTTTCCAGATTTCAACATTACCCTAACTCCTATCACTTCTAACATCAATAACACATCACTAAGCATCCATTCCTACCTCTAATTCAACCACAAATTCATCACAACATACACTTCTATAATGACACAAAAATTTGCAGCACCTACACAAATGATCTTCCTAAGTTTTCCATTCATCTAACCTTACAAACTCAATCCAAAACCAAGCTAAAATCAATAAAAAGTATAGTCATTCATTCATCCATAACTAAGTATACATTTAAACCCATTCAAACCTTCTACTATGATGATCAAGTAAATGTATAAAGGATCTCCATGCATGCTTCTAACGACCAAAAGCATAAAAACAAACATCAATACTCCCCTTAAACAAGTTCAAGCTATCAATTCTTCAAGTTCACACACACCTCTCAACCTTTCCCAAAACCTATGGCTATCACAACAACCATGCATATCATCATCTTCTCAAGGATTTAGCTAGCCTTACATGAGAAGGAAGAGGGAGCAAGCCAAAAGAACAAGAAACTATCTTGTGTGAAGAAGCCACCAACGAAGGAAGAGGAAAAGCACACCAAGGAAGGAGAAAAGCAATGTTTCGGATGAGTAATAAGCTTCCAAATGAGTCATATATTTTAAAAGAACAAGGAGGAAGTCATAGGTGATGATGAAAAGTCGATGGTGTTGCATAGGATAGGACAAAATCTAGAAGCCACTTGGCTTTTAATGAATGGAAAAGACAAAAATGAATTAAACCCAATTAATTAAGCACTAATCCCACGTAAGCTCTAAACATGGCACTAACATAATTCCCACAATTATTTATTCACTAATCTCATGTCATTAGGCAATCCTTTTCAGTACAAAAAGGCTCACTCAGTCAGTCAGTTGGAATTTTTCGGTCCAGGCAAGAACCCCGAAAAATTCCAGAAAATTTTTCATAAATCTCTAAAAATGTAAAACAATTTATGGCGCACTCCAAATAATTTTTCAAATACAACTTTCACATAAATTTCACAAAAGATCCCAATTAGACACTTATGCCGGAAATGTCATGAATGCATGTATACCATGTGCATGTGCAAAACAATCATCAGTTATAGAGGCTATATGATGTATGTTCATGCCGAGTTATAATCCAATACTTCTAACCCGTCCCAATTTACTAAAATACCTTTCCCATCAGTGATGGGATGTTACAATTCTCCCCTCCTAAAAAAAAATTTCGTCCTCGAAATTCTTACCTGGTTGATCGAAAAGATGAGGAGACTGTCTCCTCATATGCTCCTCGGTCTCCCAGGTAGCTTCCTCAGTCGAGTGGTTCCTCCAGAGAACCTTCACCAGTGGAATACTCTTATTCCTCAACTGTTTCACCTGTGTCCCGACAATCTGTATCGGCTCCTCTATATAACTCAGATTACTAGAGACCTTAATCTCCTGAGCCGGTATCACATGTGTCGGATCGACCGATATCTACGGAGCATACTCACATGGAAGACGTCATGCAACCGAGACATCTCACTCGGTAAAGCTAGCCCAGAGGCCAAAGGTCCTATCCTCTCGGTGATCTCATATGGACCAATGTACCTAGGGCTTAACTTACCCTTTTCCCAAATCTCAAGACACCACGCCCTTTGTGACACCGTAGAACACTCTATTGCCTACATTGTACTCAATGTCCCTCCTATCTTGATCCACATAGCTCTTGTCTATCTGAGCCGCTTTGATGCGACTCAATCGTTTCACCTTATCTACGGTATCTGAATCACTCAGACCCTCAATCATCCTCACACCCTCTTCATCCCAATACAAAGGCGATCTACACGGTCGCCCATACAAAGGCCTCATATGGTGCCATCCCGATGTTACTATGATAATGATTGTTGTATGCAAACTCAATCGAGCTAAATCTCGATCCCATGCTCCTCGAACTCCAATACAAGCCCAAGCATATCCTCAATAGTCTTAATCGTCCTCTCACTCGCCCATACATTCGAGGATGAAGCAGATCTTGAAGTTCACCTAGTACCCATAGCAGATCGCAAACTCGCGAACCTCGAAGTAAATCTGGGATCCCTGTCAGACACTATCGACACTGGGACCCCATGCAGTCTCACTATCTCCGCCACATACTTCTGGGCCAATTGATCCATGGTATTGTTCTCCCTTACTGGCAAGAAATGGGCCGATTTAGTCAATCGATCCACTATGACCCAGATAGCATCATGCTGCCTCGGCGTCCTAGGTAAACCCATAATGAAATCCATGGAAATTCGTTCCCATTTCTACTCCGGAATGGGCAACGAATGAAGCTTCCCTACTGGAGCCTGGTGCTCAGCCTTAACCTGCTGGCACGTCAAACATCTAGATACAAACTCCGCTACCTGCTTCTTCATGCCGGGCCACCAGAAATGTTGCTTAAGAGTGTTATACATCTTGGTAGTACCAGGATGCATAGCATATGTGGCCATATGAGCCTCCTCCAATATCTCTCTCCTCAGATCATCCACACCAGGCACACAAAGCCTCTACCCTATCCATAAAGTCTCATCTCTCACATCAAACTCAGAACTCGAATAAGCTTTTGCCTTCTCAATCAGTCTCACCATAACAGGATCCTTGTCCTGAACTCTCCTGATCCTGTCCAGTAGCATCGGTCTCAGTGTCAAAGTAGCCAATAAGACTCCATCCTGCTCCAGAGTCATCTGAACATTCAAAGCCCTCAACTGAATCAAATTAGGCAACCTCATTGCCTGAATCTGAGCTGTTCTAGTATGTGACTTCCTACTCAGAGCATCTGCCACCACATTAGCTTTCCCAGGGTGGTACTCAATAGTACAGTCATAGTCCTTCAACAAATCAAGCCATCTCCTCTGTCTCAAATTCAACTCTCTCTGGCTCAGTAAATACCTCAGACTCTTATGGTCAGTGAAGATCTGGAAAGTCTCACCATACAGGTAATGCCTCCAAATCTTCAAAGCAAACACTACTGCAGCTAACTCCAAATCATGAACAGGATAGTTTACCTCGTGAGACCTCAAATTGTCTCGAGACATAGGCAATGACTCTACCGTTTGCATCGTAACACACCTAATCCACGATGCGATGCATCATCAGATACCTCAAATCCTCCGGTCCAAGATGGAATAGCCAACACCGTGCAAGAGTCAACCGATGTTTCACTCCTTAAAGCTCTTCCGACACTCCTCGGTCCATCCGAATGGCACATTCTTCCTCGAAGTTTTGTCGGAGAATTTGAGATCAATGAAAACCCCTCGACAAACCTCCGGTAATAACCGGCCAATCTGAGAAAACTCCGAATCTCTGAAACTTTCCTAGGAGCCTCCCACTTCAGCACTGCCTCAACCTTACTCGAATCCACCTGAATACCCTCTCCAGTCACTATATGTCCCAAAAATATCACCTGATCCAACCAAAATTCACATTTACTAAAATTGGCATACAACTGTCTCTCCCTCATGGTCTGCAACACAATCCTCAAATGCTCACTGTGCTCCTGTCTGTTCCTCGAATACACTAAAATGTCATCAATAAACACAATAACAAACCGATCCGGTAGGGCTGAAATACCTTATTCATCAAGGCCATGAAAATTTGGGGCATTAGTCAACCCAAACGGCATCACTAAAACTCAAAATGCCCGCATTCGCTCTCGAAGGTACTCTTGGCACATCGGCCTCTGCAATCTTCAACTGATAGTACCCTGACCTCAGATCCAACTTAGTGAACACCTGAGCTCCCTGCAACTGATCAAATAAGTCATCGATCCTAGGCAGTGGATACTTATTCTTCACTGTCACCCGATTCAACTGCCTGTAATCGATGCACAGCCTCAAAGTCCCATCCTTTTTCTTCACAAACAAAACTGGAGCTCCCCATGGTGAAACACTAGGTCTGATAAAGCCCTTCTCCAACAACTCCAGCAACTCCTGCAACTGAGCCTTAAGCTCCCTCAGTTCCACAGGTGCCATCCTATATGGAGGTATAGATATAGGAGCAGTACCTGGAACGAGGTCAATAGTGAACTCTGTCTCCCGATCCGGCGGCAAACCCGGTAACTCATCAGGAAACACATCTGGAAATTTCCTAACCACGGGAATATCCTGAAGCCTCTGCTCAACTCTGGTGTCAACCACATGAGCCAGATATGCCTCACAGCCTCCCTGCATCAATCTCAGGGCACTAAGGAAAGAGATCATCCGGGCTGGTACTGCCTGACTAACTCCTCTGAACACTGCTCTAGGCTGACCAGGAGACTCTAAAACAACCTCCTTGGTATAGCAGTCCATAATAGCCCTATGGTCCGTCACCGGTCCATCCCGTAATCACATCGATCTCTCGAGGCAACACTATAAGGTGCGCCTCAACACCGCTGATCAATCTGGATCGAGCATCCCGCAGACCTCTCCCAATCGATAGTAGTACCTGAGGTGTACTCACCTCTAGCCCATACCGTAACATCTCCGATCCCCATGCAATCTACATGCCATATGAGGTGCAATAAAGAATGTGGATCCGGGATCCAGAAAGCAAATGCCTCAATATCGAAATAAGGAGCATACCACCACGACATCGGGGAATCTGGGCCTCGCCTCGTCATGGCATATACTCGGCACGGGATCGTGGTGGTGCCCAACCTCACTCGCCTAAAGGATCCTCACTCTACCCGGCCTCTACTCGGCCCTCAGTCTCGATCCATGGGATCCACCCACTCTACTCATTGTCATCAGTCTACTACCCGGCTCGGCCACTACCAGCAGACCGAGCTCCCAATATAGTGGGCAATCCAGAATCGATGATCCATAGAGCGATTTAAGGCAAGCTCGGTCAATCGCCAACACTCTCAAAGTGCCTCTTCTCACAGTGCTCACAGAATGGGGAATCGCCCAAAACCTCGCCATCGCCATCGCCATCGCCATCGCCGGTCTGCACAAATCTCCTCTCGTCCAAAACCCGTACCGTCGGATCCTCCCAAGATCTCAAGGCCCGCTCTGGCGCTGCTAAAACTCCTACTAGAGCCGCCTCGATCGTCACTAACTCTCTTTCCTCTAGACCCTTGACCCATCTCACTGTCTCGCCTCACTGTCTGCTCCACTCTCACAAGAAGACTCTCAACTCTATAAAGGAGCCCATATCGATCGGGCCAATCTCGCACGAATCTCAGATTGACCCCATCTCAAACCTCCGACACCTATCATCTCGGTGAAAACCACAGTGAGCAGATATCCCATCAACTCATTAAACCTAACCTCGTACTGCCATTGTCATCCTACCTGTCTCGGCTCAAAAACTCCTCAGATCTTCATTTCGAGATATACCTTGGGCATATAATTGTCTCTAAAAGCCCTCGGAAAATTTGCCCATGTCGATAAGCAAGGCTGGTGGTGCGCCTGCAGCAGTCTTCCACCATGTATAAGCGGGGCCTTCAGAAGAGATATCACAGAATCGAACCTCTCATCGAGTTCGCAATCCATCGATCAAGGACTCTCTCGGTCCTCTCCAACCATCCTCACCTCGGCGGGGTTTGTCTTGCCATAGAAGTTCTGACCCGCCACGCAAACAAATCGTATCTCCTCTCCCGTCTCACGGGGACTCTAGGAGGTATCTCCTCAGATCGAGGCACTGAGGACTCTCTACTAGCTCCAATAGATCCCTGGTCAGCTGGTTGATCAATCTGATCACCAAATACGGATGACCTAAAACAAAACAAGAACTCTGATCAGTTTCTGCATTTCTCACAATAATTCAAGCCTAATTATGTACTAGTCCCAACAGATGCCAAACCATGCTCTGATACCACCGAATGTAGCACCTTCATACCATAGGATATGTATCGGGACGCCCGTAGGTCATTCCGACACACACCTTACGATAAGGGTGCGCTACGAACAACCACTAACACTCCACATGGCATCAAAATCATAAAGAATTAATATGAAATCCACTAATTTTTGAAACCATAAATTCTCATTTCATAACCTCAACGATAAATTTACACAACTGGTGTGTTCTGCATAATACCCAAAAGAAAATCAAACAAAAGGCTAGCTAGGTCATCCTCAAAAAGTGCAAATGACCAATGTGTGCCATGACTTCTCTTGCCAACTCAATCTACGGCGGCAGAAAAGTCCCTCTGGAGCTATAAGTCTACTCTCCGGTCTGAAAAATAAGTTGCAATTTTGGGTAAGTTTGCGAACTCGGTGAGGAACCATCATCGATGGTTCACCCAATTCATGCATATACACATACATAACACACTACGCACAATTATCTCATCAAATCACATTTAGTAGTACCACATAATTTTCATACCAATTTAAGAATCAATTCAAATGCACATGGAATGTGTATGAGACGCTTTTCAATTTATTACGTTGTTGTGGATCGGCGCTCAAACTGTCCCATTAAGGCGCATTAAGCGGTGAGCCATAGGATCTGAATCACTATGGGCTCAAGGCCCAATCACGTTGAGCTTTAAGCTCGTTATTTCTCGTCACAATCGCCAATCATCGATCATGCAATTATGCATGAAGTGCATATGTCCAAATAAAACAACACCAACATCATATCAGATCCCAATTCAATATATACACATAAGTCTTGTACAGGTAATCGCAAGAAAATCACATATGACACTTCTATGTCAGAATTCCCCAATCCATCGGACCTTGATCCGCAATCCAGCACAAACAAACACAATTTTCCCACCATTATTCTCCATGTGGTTCTAAGTGTAGAATTATAAACACTTACTAACCGAGGAACCATCTAGGTTACTCACCTAATAACTTCCGAGCTAATGCCGGGAAGTCTCTGCAACGTCCGTGGGATGACGTTCCAACTGAGCCTCTATAACAATTAAAATAAGTAAACATTACCAACTAAATAGTTAAAAATATCAAACAATGCACATGGAATAAGTAAAACGTGTATAATGCATGTTCATGGCATTCCCGGCCCTAATCCAAAATTTTCCCATTAAAAAAATCCGTCTAAAAAAATTAGAAACCTATTGACGCTGACGGTGCGCAATTCGGACCTCTATAGGTCTCCAATTAAACAAAACAGTGATTAAAGGCTCCGTTACACGGGGCCACGTCAATTTCCCGTTTAAAAATTCCCAATTTCTCGCAAAATGAAATTCAATGTGTCATAAATCCGATGCCTCAAGAATCAGGTCAATCGGACGTCGGACGGAAAAGAAATTGACAAAAGAAGCAAGAAATCCTAAAATACCAATTAACAAATAAAATAATAAAATAAAATTAAAAAAAAACCAGCCTCGCTGGGGCGAGACGTCGCCCTAGCGTGGCTGACTCATCCGGCCTCGTAGCTAGGGCAAGGCGTCGCCCTAGCGATGCCGACCCTCACTAAGCCTAAATCACTTTAGGAGGCGTCGCCTAGTGACCAGGCGTGATTCATCTTCCCATTTCCCCTTTTTTCTGATTTCTAATCCAACTTCCAACATCAATAACTTATTGCACACAATTCGGAAAATTACCAACTATATCTCATTGGAAAGATCATGAAACCCTCTACAATTCTCAAGAAGACCATAAAAATCAATTTCACCCCTAAGGGTGTCAAAAGTTTCATTAAAGCTACTGCCTACTCAAATCCCATTAAAACAGAACAGTACATTGCAAATTCCATTCCTCTCTGATTCTTCAGCCAAAAATTACCACATAAATATGCTCAATAATTTCACAATGTCATCTAAAACTTTCATGAACAACCCAAAATTAAATTCCATAACTAACTAGGTCAAACAATTCACCAAAGCATCAGCCCTCTGAAATCAATCAATCTGGACAGTGATGTTTCAAACAGTAATTCTCTTAGCACAAATGTCACAAAAATCATTACCTTATATCCCTGAAAGATAAGATCTCAAACTTCAATTTTCATGAAGAACACAAACTCCAATTCGATTTCTAACAAGTTCAAATCTATTATGCAAGTTACTGCCATTATCAGCAATTCACAACCTAATGCAGGGTCAGTTTTTGCAAAATCATAACTCCCAACTCTGACCTCTAAAAATTACATACCATAAATCATTTTCAAGATAATTTCTTCCTCTAAAACTTTTCAGAAGATCACTCACACCAATTCAGTCCACAAAAATTGCTAAAATTGCTCCCAAGCAGAAAGCTCACAAAATCAACACTTTGACTAGGTTTCTCCAAAAAGCATAAAACCAATCAATAGTAATCAGTTCATATCTCCCAATATACAACTCGAAAATTAACAAGATCAATGGAAATGGAAAGCTAACTCAATATTCCTCAACTTTCATAAAGACCATGTTTCCTAGTTCCATACCAATTAATTTATAAAAATCAACAAAGTAATCAGGTCATAACTGCGGGTACTGTTCACAGGCAATAAAACAGTAACTTTCCATGCAAAATTTCGCCCTTCTAGCATTACAATTTAACAACACCTATTTCACACAAAATTGTAGCCAACATTCCAAAGTTTAATTGGGAACAAACTTCACCTCATTTGCACACCTACACAATAAGTTATGATCAAAACAGTCCAACAGGTCAAACACCAATTTTCCAGATTTCAACATTACCCTAACTCCTATCACTTCTAACATCAATAACACATCACTAAGCATCCATTCCTACCTCTAATTCAACCACAAATTCATCACAACATACACTTCTATAATGACACAAAAATTGGCAGCACCTACACAAATGATCTTCCTAAGTTTTCCATTCATCTAACCTTACAAACTCAATCCAAAACCAAGCTAAAATCAATAAAAAGTATAGTCATTCATTCATCCATAACTAAGTATACATTTAAACCCATTCAAACCTTCTACTATGATGATCAAGTAAATGTATAAAGGATCTCCATGCATGCTTCTAACTACCAAAAGCATAAAAACAAACATCAATACTCACCTTAAACAAGTTCAAGCTATCAATTCTCCAAGTTCACACACACCTCTCAACCTTTCCCAAAACCTATGGCTATCACAACAACCATGCATATCATCATCTTCTCAAGGATTTAGCTAGCCTTACATGAGAAGGAAGAGGAGCAAGCCAAAAGAACAAGAAACTATCTTGTGTGAAGAAGCCACCAACGAAGGAAGAGGAAAAGCACACCAAGGAAGGAGAAAAGCAATGTTTGGATGAGTAATAAGCTTCCAAATGAGTCATATATTTTAAAAGAACAAGGAGGAAGTCATAGGTGATGATGAAAAGTCGATGGTGTTGCATAGGATAGGACAAAATCTAGAAGCCACTTGGCTTTTAATGAATGGAAAAGACAAAAATGAATTAAACCCAATTAATTAAGCACTAATCCCACTTAAGCTCTAAACATGGCACTAACATAATTCCCACAATTATTTATTCACTAATCTCATTCCATTAGGCAATCCTTTTCAGTACAAAAAGGCTCACTCAGCCAGTCAGTTGGAATTTTCGGTCCGGGCAAGAACCGAAAAATTCCGAAAATTTTCATAAATCCTAAAATGTAAAACAATTTATGGCGCACTCCAAATAATTTTTCAAATACAACTTTCACATAAATTTCACAAAAGATCCCAATTAGACACTTATGCCGGAAATGTCATGAATGCATGTATACCATGTGCATGTGAAAAACAATCATCAGTTATAGAGGCTATATGATGTATGTTCATGCCGAGTTATAATCCAATACTCCTAACCCATCCCAATTTACTAAAATACCTTTCCCATCGGTGATGGGATGTTACAATGACCCTTTACTTTACAAGATTTGTGGTGATGGTATTGTTAGGCGTTGCATTCCTGAAGAGGAAATGTCCTCTGTGTTACATCATTGTCATTCTAGAGAGGTTGGGGGACATTATGGTGCATCTAGGACAGCTCATAAAGTTTTAGAGTGTGGTTTCTATTGGCCCACCTTATTTAAGGATGCATATGCATTTGTCAAATCTTGTGATAGGTGTCAAAGGGTCGGGAATATTAGTAGGAGACATGACATGCCATTGACTAGCATTCTTGTATGCGAAGTTTTTGATGTTTGGGGAATAGACTTCATGGGAACGTTCCCTAAGTCTTTCTTTAATCAATATATATTGGTTGCTGTTGATTATGCTAGCAAATGGGTGGAAGCAGAGGCATTGCCTACAAATGAGTATAGAAGTGTTGTTAAATTTTTGAAGAATAATATTTTTACACGTTTTGGCACACCTAGGGCTATCATTAGTGATGGGGGTCGCATTTTTGCAATAAACTTTTTGATTCTTTGTTAGCTAAGTATGGGGTAACCCATAAGGTTGCTACTCTGTACTACCCCCAAACTAGTGGACAAGTTGAAGTCTCAAACAGGGAATTAAAGAAAATACTAGAAAAAACTGTTAATGCTTCTAGGCGGGACTGGTCTTTAAAGCTTGATGATGCACTTTGGGCATATAGGACCGCATTTAAAACACCCATAGGCATGTCACCATTCAAGATAGTATATGGGAAATCTTGTCATCTTCCAGTTGAGTTAGAGCATCGTGCATCTTGGGCTACTAAATTTCTTAACTTTGATTTATGCTGCTGCGGTGCAAGAGACTTATGCAACTTCATGAGCTTGAAGAATTTCGTTTGGATGCTTATAACAATTCGAAGTTGTATAAGGAACGTGTAAAGAAGTGGCATGACAAGAAGATTCTCCACCGAGACTTTAAGGTAGGCGACCAGGTATTGATCTACAACTCCCGTCTTCGTCTTTTTCCAGGGAAACTTAAGTCGAGATGGTATGGTCCATTCACGGTGATCCAAGTCCTTCCTTTTGGGGTCATTGAGGTAAAACGAGAAAATGAAAATTCATTCAAGGTAAATGGACAACGAGCTAAATTGTATATGCCCAGTTTTGTGGATAACTCTGAGGAGCGATTGTCTCTTCATGACACTTCGCCTCCTTGATCACGGTGTATGTTTTCCTGTAGGACTGTAGTTTTCTTTCTTGTCTTTTCTCGTTGTTTCCTTTATGTTTCTTTTAATGAATTTCTTTAAGTTGTTTTGAGTTTTTTTTAGGTTTGCGTGGTTGGTGACAAAGTGTTCTTGGCTGATTTTTCTTCAGGGAAGTTTCTTCTTTCTCTTTCCCCGCTCTGTGTTTGATTGTTGACTACATGAAAATTAGGGACAATGTTCCTATTAAGTGTGGGGGGGATTGAGATTATGTGCATGCCGATGTTGATGATATTGATGTTGATGTTGATGTTGAGAGATACACACTTGAATGGTTGCGACTCTTCTGGTAGCTAACTTGGGTCCTATTTGTGTTGAATTTGAACATATGATTCTGTCAAAATAGTTGGATGGAAAATTGAGTTGTTTGTATGAACTTGGATTAGGCAGCTTGAGAGGATAGTGAACCATGTAGATTAATTAAAGTAGTCAATTGCATAAACTTAGTCAATAACTGATGTTGAGTGATGAGGCAATGTATGAAATTTTCATGAATTTTCATTTAAACATTTGTGAGGTTTTGAGCCATATGAATGCACCTCATAGTCATTTATTTTCTTTGTCATGTGTGATGCTTCCCTATGTAGATTACCTTCAGAACTTGCTCTAAACCTATTTGATACTGCTAGTTACATGCTTTATGGACATGATAAAAGCCTTTTTTGTTTTTACCGTTTAGCTTACATAACCCACCAAATCATTTTTCCATTGTTACTCCCTTTGAGCCTTTAAACTTGTTGTTTTCATATTAATCGCATTGCATTGAAACTTGAGAAATTTTAGCATTACCCTTTCACAAGTTACATGAAGTACTAAGCATTTGATTCCTTGATTTGGAGACTTTTGTTTTACATGTTATTCTGAGATGTTTTAGAAGTACATCTACTCAGTTGTTGTTGATTTTTGTTAATGCTATCTTCTTTTATATTTGTTGTTACAAAAAAAAGAAAAAAAATAAAAAAAAAATCAAAAAAAAAAAAATCAAAACAATAGCGTTTGATAGTGATGAGTAGTTGTAGTCCCGTATTTCTGTATGTAAATTTCAAAAGTTCTTTTTAATTGTCCCACGTCACTTAGTACTTTGTGAATGCATGTGAGCAGCCTTTGTTCTTTTTACCTCACCTGAACCTTAGCCCCGTTACGACCCTTAATAAAGTCCTTTTGATCCATGATGGCATGTACTCTATGTAGTGAAAAATAGGTGAATTTACAAGCCTATGGTAGCGTAATCTCATAGAGGAAGTTTTGAGCGAAACACAACCCTTATACACTTGAGCGTCATGAGTGAATATCGTGAGGAAAGTTCATTTTAATTTTGTACTTGTTTTTGATCAAAGATATCTATCTTTGATTTTGTTTATGTGCATTGATGAAAATATTATGATACATGAAGTAACTTGATACTTGAGTTCGCCGAATTTTGAGGGATTGCAAACACTTAATTTTCGTTGAAAATAAAATGACAGAATATGTTGGTTGTGACTTAAGTTGCTTGAGGACAAGCAACAATTCAAGTGTGGGGGTGTTGTTAATGGACATTTTTGTATTAATTTTTGATACATAATTTGCTAAACTATTGTCCATTTAATATTTAAATTATACGAATTAAGAGTCATTAATTTTAATTTTAGGTACACATGTTACACCAAAAGGGGAGCCATACAACAGACGTGGACCAAGGGATTTTGCTCCTAAAATTAAATCAACGTAAGAGGCTACATTAGAGGGTCCCATGAATTAACTACAAGAGGAGAACAAATTAAAATGTGAGGGGCATAAAAAGCAACAAAGACATGAAGCCACAATTAAATACAAGGGGACGCAACATGAGGTTGGACAGCTACACTGATCACACACACATTACAGGCTGTTGGACAATCACTCACGCTATAACTCACCACTCAACATACACTTTCCATAGAAACGTAGCATGGGCTGGAGAACAAAACAAATGAGCAGCTGGAGACAAGGAAGCAGTAGCGTGGAGACCCATGCTTACACCACACCAGTTGGAGACATGAACAACAGGGAAGAACCAAGCATCAACGTTACACACTAGGGGACACTGAGAAAGTGGGCGTTACAAAGTGAAATAAAGGAGCCCTATAGGAAGACTCTAAAGAGAACAGAACGTTGCACCATCACCAAGGAGAGGCTCTCCATCCTTGAAGGATTGATCCACTTCTACTAAATCAGCCTCCATACTTCATTTAAAAAGAAAAAAAATCGCAAGCTGCTGGTGAGAACATGGTGGCTTGGTGAAGACAAAAAACAGCTGGAGAGAGAGGAGTATACGTGAGCTAGAGATGGGCTGATGATGAGAGTTGGTCGTGCGTTACATGGAGGGGCAGAAAATCGAAGGAAATAATAGAAGTCTTTGGCTTTCCAAACGTGCTGGCTTGGTGATTTTGGAGTAGGTGCGTGAAGGGAATTAAATAAGAGAAGACTGAGTGAACAAAAATAAGAAGGGAAGGGACGTGAGCTGGAGTGGAGTGAAGGCAGCAAAGTGAGATGATAATTAACGTTGAAGACTAGAGAAAAAAAAAGGAAGCAAGGTGTGGTGTGTGTGCGACGATTTGGTGAGTGGTGCTGTGTAAAAATAACATTAGAAGGGACACATTTACACATCCCTTAATACTCATTCACGGCAAGACTCAAGGAGCAGCTGGTGGCATGAGCAACATTGATGAAGACATTGAAGCAGCTATGTTGAACCTCCATTGGACAGGAATGAACGATGACTCCTAGCTGAAGGGAGGATGAACACATGTTGATGCATGAGCTGTTGACACCTAGCTGCTATGTAGAGGAGAATGTGCGTAGCTAAGAAGACTCCCCACTTTAACAGCTGATTGGTGAAGCACGTGGCAGCTGGTGGAGATCAAAAGAAACTAGTAACTAGTGGAGAAAAAAAGTGAAGGAAGGAAGCAGCTGCGTGGAGCACCCCCAAAACTCTACACCAACGTGTTCCTCTCTTTATGGTGTAATGTAAGTGTAAGGTAACTTGTGGAGAACAAGCAGGAGGTGGCGTTAAAAGAGCTGAAGCAAGGAAGACACGTTACAGCTCCACAAAACCATTATTCTCCACCAACGTTCATCATAAGGGGTGTTTTTGTTTTTAATTTTTTTTGTTTTATATTATTACTTATTTATTTTAATTGTGTGATTTAATCAATGCAAACATATTTTAAGACCATGATTTATGTTTCATTGATAAATATGTGCGAGTAAGTGTTTCTTTTCGGTTAAGGTTAAGATTAATATTGGATTAGGACAATTTTTGTGGTATTAATTTTTTCTTGATTGAATGCATATTTAGTCTTAATTTAGCTTGATCACCTAGATTAAAGACCTTAGATGATTAAATGCCACATCCAATGGGATTTAATTTTTCGAAAAAATTAATCAAGCGACATACTTGAGACTAAAGTGTAGACCAACCTTAGGATCTTGTGTGAGGATACCTAAAATTAACGAACTTAATTTTAGACTTCTTGTATTTAACGTCTTTTATTCCGAATTTTCTATGAACCAAGTAGTGACTCGGATTTAAAAGAGAAGGGAACACCATGAACATTGGGTTCGACTTGCTTAAATGAAGTATTTCCTAAATTAATCCACTGTTATAATTTTTAGTGCCTAATCCAATTGAAGTCTAATACCTTAACCGATTTTTGTTATTTGATTAAATCTAGTCGTTCTAATTTATACCTTTTATTTTTCATATTTTCTTAATTTGCTTACTTTATTTTATTTTATTTTCAAATCAATCAATTTTAGATTGTCTGAGTAATTTTTAATCGTTTAATTTAATTGTTTTACGTGTTGAAATTTTTTTCCTTGGGTACGATATCCGGTTCTCACCGTTTTATATTACTTGTCGACGGGGTGCACTTACCTCTAATTGGTTTAGATAAAATTTAATTGTTTTATTTAGACCGCAACAGGATCCTAAGAAACCCGACAAGATATCAACAAAGTCCTTGGTTCGGTTCTAATGGTACTTGAAAGTTCTTGACTTTTTGGGTTTTGTTTTATATTTTTATTGTTGTTTTCTATTTTTCATACATGTGATGCAAGATCAAAACCCAACAACCTGCCTAGAGCCCATTATTAGAAAGAACAAAATAGACAACAAAAGGGTCCTTATTTTGTCTCATTTTGTTCTTTATAAAGATTAAGAGCCTATTCTTTCCCCTCATAAAGAACAATAAAAAGGCCCTTATTTTTTTCTCTTTTTTTATGAATAGGGGCCCTTTTTTGACTTTGCCTTGGTCTTATAAAACATCAAGAATGATCCTGATCACACTTAGGTGATTAGATCACTTCCAACGTTTATAAAAAGAAATTTCAACTATGGTGCTGGCTTTAGTTACCTTAGGTGGTTCATCCTTCTGAATGGCTTAATCAATGTCTATCCACTCTAGAAGAAAAAAAATTCTCTCCTTCCAAATCTTATAGTTGTCACCCCTCAATGCCAATTTCTAATATATGTTGGAATTTTTTAAAAATAATTTGAAATTTCATCTTAATTAATTATTCAAATATAATAAAAATCTGGTGGGATAAATTTATTATAGTAAAATAATTAACTATAATTAAATGTTCCAACTCTTTATGTGAATAATTACATATATATAATTTTATATAATTAGAGTTGTTATGGCTAAGCCCTAATAATTAATCACTAAAACATTTTATTCTAAATTCTATTCATAATGTAAAATATAGACATAATAATTATGTGATGATCTGACTAATTTTGCATGTTTATACAAATATAATTTTAATGCATAATAAATTAGATTATAAGATTCAGTTCAATTGGTAGAGGCTCACCATACGCCCATGTGGGTGCATATTTTTAATAAACAAACAAAATGATGTCGTTTGGTGAGAGATCTTCTTCAACCTCTAGCCGGTTCATAACGACTTGGTTCATAACTCATCAGATGCCAAACAAAACTAGATCATAAAAACACCACAAAACTGATTTTTTAATGTAGAAACACTTCCAAAACACTTAATTGAAGATTACACCTTTAATCGAAATAAAAACTTCAAAAATAACTATAAAATGAAAATTTTTTAATTTTAATTTTTTAAAATTCAAAATTCTCCAAAAACTAAAACAAAGCAGAGGTTATTCCGTTTGATACCAAATGTAATTCAATTCAACATATATTCAACAATAATATATGTTAGAATAACATATAAACTAAATGCAAAAGAAAAAGACATATCTACGTTAGAATAACATATAAATTAAATGCAAAAGAAAATGACATATCTCTAGCCATTGATGTTTTTGCTTGGAGAGTCTGCATTTTTGGAATTCTTCTAAGCTCCCAATTCCTAAATTGATGGTGTATTTTTTACAAAGGTAAATGAGTTTAGGACCTCAAAAGTCTGCAAGGAAAAACATACATCAATGCACTCTCATCAAGAACATTGACAATTACAACAAAAACAGGACATTTATATCCATTAACTACATAATGTTAGATCATTATAAGTATTAAACCAAAATATGAAAAAAATCCTCATATATTTTTCTTGATTTTATATATTTCAAGAAGTGTTTAGGTAAATATTTTAATTTGCGAAGTAATTTGGATATTTTTCACATAGGTATATCTTATATAAAACCTTTTATGTTAATTATTTTATTATATCTGCATATTAATTATGTGTTATATGACTTTTGTAATATTTAAATTTTTTTCACAAGTATGTTAATGGAGAAACTTAATTTGAAGCTATAAGTGAGAATAGTTTTTTTTGGTCAATTTGATGGTCCTAAGGTTGGATTATGTGAAATTATATATGTTGTGCATGAGGCATGTAGTAGCAATAGGTACGTGAACTATGTACTTTGAGTGTTTGCATATCCCATTAATTACTGGTAATTAATTTTAGATGTATTTTTATAGTTTGGTACTTCATTATATATGTAAGAATGAATCTTGTTGTTGCGTGAATTTGAAAACCTTAATAGGTAATGTTATGTAATTTTATGTGATATAATGATGAATATAATTAGCTAGATTAAAAAATTATTCCTTTTATATTTATTGGATATAGTAACGAGGAGTTTGGCTATAGGCACTATAACCCTAAAAAGTAGGAAGTTGTTAGGAGCATAGACATAGTCTACCGTGAGCATGAGATGGATATATATATCATCAAACAAAGATGAGATTGTTGAGTTTTGGCTCATTTGTTATTCCATATTGGTTAGGGACAATAATTGAGACAAGTCTCTAAACTTTATAAGGAGGTCGCTACTTCCTTGTTTAATGTACCAAATAAAGTCAAGGATTTGTATGACAAATTTGACTCTAGTTAAATTTCTCTTTTGAGGTGAGAGTTGGAGAGTTTGTCTTGTGTATTTCTTTGTGGGTGTGTTGATGTATTAAGGGATTGAATGAGAGGAAAAATTGTGTGATTCTAAGAATTTTTTACATAGTGGATTTTCTTCTCGATGCCCGTGATTTTTCTCCAGTTTGAGAGTTTCCACGTAAATTTTCTTGTGTTATTATTTTCTGATATTTTGATTTATCAAATATCCTTGGGTATGAGTTTAGGAGGGCTAAATTCCCAACAAAGACTACTTCAAGTTGTTCGTCTCCCAATAATGTAGATACATCTCTTATTCCTAGCCTAGAGATGAAGAAGGAAAAGGAAATGAGTTACACATGATGGTAATGATTAGATGCAACTAATGAAGATGAGTCACATGAGCCACATCTTGTAGATGTTGTAGTTGAGGTCCATGAGCATCATGAATAGAGAGAACAATTTGCTTAACTGTAGGAAGATTTCTAACTTTGAAGGTCAATTATAACGAAGAAATCTTCTTCAAGATAACCTAGTTTAAAATATCTCCTAATCACTACTGAGGATCTGAGTCGAGAATTTTCAAGAGGTGTAGTTAGTCAAAGATAGAATTTTGGCTCAAGGCAACGAAAGAGAAGATGGATTGTTTAGAGAAGGTTCAAACTGATGGCATTCAAGTGATTAATGAGGTTATATGTTTATCTTCCAAAATAGGTTTAAAGGGGAGATTTTTGTGGGCTAGCCTCATTTTGGACATGTTTACTTAACTAATACCATTAAATATAGGCTCTAGAGGTTTTAGCTATCTTTATAAATCAAAAGGAACGAAGTTCGAGTAGAACTAGAATAGAAAATGATGGTTGAAAGATGTTTTTAGATGATGTGCCAGTGTTTAGGTTGCACACACTTATACATTGTCTGACCAGCACGGCCCACTTAATAGTATTTTAAGACTGGATCTTAATGTTGTAAAGTGACTTTAGATAACAAGACAAAAAAAACTACAAATTAAAAAGATTAAAATTGAATCTCAAATTTTTTTATCTACTCTAATAAATTAGATTATAACTTATTAAACAAATAAAATTTGATAAGGAATAACTATATCGTATTGATGATAGATTTATTTATCTCAGGTTTGGTTTTATTGATCGTGATTTGGAATATGCAAACAAAGTAAAAATAAAAATCTAATGAAAGTATGGACTACTATAATGTGAAAAATTAACATTCTTTATCCTCCAAAACTTTAAACATAGGTTATGTCCCACACATTAATACTCCACGCGAATGGAGACTTGGCAGTTGGTACCATTGTCATGGTTTCCCACTAATAGACCATGAACTGGACTCACCTTATTGAAAAGTTTCAAACTTCGATTACACTGCAATGGATTGCATTTAAAGTTTCAAAGGTATCAAACTGTGAGGCGATAAGCGGGGGTGGCGAGTAAAGGTGTTGCTCTTCGTGTCACCAAGCTGAACACCTCAGTCATATCCAACTCACTCGGCAACATACCATCAGGAAGTTCCCAATCAAAACTATGGACCAACCTTGCCAGGATTAGACGCACGGTGGTCATGCCCATTTGCATTCCAGGACAGCTTCTGCGACCAGAACCAAATGGAAGTAACTCAAAATCCTTTCCTCGGAAGTCTATGTTACTCCCCACAAACCTCTCTGGAAAGAACGTTTCTGCATCTGACCAGACTGTTGGATCTCTCCCAATTGCCCAAGTGTTGATGAACACGCGAGAGTTTTTGGGTATATGAAAGCCTTCGATGGTGATGTCTTCAGTTGACATGTGAGGAAGCAACAATGGTACAACCGGGTGGAGCCTGAAAGTTTCTTTGATAACCATGTCTAGGTAGTTCAGGCCTTCCAGGTCCGATTCTTCTACCATTCTGTTCAGCGTTATCTTTTCGTCCAATTCTTTTCGAAGTTTCTTCATAATTTGAGGGTTCTTCATGATCTCTGACAGTGGCCACTCAACTGCTGTCGTTGAGGTTTCCGCTGACGCTTCAAACATGTCCTCCAATTAATGAAATCCGGATGAGGAAACCATAATTAGATGGATCAAAGTCCGAGTCAGGATGCTATCTCAAGAAAGGAAAAGTAGAAAGTCTTGAATCACCGAAGGCACTTTAAGAGTATTAACTAGTTAGTATAAAACTTATTATTATTAAATCAACATGAGACATTAAGGTAGATATAACCCAATCATATAAAATACTACATGCTAATTAACAGGTACTTTTAAAACAATAATACTATAAAATTTATATAAAGAAACTGAAGTTTTGAACAGTATAACTTCACTCAATATTAAAATACTAATTTAAATTTTTAAAACATTTTCAATATTTCAATTTTTATAAAAATAGTTCAAATTTAAATTTTCTATTAATATTAATATTACTAAAGATACATATCAAGTTTGACTTTTCTTTTTTATCATGTCGCTGTCGCGTAAAATATTTTTCATTCAATAAAAAATATGTTAAAATATTGAAAAAACTAACAAGCTTTCTTCTCCTTCCAGTTTTCAATGCGTTTTTACTTCTCTCATGCAATGAAACCAAACACGTCGTTAGAATGCTTGCTGCAATGGAATCAACATCATTCAACCCATTATATAGCCCTCTGCTTTGTGCGACAAGTAAAATCTGATTGTCTTCATTATGTTTTAAAGCAGAAGCCAACGCGTCAATAAAGGAGCAGTTGTAGGACTTGTGTCACTAATGAGTAATCGCAGAATCTCTCTTACACTCATTTCCACTAAATTAAGTTTCAGTTAGGACTTGTGTCACTAATGAGTAATCGCAGAATCTCTCTTACACTCATTTCCACTCAATTAAGTTTCAGTTTCAGGACAAGATCCTCTGTCTAATATTATTGTCTTATTATGTCTCATAAAATTTTAGCTATTTATTTTGTGGGTCTCACGCAAGACCTACACGGGATCCACATAAATAAATGACTGAGATTTATTTAACACAATAAGACACCATAATATTAGACAGGGATATAGAGTAGGGATGACAATTGTACCCGAACCCGATGGATACCCGATAAAATTACCCAAACGGAGGCAAATATGAGGAGCAAATTTTTACCCGTGAGGCGAGTATGGGGGGTTAGCAAAATACCCTTCAGGTATCGGGACGAATATGGAGATACCACCCCATACCCGTTTACCCGTTATATAATAATTACAAAAAAATTATTTTTATTGGCTTGGATTGGACACAGCTAATATGGCTCATAATATTTTTATGAGTTATTAAAAAACTTTCCAAATTCCTCGTATAATTGTTAAAACTTAAAACTTTCCAAATTCTTTGTGATATCACTAAAACTTTCCAAATTCCATGCTTCCAGCCGACTCTCGCCTGACGCAGTGACGCCTCCTTGTTTTCTCAAGTTCTTCGTGGTTCACTCACTGGTTCCATCTGTTTTCTTCGTAGCTCCTTCACGTCAGCGTAACAGCGTTTCGTTAAAACTTTCCAAATTCCATCAGCCGACTCTCGCCTGACGCATGACGCCTCCTTGTTTTCTCAAGTTCTTCGTGGTTCACTGGTTCCATCTGTTTTCTTCGTAGCTCCTTCACGTCAGCGTAACAGCGTTTCGTTATTTTTGGTGCAACAAAAACAACCTACTTTCAGGCTCAGCTGCTCCTTCACGTCAGCTTGTGTCTTGCGTTGTCTTCACACAAGGTTGTCTTCATCATACCAGGTAAGTTAACGTCGTTCATACCAGGTTATTTTTGGTGCAACAAACAACGTTGTTCTGGAGTCGTTTGTGGTGCTGCTGTCACTGTCAGTGTTGTGTCTGTGTGACGTTAATTCCTTTGATTAACAAGTATTGTAAAAGCTTACCTAGTGCAGCCCAAGTGTAGTCCTGCGAAATTCAAGATCTTTTTTTTTTCAATTCTTAATTTTTCTCTCTCAAATTAACTCTAATCACGTTTAAGTTGTTATTTTATTTTATTTTATGATTTATGCTTGTGATTGTGATTCTCTAATCAATCGTTAAATGATTTGTAAGACCAAAAATAATAATTGATCAGATGCTGACAAAAATATTTAAGAAATTATATACAATACTATGAATTTTTAGTACTTAATGAATTATATAAGTTCATGGTTAATTGTTATTTGCTAGTTATGCTACTTACATGATGATCAATACCTTTCGGATTTAATTATTTTTTAATTTGTGGGATTTAATTATTTTTTAATTTCCTTCATTAGATAAAGTATTATCAATACCTTTCGGATGATAATTTGATTGGATACTTGTGCAGGTAATTTGGGTTAATTTTTGTTAGATTACAATAAACTCGAGTGAGAGTATTTCTCAAAATCCTATATCTATGGATAGTCCTCTCATTCCTACTGACCTCTCTCCTTCGGTCAGCTCACCAAATAGTACGAGTCAGGAACCCACTCCAACTTCAGAGGTTGTACAAGATGTTGAAGATATACGTAAAAGAAGATTAACATCGGTTGTTTGGAATCATTTCAAAAAGGTGAAAATTGAAGGGAAAGATGAGAAGGCCATTTGTAATTATTGTCAGAAAAAACTTTCTGGCAAAAGCTCAAGTGGAACTAAACACTTGCATGATCACATAAAGAGTTGTCCTCAAAAAAAATTTCAAGATGTTCGACAACAAATTTTGGGACAACAAACAAATGCGGTGGCAAATTATCTTTTTGATCAACAAAAATCAAGGGATGATCTTGCCAAGATGATTATAATACATGAGTATCCTTTGGTTATGGTCGAGCATCACGGATTTCGCCAATATTCTGCTGGTTTGCAGCCCTTATTTAAGGTTCCCTCACAAAATACCATGAAAAGCGATATCTTAAGGATATATGACTACGAAAGGGTGAAGACTTTGAGTTTGTTGGAGGCAAATTGTAGTAGGATTGCCTTAACTACGGATATGTGGACTTCTAGTAATCAAAAAAAGGGTTTTATGGCTATCACCGCTCATTTCGTCGATGATAAGTGGACATTACAAAGTCGTATCATGAGGTATTAATTTGCTTTCCTCTTTTTTTGAATCACATTTGTCTATGTTTGCTATTTCTATATAATTGCATATTAATAATGCCAACAATATTGTTTTTGATCAGTTAATAATCATTAATTGACAATATTAATTATCTAATTCTTGTTTATTTACTTATATAATATAGGTTCATATATGTACCTTGTCCACACACTGCTGAAGTTCTTACCAATGTTTTATTTAATACCATTTTGGATTGGAACATTGATCGAAAGTTATCAACTTTGACGGTTGATAATTGTACGACTAATGAAGCTATCATTAGTGATATCACAAAGAAGATTTCTCTTGATTCACTTATGTTGAATGGGTCTTTGTTTCACATGCGTTGTTGTGCCCACATTTTAAATTTGATCGTTCAAGATGGTTTGCTTGTCATTGGCAAGGGTATAGAAAGGATTAGAGATAGTGTGGTGTTTTGGACAGCATCTCCAAAAAGGGAGCGAAGTTTGAAGAAGCGGTCGACAATTCGCATTGCAAGTACCAAGAAATTGGTTCTTGATTGCAAGACCCGGTGGAATTCCACATATTCAATGCTTAATACTGCTTTGATATACAAGGATGTCTTTAATCGTTTGAGACAGCGTGAACCATTATACAAAGATTTGCCAACTGAAGAGGATTGGAGACTTGCATGAATGGTTTGCGAGAAGTTAGGATTGTTCCATTCTGTGACCGAGATGTTCTCAGGTACAAAGTATCCAACGGCAAATATTGTTTTCCCTAAAATTTGTGAAATTATAAGCTCATTGAAAAAATGGTGTGAGTCTCCAATTGAGGTTATTCAAGGCATGGCAAGAAATATGTTGGCCAAGTATAAAAAGTATTGGTCTGACATTCATGGAATCATGGGAGTGGCAGTCATATTGGATCCAAGGTACAAGACCAAACTATTAAAATATTGTTTTAAAAGAATTTATGGAGAGTACTTATATGTTGATGAAGTCAAAAAAACTATGAATGTTTGCTATGATTTGTTTGAAGAGTATAGAATGAGGGATTCACCTTTTTATAATGGTGAAGTTTCATCTACTTTAGGGTATGATAGAGATGCTAATGAAGGATTTCTCCAAAGTTTTGATGAGGAAGTTGCTCTTGAAAGGGAGAGTAGTTTGTTTGCGAAAACAGAATTGGATCATTATTTAGAGGAAAAAGTGTTACCAAGAACATAAAATTTTGATATTTTAAGTTGGTGGAAAACTAATGGGGTAAAGTATACACTCTTGATGAAGTTGGCAAGAGATGTGTTAGCTATACCAGTTTCAACTGTAGCTTCAGAGTCTGCTTTTAGCACAAGCGGAAGGTTGGTGAGTCCACACCGTAGTCGGCTTCATCCCAAGACTTTAGAAGCGTTGATGTGTGCACAAAGTTGGTTGTGGAGTGAAATAAAAGGTGATTCTTATCTTTATTTGAATGAAATTCAATGAAATAATTAAGTTATTATTATATTTATTAATTGAATCCTTTATTTTGTAGTTGTTTTTATAGTAACATGTTCTGATGAGACGAATGCATATTGTCGCACTATTGAGTATGATGAGGATGTTAGTGAGGTATTTTTAGCAATTCATAATTCATTAATTTAAATAACTATTTTATTTTTAGTGTGAATGACTAATAATTGTTATTGTTTAATGATAGGCAAGTGGTCCAACAAATGCTTAACGTTCAAGAAATAGTGCAAATGCAATAAAGAGGTAACACACTTTTTTCCTTTTATATACAAATTGCATGGTTAGCTTTAAATCGGAAACAAACATTTCAATTAAAGATATGCTAATTGATTATTTTCAAAAAAAGAAAAGAAAAGAAAAGAAAAAGTAACTAAGTGCTAGTTAACATGTACATGTTGTTAAATTTAATTTGTGCAATTTATGCTCTTCAAGTACAATGCAGAAATTTCAAAGCATCTGTCGATCTATAAAGTGTCATGGCATTCTCGAGCAGAACCTTCAATTACAATACAAGGATCTCATCAAGTTCTATTGCTTTTTATGTTTTAGAATTTCCATTAAAACTAATGTATGTTATTTTAATTTGTTGTCTTTTTTTTTAATTCACTCTTGGATTTGTACTAACTATCAATTTATAATCTCTGTTTACTCGTTTTTTTTTATGTTAAATTCAGTATGTATGTATGAATGTAGCATGAAAATTTAAAAGAAAAACAAATAGTCCATTCATATTAAATAAGCTTATCTTTAAAAAAAAAGGCGGATAAACGGGTACTCGATGGGGATCAAACCCCCAACGGGTATGAGTATGGGGGTGCCAAACAAATCCTCGTGACGGGATGGGGCGGGTATGGGGTGAGGCGAGTTCATAGGTAGTGCGGGGATGGCATACCCACCCCATACCCGCCCCATTGCCATCCCTATGTGCGACAAGTAAAATCTGATTGTCTTCATTATGTTTTAAAGCAGAAGCCAACGCGTCAATAAAGGAGCAGTTGTAGGACTTGTGTCACTAATGAGTAATCGCAGAATCTCTCTTACACTCATTTCCACTAAATTAAGTTTCAGTTTCAGGACAAGATCTTCTGTCTAATATTACTGTCTTATTCTGTCTCATGAAATTTTAGCTATTTATTTTGCGGGTCTCACGCAAGACCTACATGGGATCCACATAAACAAATGACTGAGATTCATTTAACACAATAAGACACCATAATATTAGACAGGATATGGAGTCTGGTTTTAGGACTCAATGGATTCATAAGCTTTGGATTCAATGGTACCATAGTGCCTGAAATACTTAGACTAGCACTCACAAGGTAGCCTTGACCTGAGGAGCAAACAACAATCGTAATAACATGCACAATTGAATCACCCATCAAAGTAGTGAATCTTGAGATCCACAGAGAACCATTCCTGGACAACTGAAGCATTAGGTCTACCAAGAAAGCAGGGAAATCAAAAGATGGTATATTAGCCAAAGTGAGACGTGATGTCAGAGTAAAATCTTTCCATCTTTTTGAAGTGTTGTGCATTATAGACTCTTCCTTAACACAATTTTTCTTAGCGGGAATAATTATCATATATGAGTTAACCTATGTTGTTATACTGATGTAATTAATATTCCAATTAAGTAGAAGTTAATTGTGAAATTTTTATCTTTGTATAATAATAATAGTATACTGCAGTGGCTAGCTACTATACTGCAAGAAATTAACTGATGGGTAAATCTTAATCAAAGGAGAGGACAAGATCAACTTACCATCATTACGGCTTTCATGTTGTCCCGAGAAATACTGTACTCAGTTTCTTGTGATCCTACAAAACCCAACAAGATATCAACAAAGTCCTTGGTTCTGTTCTCATCCTTGTTTTCTATACGGTCATCGATTATCTTCTCGAAGAAAACATCAAACGCCTTGCCAATAGCCTTCATTCGCTTTCTCAGACCCTGAAGATCAAACGGAGCAATCTGCGGAATGTAATCAGCCAAGTTCGGAACTGCTGTTACTTGCATGCTGTCGTGAATAACAGCTGTAAAACCTCTATCACCGAACTCCTTGTCCGTATACTTCTTTCCAAAAACCATTCTGCAACTGATATCAGCGCCAAGAGACGAGATCTTTTCACTAAGATTAACAGCAACTCGTTCAGAAGAAGCCTGTTTAATGTAATCAGTCAAGAGGTCTATCTCTTCCTTTCTAAAGGATTTAAAGGAATTGACTTTAAGGTTGCTAAGCAGCTTAAGAGTGCAAAGCTTGCGCATATTTCGCCAGTAAGGTCCATAAGGAGAAAAGGCCGTTGTTGTTTGCTCGTAACCTATGTACTTCGCACCCTCAACTGGTGGTCTGCTAGCAAACACAAGATCATGTGTCTTGAGGAACAACTCCGCCACCTTAGGAGACGACACCACAATGGTTGGGACAAAACCTAACCTCATGTGCATGAGCGGACCGTGTTTTTTGGCTAGGTCGTGCAAAGCTCGCTGAGGGTACTTTCCCAGCAAGTGAAGGCAACCGATAATTGGCAACCCTTTTGGACCAGGGGGTAGTTTCTTAAACTTGCTATTGCTCTTTCCAACCCATGCTTGAAAGATCAAAGCTAGTCCTATCAAGGACAGAGCTATTGTAACCCAAGCCATGAAATGGTTTAGCTAACTTGGTCCGGCCTAGAGATTTATAAGTGATATACAAGAGCATTAAACTTTCCAAGGCAAATATTTCCGATTCACTTTGTCACATTCTTCATAGAAATGGCAATGTCTATCTTTTTTAATTAAAAAAATTATCATTTTAGTTATTATAGCATTATTGTATTCACATTATTAGCATCTCGATGGAGACGTCTTAAGATCAGGTTTGACGCTAGTTGAGATCACTATCAAGTTCCACCCACTTTGAAATTACTAATTAACAATCTAATCACTAATTCCTTGTAATTGAACAAGCTGAAAATATGTTTGCATATAACAGGCTGAGTTTCAAGTGCAAAAACGTCAGCTGTTAGGTTCCAGTGCACAAATGTCAGCTTTTATGTTGTTAAAGTGTCCATTGAAGCTGAAAGCTTGTCTGCTAAGGAATTCAGATGAGAATGTATAATTAAAGGGTTTACTATTCACAATGCTAATGATATTAACGCATCTACTAAAAGTTTTAGTCGGTAACTAGATTTAAATTCAGGGACTTTGACTGAGGTGCAGGCGTTTGGCTTGACTGGACAGTCCAAGACTGAGGCGCTCTCTTGAGCCGCCTGCTCAAGTTGCGGAGGAGTTCTCTACTCTCTCGTGTAAAGTCGCACAAAGAACTAAACTTGGAGATTGTTGGGAAAATCGGGTATTTTTCTCTCTAAGGTAAACAACTAGTGAAGTGAACCGATTCGGTAATACCCAGGAAAGACCGTCAAACAGTCTCCTAAGACAATATTACCATTCCACGTAAGATCCCAGGAAAGAGTGGAGGGGTCACAAACGGTTCCACTTAAAATCCGACCTCCTAGACAGAAATTACGTGCACGGTGTATTTATCACAACCTAAACCCGTGTACACACACGAACAATAAATACACCCAAATAAATTAAATACAACATTACAAATATACCCGACAAATAATATTGAATACTATAAATGCGAAAAAAATAAAAGAGATAAGGAAATAACACACCCGAAAATTGATAACGGAATTCGGCCAATTTTGCCTACTTCTTCGAGCACCACTTAGGCAGCCTGCTTTTATTAAGAAGAGAATACTAAATTTAATACGTATACAACTTTTGAGTATTTTATCAAATTTTTGGGATGATTGGATTGGGAGGGGGAGGAGTTATTTTATAACTTAGCAAACTCCTCCCATCTTCATTTCTTCCCAATATGGGATAGAAATTTTGCCACCAACCACCAACCAAAGTCAAAAAAATAAAATAAATCTCCACCTTGGCACAATTTCTGGTCCCACCAAATGCAAGCATCATTCATCCTCCCAATCAAACAAAACAGACTTTGTGGTGCTTCCAATTTGCGCCCTCAGGCGTCAACTCAAATGTGCAAAATATTGACCAAGTCTAAACAATGTTCAAACTTGGCTCTTGTAATCACCTTGGTCAGCATATCTGCAGGATTCTTTGTAGTCTAAATCTTCTGAATAAGTATCTCCTCTTCTTCCAGAATTTTCCACACAAAGTGATAGTGAACATCAATGTGCTTCGTCCTTGCATGAAAGACTTGATTCTTTGCTAAATAAATAGCACTCTAACTGTCAGAATATACTTCAAGTTGTTTCTGACCAACTCTCAAGTCTTTAAGCAACCCATGAAGCCAAATTGCCTCTTTCACAGCTTCTGTAATAGCCATATACTCTGCCTCTGTTGTAGACAAAGCCACCATTGACTGTAAAGTAGACTTCCAACTAACTGGCGCCTTAGCATAAGTGAATAAGTAGCCAGTTGTAGATCTTCGCTTATCCAAATCGCCTGCATAATCAAAATCACAATATCCAACTACACGTTGATCAAGTAATTCATCATGCTCAAATGCTAAACCAACATCTGCAGTATTTAGAATATACCGTAGAATCCATTTCACAGCTTGCCAATGAACCTTACCCAGATCATGCATTTACCTGCTTACAACACTTACTGCCTGTGAAATATCGGGTCTCGTACATACCATTGCATACATCAAGTTTCCTACTGCATTAGCATAAGGGACTTTTGCCATGTATTCCCGTTCTTCATCCGTCTTTGGAGATAACTGACTACTTAGTTTCAAATGAGGAGCAAGTGTAAGACCCCAAATTTTTTTATGAAGTTCTTAAGCATGAATTGTGGTAATTATGTGATTATGCTTTAGTTTGATTAATTTGGGAGCTTTAGTGGATAATTGCGGGTTATTTGCGTTTAATGTGGTATAAATTAGAATTGTAGGGTAAAAGTTTATGAGGGCATTTTTAGAAGGTTACTTGAGCTGGAGTGGTTTAAGCTTTGTTAAGGAAGGGTAAAATGGTTTTTACCTATTTCATTTAGACTTAAGAGTAAAAACTTAGAAGGAAAGAAAAGAAAAAGAAAGAAGAGAGAAGAGGAGAGACTATCGTGGGTGAGGAAGGAAGAAGAGAAGAATTAGGGTTTTCGATCCTTGAGATTTCGACAGTTTTGGAGCAATACCCGATAAGTTTACGTCCTTTTAATCTTGTTTTAGTTGGATTAAACCTAATGATAGGTTGAATGTGTGAGAATCGATTGTTTTAGGGTTTTAAGGCAAAAATGGTTAGATTTCGTGGGTTGATGCATTTTTGGCTGATTTTGAGTTGCTGTTTGTTAGAAATATAGTTTAAGACTTGATCTAAAGTTTAGAAGTGTTGCATTTGCTAAAGGGATGGATTGAAATTGGAAAATGCTGGAAATCAAGTTTCGGAGTCGAGCTCCAGACCCGCACGTCGCGTATGAACACCCCGTGAAGTGGAGTTCGTCGCGACGTATAATAATTAAATTCATCGCGACGAGCGGGGAAGCGTTCCTCGCGACGTGCGAAGGAGGCACGCCGCGACGTGCGAGAGAAGCGTTTGTCGCGACGTGCGAGAAGGGCGACGTCGCGACGAGCGAAAGGGGCGACATCGTGACGTGAGAAGAGATTTGGCTCGCCGCGGCGAGCGTACCTTCACCGCGGCGAACATCCAATTTTTCTGAAGGAGATTTTTGGGCATATCTTGGGTTGTAGATGTCCAATTGAGGTTATTTCAGATTCGTTGTGAACTAGACATAGAGAGCTACAAGTGTATGAAGAAAGGACGTTTGGAATTAGCCTCTAAGGGTTTGGATTTTTAGGTGGAAGTCGAGTGGAGACTTTTAGTGCTTTATTTTGGATTTTCAAGCTTTGAATATTTCTTTTGGATATTGATTGAATGGAAACTTGGTTTATTATAGGAAACCAAGCCGACTTGACCCAATCGCAAGAGGAAGGACACCAGTGAGTCGGATACTCGAGTAATATTAGATGGGTAATATGTTTATGATTATTGTGTGTATGAGCAAATTGCCTTGTGTATGCTTGCTTGCATTATGTGACCTTGCTTATATTGAATTACATGAGAAATATTGAATTTGCATTATGACTATGATTATGCATGGCTTGATAGGCCTTATGGCATTTTGCAAAAATGAAAAGAATGAGAATTTCGAAAGCTTTGATAAGATGCTTTGAGCATGAAACGAATGGATTATGTGTTTTGTTTGGGTAAGAGAGTTATGGATGGAGTCACGTGCACGTCGACATAAAAGCCTTCTCCCGGCTGCCCGTTTGAGGCAACGAGATCCTTAAGAAATTGGACTCAGATAGTTTACAGATTTAACTTCGGTTTATTCGGATCGTTTTACGGAACTCTCGAACCAATTGTTTGTGCATACACGATAGATTTGTTGAACATAACACATGTTAAATTGCTATATTGTGTAATCATATGACATGAATTGTGATGCGACGATTGTATAGTGATGGATTGATGATTTGTTATATGCTTGTATAAATATATATGCTTGATTGTGTGGCTCGTTGCCAATGGCTATAAACGTATATGCCACTGAGCTTCGTAGCTCACCCCATTACTCTCCCCTCCCCAGGTGTAGATCGAGACGATTGTCGACCTTGCAAGGCATCGGAAACTTCAAGCTAGTTAGGAGTCTTATATTAAGTTAGTATTTTGATTAGCCCACCAGCATATCATCATGAAACATGCTCATGTATTTTGGCTTTCAATTTTATTTTGTATTATGTTATCTTTGAGAATTTCCCTTAGAAAGTAATGGCATAAAGCCCCTTAGTTTATGGGGTGTTTAATTTCACTAATGGAATGCATGGGTAGAATGTATGTGTATGTATTAGTATATGGTTGTACTTGTATCGAATTATATATTTGTATGGATGTTGGGATCGGGTCTGAAGTTATTTGGGCACCCGTCACCGACGCAGCCCGAGGGGCCGCCTCGGGAATAGAGATCCGGGACCCGGACCCAACATGTTTGGTATCAGAGCGCCTAGGTTTAGTGTCCTCGGCTTAGACTGCATAGTAGGACGAATTGTTTGCTATATGATTAATTGTTGCATTGATTAAGTGACATGCATATCATGCATACATGTAGATTGACCAGTAGCTAATCCTTAGTGTTTACCTGTGAAGGAGTACGATGCCACCTCATAGAAGGACACGAGGAGTTATACAAGGATCTGCTGCACCTGACTCTCCGACTAGAGAAGAGAGGATCGATGAGTCGATGGCCCGTGGAATCTTGAGGCTTCTGTAGGGTTAGGCAGTGAACCCATGTTGTCGCCGTCTCAGGAGTCGCCGATTTCGCAGAAGCCAGTGCCTCCACTTGATTCGAGGCTATTCCAGGCCTTTACCCAGGCATTTGTTTAGGCTATGGGCCAGATGCCACAGCCTTCTGCTTCAGCCCCAGCTCAGAAAGGGAGACGGTTTGACATATTAAGGAAGTATGGGGCAGTTGATTTCTTTGGGACATCGAATCTAGAAGAAGCCGAGACTTGGCTGAGAAAGACTGAGAGAGTGCTGGATTAGATGGAGTGTGAGGATGACGAGAGTCATCTATGCTGCAAGTCTACTTCAGGGAGATGCTTTGCATTGGTGGGAGACCGTGCCAGGCAGTCAGATGAGACCCGTCGGGTTGTCATGGTAGAATTTCTTGGTTGCTTTTAAGAAGAAGTATCTGTCAGAGGTTTAAATTCAGCAGAAGCAGAGAGAGTTACTCTGTTTGACTCAGAGGGAGATGTCAGTGAGTGAGTATGAGCGTCAGTTCACTCAGTTGGCGAGATATGCTTCAGATCTGATGCTGAGTGAGGCTGCTAGATGTCGCCGGTTTGAGTCGGGTCTGCACTTGGCCATAAGAGAGAAAGTGATAGTGCAGAACTTCTGTGACTTCCAGCAATTAGTTGAGGCAGCTTTGAGGGTGGAAAATATTGAGAATATCAAGAGTGCTGTGAACAAGAAGAGAAAGGGCAGAGAGCAGTCCAGGAGGGGAGGTAGCACTAGTACTACTATGCCATACAGGAGTGCTAGGAGCTTCCCTGTTCAGTCAGAGGAGAGGAACAGTGGTGCGAGCCGACCTAGGCCGATGAGGACTTCTACTATTTCTCACCAAGCCTCCACGGTGGGCGGCAGTAGAAGGGGAGATGGAGATAGGTCATTCGTTCCGAAGTGTGAGCACTGCGGGAGATCCCATAGAGGAGAGTGCTACAGATTGACAGGAGCTTGTTTCAACTGTGGGGAGAAGGGACACATTGCCAGAGAGTGTCCTCAGCCTCCACGACAAGAGAGGAGTCAGATGCAAGTTCTGAGGAGGACAGAGACCATGGGACAGAGGACTGCAACAGAGGTGGGCAGTTTAGATGTAGCCAAGAGGGTGAGTCTTCCAGGTAGACCGAGGGGGCAGGCACCGGCTAGGGTGTTTGCAATGACCCTGTAGGATGCAAAGACCGCTCCGGATGTTGTGACTGGTATGACTAGATTATTTGCTGATGATGTGCTTATTTTGATTGATCCAGGTTCTACTCACTCGTTTGTTTCTTCGAGTAGACCCGCGTGTGATAGGAATGTGAGCCCTTTGGATACTCCGCTGATGGTGAGTACTCCAATCGGCCAGTACATTGTGATTAGTCAAGTGTATAGGGAGTGTGAGCTTTGTATCGGTGGAGAACTTCTAGTGGTGGATTTGATGCCACTAAAGATGGGAGGATTGGATGTCATTTTAGGTATGGATACGTTGGAAAAGTACAATGCCCGTTTGGATTGTAAGAAAAAGATAGTGGAGTTTGAATTGGATAGCGGCAAGAGAGTGGTGTTTGTTAGGGGTGTTCATGGTAGGGTAACCTGACCCGTTCATAAATAACCTGAACCTGAACCTGAATGTCAGGTTCGGCAATTTCGCGAACCTGAACCTGAACCTGAACCTAAAGAACCAATAGGATCGGTTAACCTATTTTCAGGTTCGGTTCTCAGGATAACCAAAACCTATTTATATCAATATATATGACAAAAAAATAATAATTAATGAAAACAAATACAAATTATTCATAAAGTATGCATATAAAATCCATCAAAAATTAATCCAATATGTTAAATCCAAGCAAAGTAAAAATAAATCAAACAATGTCTTATAAAAGATCCATACTAGAAAAAAAAAGATAAATTATTCAACAATTATTCTTCGAATAGGATGGTAGGATGGTAGTTTGAGATATGAGAGGTTGAGAAGTTATTGTAGGAAGAAAGATTGAATGAATATTTTTTCTTTTTTGAACGAATAGAATGACCTTTAATTTTTCTTTGTTTTCCTCAAGGAAAAAACCTTTCAACTTCAATGGTTGATATTTGATAAAAGATGAATTGTGATTCAAGCGATCTTAGCCATAAATTTACTAGGTTTGTATTAAGACCGTTGGATTGAATTACCTTTTTTTAGAAGAATTGAATTTACAAGTGACCTTAGCAATTTTATCAATTATTCATATAAGAACAAACTACATTGTCATATCAATGATTCATATAAGAACAAACTACATTGCTATTCTCAATTTAAATATTAAAATGATTGCTATTTATTATATTAACAAAATTGAACACAAAATCTTACGTAAGGATTTTATGGTAATGTCTCGTTTCTTAATAAACTTTCAATAGAACTCTCTATTACTTTCCAATCGAAGTGCTTAGATAAATAAAGTTATGTTTGTATTTGTACAAGACAATATTATTATATGCTTATTATTTGTTAGCAACTATATTATATATTTCTTAATAAATGTGTTTTACATTTATTAATTTCTTTAATTAATCTCTAAATGATTATATTATTTTATTCAATGAATTTTTCTATTAATAGTTTAATACTTGATCAATAACTTTGACACATATTAATTACTATTTGAAGTAGAAGTATTGAGTATTATGCATTAGTTTTACTTATAATAGCAATGTTAGAGATTAATGTTTAATAATATAGAATAAAAATAGTTTTTTCCTTTACTTTTTTACTCAAGAATTAATATAGTAAATACTAGTGAATTTATTATTATTATTATCCTCTTAAATTATATCTAAATATATGATAATTTTTTGGGTATTTGAGTTCGGGTTTAAACCTAGAACCATGAAGTTAGAAACACGAACCTGAACTATGAACCTGATTTTTCAGGTTCGGTTTGAACCGAACCTGAACTTAGGTTTAGTTAACCTTATTCTGAGTTGGTTCATGCGGTTCGAGTCCGATTCTGAGTTCATGGATTTTTTGAACACCCCTAGTGTTTGTGGGGGATAGAAGAGCAAGTCCACCCAGAATTGTTTTTGCTTTGACAACAGAAAAGATGATGAGTAAAGGATGTGAGGCATTCTTGGCCTATGTGGTGGACACCAGGGTAGATGGAGGAAAGCTGGAGGATATTCCCATAATCAGGGAATTCTTGGATGTCTTTCCCGAGGAATTGCCAGGACTACCGCCGCCTAGGGAAATTGAGTTTCCTATCGAGCTTCTTTCAGGTACGGCGTCGATTTTAATTCCACCTTATCGGATGGCTCCGGCGGAATTGAAAGAGCTTAAGGATCAGTTGGAGGAGTTGTTGGAGAAGGGGTACATTAGACCGAGCTCTTCACCTTGGGGAGCTCCGGTTCTTTTTATGAAGAAGAAAGATGGATCGTTGAGGATGTGTGTAGATTACCGGAAGTTGAATCAGGTTACGGTGAAAAACAGGTATCCGCTTCCTCTCATTGATGATCTGTTTGATCAATTACAAGGCGAAAGTCTTCTCCAAGATAGACTTGAGATCGGGTTATCATCAGTTGAGGATAAAGGAGTCGGATGTGCCGAAGACTGCTTTCAGGACGCGGTATGGGCATTTTGAGTTTATGGTGATACCTTTTGGATTGACGAATGCTCCTGCAGCGTTTATGGATTTGATGAATCAGGTCTTTAATCCATTCTTAGACCAATTTATCTTTATCTTCATTGATGATATATTGGTTTACTCCAAGAGTGATCGAGAGCATGAAGAGCATTTGAGGATTTCTTTGGAGACTTTGAGGAGGAAAGAGCTGTATGCCAAATTCGATAAATGCGAATTTTGGCTGAGGAAAGTTGCATTTCTTGGACATGTGATCTCAGAACAGGAAGTGCATGTGGATCCAAAGAAAATAGAAGTTGTGGTGAATTGGGAAGCACTGAAGAGTGTAGCGGAGGTGAGGAGTTTTCTGGGTTTGGCAGGTTATTATAGGAGGTTTGTGGAGGGATTCTCCATGATAGCTGCTCCGATGACGAAATTGTTGAGGAAAAATCAAAAGTTTGTTTGGAGTGAGGAGTGTCAGAAGAGCTTTGAGGAGCTTAAGCACAGATTGACCAGTGCTCCGATATTGATGTTGCCTTCGGGTGATGAGGGATATACCGTGTTCAGTGATGCGTCGAGGAAAAGTATTGGTTGTGTTTTGATGCAGGGAGATAGGGTAATTGCTTATGCTTCGAGACAGTTGAAACCTTATGAGTTGAACTATCCGACGCATGATTTGGAGTTGGCAACTGTGATCTTTGCTTTGAAACTTTGGAGGCATTACCTATATGGAGTTCAGACAAGGATTTTTACCGATCATAAAAGTCTGAAGTATTTTTTGAGCCAGAAGGAGTTGAATTTGAGGCAGAGAAGGTGGATCGAGTTACTCAAGGATTATGATTTGTTGATTGAGTATCATCCGGGCAAGGCCAATGTAGTGGCGGATGCCTTGAGTAGAAAGTCTTCGATTGCTCATGTTCTAGCGGTTTATCTTCCTTTATTGGAAGAGATGGCCAAGCTTAAGATAAGCTTGAAGCAGGAGGAGCCAGAGTGCCTTCTAGCTAACTTCCGAGTGAGACCGATACTCAGGGAGAGAGTTAGGGAATTGCAGGCTCAAGATGCAGATTTGAGCAAGCTTCGAGATGAAATTCGGAATGGTAAGATTTTTGAAGTAGTAGTGAGGGATGATGGGCTTATGACAGTGGGAAACATATTGTGTATTCTCGATGTGCAAGAGGTTAAGGACGAGATTATGGATAAGGCACACAATGTGCCTTATGCCATGCATCCGGGTAGCACCAGGATGTACAGAGATTTGAGAGAGCATTTTTGGTGGAAAGGCATGAAGAGAGATGTAGCAGAGTTTGTCAGTAAGTGTCTAGTATGTCAGCAAGTCAAAGCTGAACACCAGGCACCTTCGGGTAAGTTGAGGTCGTTGCCTATTCCGGAATGGAAGTAGCAAAGGGTGACTATATATTTTTTGTTGGGTTTGCCTAAGACCAGTAGGAAGCACGATGCAATTTGGGTTATTGTGGATCGATTGACGAAGTCAGCTCACTTTTTGGCAATTAAGCAGACTGATTATTTGCATGTGCTAGCAAAGAAGTATATCGATGAGATAGTGAGATTGAATGAGATTCTGGGTTCCATAGTGTCGGACAGGGATCCTCGGTTCACTTCAAGGTTTTGGGGCAGTTTGCAGGAAGCTTTAGGGACGAAGCTGAATTTTAGTACGGCTTTTCACCCCCAGATAGATGGTCAATCTGAGAGGACTATTCGGACACTTGAGGGGATGCTTAGAGCTTGTGTGATGGATTTTCGAGGAGCTTGGGATGAGCATTTGCCGTTGGTCGAATTTGCTTATAACAATTCGTACCATTCGAGCATTCAGATGGCTCCATATGAGGCATTGTATGGAAGAAGGTGTAGGACTCCGATCTGTTGGGATGAAGAAGGAGAGAGGCAATTGGGAGGACCAGAATTGATTCAGACGACGGTTGAGAAAGTCAATCGGGTTAAGCAGCGACTTAAGGCAGCACAGGATAGGATGAAGAGTTATGTTAATGCTCATCGAAAGGAGATGGAGTATGAAGTCGGTGAGAAAGTGTTCCTTAAGACGTCTCATTGGAAAGGAGTGATGAGATTTGGCAAGAAGGGTAAGTTGAGTCCAAGGTATGTGGGTCCTTATGAGATCCTTGAGAGGATTGGACCACTCGCCTACAGGTTGGCATTACCTCCGGATTTGTTGCAGATTCACGATGTCTTCCATGTGTCCATGTTGAGGAGATATAGATCGGATCCGTCTCATATCATTCAGACTAGTGAGGTTCAGTTGCGAGATGATCTGAGTTATGAGGAGCAACCAGTGGAGATTTTGGATACCAAGGACAAGGTTCTCAGGAATAAGACGGTTCAGTTAGTCAAAGTCCTGTGGAGGAATCATTCGGTAGAGGAGGCTACATGGGAGCCATTGGAAGCCATGCGGGAGAAGTATCCGTATCTCTTCAATGACTCAGGTAATAATTTCAAGGACGAAATTTCTTTTAAGAGGGGGATAAATGTTAGACCCCAAAATTTTTTATGAAGTTCTTAAGCATGAATTGTGGTAATTATATGATTATGCTTTAGTTTGATTAATTTGGGAGCTTTAGTGGATAATTGCAGGTTATTTGCGTTTAATGTGGTATAAATTAGAATTATAGGGTAAAAGTTTATGAGGGCATTTTTGGAAGGTTACTTGAGTTGGAGTGGTTTAAGCTTTATTAAGGAAGGGTAAAATGGTTTTTACCTATTTCATTTAGACTTAAGAGTAAAAACTTAGAAGGAAAGAAAAGAAAAAGAAAGAAGAGAGAAGAGGAGAGACTATCGTGGGTGAGGAAGGAAGAAGAGAAGAATTAGGGTTTTCGATCATTGAGATTTCGACAGTTTTGGAGCAATACCCGGTAAGTTTATGTCCTTTTAATCTTGTTTTAGTTGGATTAAACCTAAGGATAGGTTGAATGTGTGAAAATTGATGGTTTTAGGGTTTTAAGGTAAAAATGGTTAGATTTCGTGTGTTGATGCATTTTTGGCTGATTTTGAGTTGCTGTTGGGTTAGAAATATAGTTTAAGACTTGATCTAAAGTTTAGAAGTGTTGCATTTGCTAAAGGGATGGATTGAAATCAGAAAATGCTAGAAATCGGGTTTCAGAGTCGAGCTCCAGACCCGCACGTCGCGACGTTCGTATGAACACACCGCAACGTGGAGTTCGTCGCGACGTATAATAATTAAATTCGTTGCGACGAGCGGGGAAGCGTTCGTCGCGACGTGCGAGAGAAGCGTTCGTCGCGATGTGCGAGAAGGGCGACGTCGTGGCGAGCGAAAGGGGTGACGTCGCGACGTGGGAAGAGATTTGGCTCGCTGCGGCGAGCGTACCTTCGCCGCTGCGAACATCCAATTTTTCTGAAGGAGATTTTTCGGCATATCTTGGGTTGTAGATGTCCAATTGAGGTGATTTCAGATTCGTTGTGAACTAGACATAGAGATCTACAAGAGTATGAAGAAAGGAAGTTCGGAACTAGCCTCTAAGGGTTCAGATTTTTAGGTGGAAGTCGAGTGGAGACTTTTAGTGCTTTATTTTGGATTTTCAAGCTTTGAATATTTCTTTTGGATGTTGATTGAATGGAAACTTGGTTTATTATAGGAAACCAAGCCGACCTGACCCAATCGCAAGAGGAAGGACACCAGTGAGTCGGATACTCGAGCGATATTAGGTGGGTAATATGTTTATGATTATTGTGTGTATGGGCAAATTGCCTTGTGTATGCTTGCTTGCATTATGTGACCTTGCTTGTATTGAATTACATGAGAAATATTGAATTTGCATTATGACTATGATTATGCATGGCTTGATAGACCTTATGGCATTTTGCAAAAATGAAAAGAATGAGAATTTCAAAAGCTTTGATAAGATGCTTTGAGCATGAAACGAATGGATTATGTGTTTTGTTTGGGTAAGAGAGTTACGGATGGAGTCACGTGCACGTCGACATAAAAGCCTTCTCCTGGCTGCTTGCTTGAGGCAACGAGATCCTTGAGAAATCGGACTCGAATAGTTTACGGATTTAACTTCGGTTTATCTGGATTATTTTACAGAACTCTCGAACCAATTGTTTGTGCATACACGATAGATTTGTTAAACATGACACATGTTAAATATCTATATTGTGTAATCATATGACATGAATTGTGATGCGACGATTGTATAGTGATGGATTGATGATTTGTTATATGCTTGTATAAATATATATGCTTGATTGTGTGGCTCGTTGCCAATGGCTATAAACGTATATGCCACTGAGCTTCGCAGCTCACATCATTACTCTCCCCTCCTCAGGTGTCGATCGAGACGATTGTCGACCTTGCAAGGCATCGGAAACTTCAAGCTAGTTAGGAGTCTTATATTAAGTTAGTATTTTGATTAGCCCACCAGCATATCATCATGAAACATGCTCATGTATTTTGGCTTTCAATTTTATTTTGTATTATGTTATCTTTGAGAATTTCCCTCAGAAAGTAATGGCATGAAGCCCCTTAGTTTATGGGGTGTTTAATTTCACTAATGGAATGCATGGGTAGAATGTATGTGTATGTATGAGTATATGGTTGTACTTGTATCCAATTATGTATTTGTATGGATGTTGGGATCGGGTCCGAAGTTATTTGCGCGCCCGTCGTCGGCGCAGCCCGAGGGGCCGCCTCGAGAATAGGGATCCGGGACCCGGGCCCAACAGCAAGTGGGGTACTTACAGGTTTTGAATCTTCATGTATACCAAAATGTTGTAATACCTTTTTCAAATACTGCTTCTGTGATAACCAAAGCTTGCCTCTCTCTCTATCCCTGCTTATCTCCATGCCGAGAATCTTCTTGGCTTCTCCCAAATCTTTCATCTCGAACTCTTTACTCAATTGAGCCTTCAATATGTCAATTTTCCTTTGGCTCTTTGCCGCAATCAACATATCATCAACATATAAGAGTAGGTAGATGTAGGACCCATCTTGAAGTCTGCGCAAATATACACAATGATCGTATTTACTTCTTGTGTATTTCTGACCCTTCATAAACTTGTCAAATCGTTTGTACCACTGCCTTGGAGACTGCTTCAATCCATATAACGATTTATTCAATTTACAAACCCAATTTTCTTTACTAGCAACTTTGAACCCATCTGGCTGAGACATATAGATTTCCTCCTCCAAATCACCGGGTAGGAACGCGGTTTTCAAATCAAGTTGAGCTAGCTCCAAATTCAACTGTGCTACCAAGGCCAACAAAATTCTAATGGAAGAATGTTTAACAACTGGAGAAAATACCTCATTATAATCAATTCCTTCCTTCTGAGCGTAGCCTTTAGCCACCAACCTTGCCTTGTAGTGAATATCATCTTTATCAGGAAATCCTTCTTTCTTTGCAAATATCCATTTGCATCCAATTGCCTTCTTTCCTTTCGGTAGTTGTGTCAGCTTCCATGTCTTGTTCTTCTCAAGAGATTGCATTTCCTCTTCCATTGCACCTGCCCATCCGTTGGCCCCTAAATTTTTTTATTATTTATGCATGTCTAAATTATTTTGAGGTATTGTCTAGATTATTTGGAGGTGTTAGCTCGTAAGAAGATGGAAATTTAATGATGGATTACGTTTAAATTGAGTGGAGTATGTTATTGATATTAAAGGAACAAGTCATATATAAGGGCATTTTGGGAAGATCACAAATGTTATTAAAGCTTAAGGCTTATAAGGAAGGTTATTTTAGTCTTTGTAGAGTCAAATTAAAAAAAAAAGACAAGAAGAAAGAAAAGCCATGTAGTGTGGTCGTATGAATGAGGAGGAAGAGGAAAATGAAGTGCTTGTTTAAGAAGCCAAACCAAAACTACGTAGTTTTGGGAGTTAGAGCTTAAGTTTTATTTTAAAAAGCCATGTGTTAGGGAATTGAGAAGAGGAATCACGAAAATTCTAGAAGGAAGAAAGGAGAGAGGGAGTCATCGTGGGAAAGAAGAAGAAGAGAAGAAGAAGAAGAAGAAGAAGAAGAAGAAGAAGAAGAAGAAGAAGAAGAAGAAGAAAAAAGGTTAGAGCTTGGTTTATTCTTGCTCTAGAGAAGAGATTGGTGAGCTCTTTGTCAAGGAAATAGAAAAGAGAAGGATTTTAAAGTTCCATTAAGGGCAAGAAGAGAGAAATTTCGTGGGTGGCTTTAAAGGTATGAGATTTTCGAAAATCTTTTGGAATTATAGTTGGGTTTAAGTGTTAATAGCTTAAGTTTGGTATGGGTAAAGTTAGATAGGCTAGATTCCATGCTTTCATCTCCTTAGAATGTCAAATTTTGACATCTCATGTTGATATGAAATTTTTATGTTTGATAAAGGTGAAGTGAAGCTATTGGAGTTAGAAGATAGGCTCTTGATCAAGCTTAAAAGCTAAAGGAACAAAGGTGGGTGGCATTTTTATGTTTGAATAATAGGCTATTTAATGTTCCTTAATAAGTGTCATAAATGATTTTTCCAACTACTTTGAAGTGAACATTTATGGCTCTTCAAATTGATTGAAAAATTGCCTATGTTGTAGTTGTGGGTGAACCTTTGAAAATAACTTTAAGTTGTTTTGCAAGTATTGTATTGATTGCTTTTGATTGAGTTGAAATATGATTAGTATTACTGGTATGAAATTTGGATTGTTGAATTGTGTGAGTTGGAAATTATGTCATATATACGAAACCAAGTTTTTCAAGATTATGCCATATGGGCAAAGAAATTTTAAATGCATGAATTACATGTTATGTGGGTGCGGCATAATCCCTCAAGAAACCGTCACGTGCACGTTGACTCATGTGTATAGCCTTCTCCCGGCTGCCCGCAAGTGGCACGGAGTTCCTTTTAGGATTCCCTTATGTGTATACGACTACACAAGGTCATTTTATGGAATTGTGTAGTTCGTCATGAATTATGGACTTGCCAAACCATTATGATGTGCTATTAAATTTGATCATATGTGATGCATTTCATGCTTTTGAATTTATTCATGAATTGTTTAAAAATCAAGTATTTCAAGATAATGACGTTTATATGCACAATTGCTATGATATGAATGTTTTTAAATGGTTTTGGCTTATTATCGGATATAAACGTGTTACCCATGAGCATAAGCTCACCCCCTCCTCCATCCCATCTCTAGGTGAGGAGCACAAGATTGACAATTAAGCTTAAAGGCATTGCACCAGAATTGGACATTTTTGTATTTCAAGTTAACCTTTGTATATCAATGCTTTAGATGCATTTTGAGGAAATGTTACTTTTGTAAGTTTACATTTTGTATTTGGATGTAAGTGACTTGAATGCCCTCTAAAGTTTTGTAATAACTTATATTGTTCATATGAAGGCAAGAGTATTGAGCTTTGATGTATTTTGTACAATTTGTATATGTTTTATAGCAATGCATTGTTGCATGGTTTGGATTTGTCAAGAAAAGAGAAAATGTATAGTTGGATATGATTAGAATGCTAGGAGTGTGTTGCTGCCATTGGAATTGATTCTTTGGGATATTTGGAATGATTTTTGTTGTGAGAGATTGAAGATTGAGGTTATTATGCAGGTCCTTAAGTTAGTTTGAAGTAAATTGAAGTTTGGATAGTGAATGTTTAAAATGAGGTGCTGTCAAATTCTTGCAAAATTTGACAAAACCTTTGATGGTGATTTAGACCCTCTTAATGTTTGAATTGAATCAAGAAGTCTTCTTGAAGATTGTAGCATAAGATTGGAACTTTCAAATGGTGTATAATGTGCCTTAATTGGAATTAGGAGTAAAAACTTATGGGGGTTAAACCTATATCAGTTACTTTTTTGGCTATTTCACTGTTTCATTGGTCATTACAAGAGCAATGCATTTGAGTGAGTTTTTACCTCCTTTAATGATGGAATCGAGTTTATCATCCTTCCTGAAAGTTGTAGAGCATCTTGTTATCTTTCCATTGAGATATAATATGTACTTTTTAAGATTTGGAGTAGGAAGTTATGACAATTGGAAGATAACTATTAAAGTCATTTTTGATGTTCATATTGCTTGTGAGCTCATGATGACCTTGATGACTAAGGAATGAATTCATGGTTTTGATGAACTAATTAAGCTGGAAATTATGAAGTTGGTGAGTGAGCCTGGGATTTGAAGTGTTATGAAGTGTTTATGCTTTAGAATAAGTTAAATTTGTGAAGCATTCAAGTGGTTATGAAGTTAGGTTGAAGGTGAGATGGTTGGAAGAGGAATTGGAGTTTTGAAGATTGGCATCTCCGTTAAACGGACAGCCTCGGGTGCAAAAACACCCCTTAGCCTGCCCATGTCCGTTAGACGGACTTGCATGTCCATTTAACGAACATTCTCGAAACGTTTGGGCCACTTTCACCCGAATGTGTCCGTTAAACGGACATGGATGTCCGTTTAACGGACAGCTACGGGAAAGATGGTGATTTTGGACATTGTTAAAGGCCGAATCCCGTTTTTTGGTCTTCATGAGAGTTGTATATCTAGATGTCTTCTTTCTAATGGTCAAAGAACGAACTCAATCCGACATCTGGAGTAAAAGTTATAGAAATCGCGCCAAAAGAGTTTCAATTTGATTTTGGGTGTGAACATAGTCTATTCTTTTAGGCATAACTCCCTCATCCAACCTCCAATTGAGGTGAGACTTAAACCATTAGTTTTCTAAGGCATGTATATTTCTCTCTACAAAAATTGGTATCATTTCGAGTTAAATTGAAGAAGTTTTCATTAAAATAAGTGAGAGGTCAGTTTGGAGATCATATTTGGAGTATGAGCTCTTTTAAGATTTTTAAGCATAACTTGAGTTATACAACTCCGTTTGAGGTGATTCTTGTTGCTAAACAATATTGAGGCTTAAGGCTACATTTTGTATGAATAAATCAACTCATGATTTTGGTGATTAATTGGTGTGCGCTCGCCACGAATGTTGAGTGACAGCTTATGACCCTGCAAGGTAATAAGCACAGGTCTTCAGGACTCTAGAAATTGGGCTCTGGAGACGGGTCAAATAGACGTGGAATTAAAGCAAGAGTGATAGTGTGAAGTTTTAAGCAGTTGGGGTCCGGTCTCCAGATCGGGTTCTAACATTTATGGTATCAGAGCGCCGGAATTGAGATCTTACATGGGTGCATGTATATAAGTGAGTTTGGATTAACCAAATCAGTGAGGAAAATGATAATTTTTCATTGGATAAATGGAAATGAGAAATAGCATATGGGTATATGACAGAAAATGATTCAATGTAAGTGAAGTGCGGGGGGAATGCAATGTATGGCATTATGGTGATATATCCCCAAATGTGATATAAATGTAGATGTATAGACATGGCTTGTTTGAGGAAGACAAGGATATAAGTGTAAACATTGAGCTTAAAGTGAACAAGTGGAATGTATAGAAAACAAATATGCTTATGGTCTTAAGAATATGAAATCGGAACCTCAGTGGGTACAAGCTTATAATTTGAGTAATGAGCCCTTAAGTTTTCTTTTTCCAAATCAAGAAATAAAAGTTTGTTTTTGAATCAAGAGAAAGAAATGTTTTCAACTACTTGAAAAATGTTGCTTTTCTTACTTGTGATTGATTTGAAAAATGTGCTACATGTTTGATATGTAAGTTGTGTGATGATTTTTTTTTCTTACATTTGTAAATTGTGTGATGTTTTTTGAATCAATGGTAAATTGATATATGTAAGATGTAATGTGAAGGATAATGGGAAGGGTATATGAATGAAGGTGATATTAGTACAAGTCCAAGAAGGTTAAATTGTTGTTATTGTGAGTATCTATATGATGACTGTTCATCTTATACAAGTGAGTATATTAAACACGTAAGTAAAATAGATATATATATATATATATATATGTGGATGTGATAGAGGAAGAAACTTATGACTTAGTGAATAATTGTTAATCATAGCTCCCATAGCCTAAAGTTTGAGGGGAAACTAGAGTAACATATGAAGGTGCTCATAATGATCATGTGGGGTTAGTTTGAGATTTGTTAAAGATGTCACAATGAGAAATAAACTGATCTTAGAAGAATATTATCTGGGCTTAATGGAGACCAATGAATGGTAAGTGGTCAAAATAGGATGAATTTGATGACGCTACCCAAGCATGTGCTATAATAAGTATGTTCTTTACCTCCTTGGGTTTAGGGTGATTTGAACTTTATGACCTTGTGTGGAAGATAGAAATTGGTCTTCCCGCGGTATTACGACTAGTTGGTAATAAGTGATTGATCAAGATTGCATAAAGAGTATAGATGATGGCAACAAGAAACCCTCTGTTGAAGAAAAATTTTGTTAACTTAGAATAAGCAGATCAGATAGTTTATATTAAGGATGATCAATGAAAGAACTGATCATGAAGGAATATGTAATGATTCGAAAGTGAGTACACTCCCTAACAGAGCATCAAGCAGGGAGGTGGAATATGTTATTAAAAAAATATGTATTTTGTTTGATGTAAAGGGGTCATATGAGTGGATTCTTGAATCTATAGAGACACGAATTTGCTAGTATGAGGAGTAAGTACGTTCAAGTTACATTATGTGAAAGTATATTGAGGAGATACAAACACAACTTAATAAATGTCTTAAAATCAAGAAGTTAAGTCTGTAAATAAATTACAATGTGTGGAGAAATTTGTAGGAATGAATAAGTCCAAGAGAGATCTGAGGAAATTCAAGGAAGGGAGAAAATTATTCGCGGAAAGAAGTCAAGTAGGCAATTGAAAAGAAAGTGAGACAATGTATCTCATTAAGGATCAGTTATTTAAGGAATCATGAGGGCTAATCAAGAGGCATATGAAATTTGATAATAATTGCTTGAGTAACAAATGCCTAATAGCACTATGGTATTGGAGACTAAAGAGATTCAAGATTTGAGGGTGTATTGAAGGTATTCGAAGAATTGAGAAAAATAGTTTGAATACATGGAGAAAAATGTGTAAAGCGTATGAGTAACGTGAATAAAGAGAATTTTTGAAGAAACTATGCTGAGGTAAATTATGCCATATAGATTTGGAGATTTTATAGTATACACTGATGTTGTATAAGACATTTGGTTGAAATCCAATGCAGCGTAACAAAGTGATTTCATATGTATGGAGAAAATGGAAGTCCTATGAGTTGACTATTTGATACATGATTTAGAACTGTTACATTAATGATTATTTTGAACGTTTGACGACAGTATATGTACAGGAATATCTCCAATATAAGTATGCAAGTGCAGATCGTAAAAGTTTGAGCCAATCAATGAATTGGGAGTAGTAGTTATAAGACGCAGGAGATTGATATAAATACTGAAAAGCTATGATTATTCTAGCGAGAAAGTTCAAGTGAAGTTAAGTGGTATATCAGATGCCTTAAGTAGAAATGTGATATTGAGGTTATCAGAACTAATGCAAAGAAAGCATAGACTAGAGGGTTTAGTTTACCTCAAATTAAGGATTAAGAGATTGTAAGATTGAAAATAGATATGAGTGTCAAGTTTGAATGAGTAGAAGGATATAGGGTGAGTGAATAAGAAGTATGTGAAATCAATTAAGATGCTTGAGTAGAAAGAATTGAATATGAGACTGAGGCAATGGATAGAGTTTTTTTGAAGGATTAGATTGTATAAGTGAGTGCTATATTGGTAAAGCTAGTGTTATGGTCAGATGCATTGAATAGAGAAGTTAATAGCAGTGTATCATAAACTTGGATATTGAAGTTATTAAATCTAGTGCAGTAAAGAGTGTAAAATGTGGAATTGAATTTTAGGCAAAATGATTAGTCACTAAAAGTTGAGATCAGTTCATATGAACTAAGCCCAAATTAAAGATTTAGAAATTGTGAGAAAAAAAATGGTACTGGATGATTGAGATAAAAAGTATGCGTACCGGCAAAGATGATTAAGCAAAAAGACTGTGAGAAAAGTAATGGTGATTTTAAGCTATACATCCTAGAAGAAATATGTCAAGTGACTGAAAGTTTAAATTGTTGACAGTCTTAACTGTTGGAGATATGCTTAAAGTTTTTAGTTTGGAGTTTGTAGGGGCATGAGATCAATGTGTAGTTTTATTTGATTTTAAGCATCAAATTGTTGTTATAGCGTTTTCAATATAATACTGTATGAGGAGTTAGAAGATAGAAAGAGTCGTCGCCTTGGTGTTATGCTGAGTAAGACCTAAAAATGATTAACTGTCAGATCGATTGAAGAGGTATTAGAAATTAAGTGATCAAGAAGGATGAATGAATTAGGTGGATTCACGGCAAAGATATGGAATACGGGAGATTGACATAAGAGTTACATGAACTGAGACTAAAGTGATGTGAATTATTAAGTGAAAACTGATTTGTCTCTGAAGGTATCACCTTGCTCAGGTGTGCTCAAGATAGGAAAAAAAATTCGCTTAGCCACTAAGAATTGGTTCGTATGAAAGTATTATGAGTTAATGCCACTGACAAAAGGATTCAAAGTATGATATATGTGAGCATGTTAAGGAAATATTGATGTGATAAGATTATGGTGTTATCGGCACAGGAAGTGGAAAGAAAAAAATTGTAAGTGATCTGAAGCATAAGGAGGAACTAGTTAAGAAAGTAAATGACCAAATAACAATTTGAAAGACCGAATGAGTATATTGAATACAATCATTTGAAAGGAAGTTTTCGAGTGATGGAGTTAAATGAGAAACGGAAGAACATCCTGCACTTCTAATAAATCCTATAAGAAATAATGGCGTTTGGATTTGACATGGATGGTATTTAAGATAAAAAGTGAAAAACATTATGAATATGTGTGGTGAGAAAGTTGAATATGAGAATGACTAGAATTATTTGGAAGACATGAGTAAAGAAATTGTATTGCTTAACGTTTGCTTAAGTATGTATGAATTTCGAGGACGAAATTCTTTTAAGAGGGGGAGAAATGTTGGCCCCTGAATTTTTATTATTATTTATGTATGTCTAAATTATTTTGAGGTATTGTCTAGATTATTTGGAGGTGTTAGCTCTTAAGAAGATGGAAATGTAATGATAGATTACGCTTAAATTGAGTGGAGTATGTTATTGATATTAAAGGAACAAGTCATATATAAGGGCATTTTGGGAAGATCACAAATGTTATTAAAGCTTAAGGCTTATAAGGAAGGTTATTTTAGTCTTTGTAGAGTCAAATTAAAACAAAAAGACAAGAAGAAAGAAAAGCCATGTGGTGTGGTCGTATGAATGAGGAGGAAGAGGAAAACGAAGTGCTTGTTTAAGAAGCCAAACCAAAACTACGTAGTTTTGGGAGTTAGAGCTTAAGTTTTATTTTAAAAAGCCATGTGTTAGGGAATTGAGAAGAGGAATCACGAAAATTCTAGAAGGAAGAAAGGAGAGAGGGAGTCATCGTGGGAAAGAAGAAGAAGAAGAAGAAGAAGAAGAAGAAGAAGAAGAAGAAGAAGAAGAAGAAGAAGAAGAAGAGAGAAGAAAAAAAAGGTTAGAGCTTGGTTTATTCTTGCTCTAGAGAAGAGATTGGTGAGCTCTTTGTCAAGGAAATAAAAAAGAGAAGGATTTTAAAGTTCCATTAAGGGCAAGAAGAGAGAGATTTCGTGGGTGGCTTTAAAGGTATGAGATTTTCGAAAATCTTTTGGAATTATAGTTGGGTTTAAGTGTTAATAGCTTAAGTTTGGTATGGGTAAAGTTAGATAGGCTAGATTCCATGCTTTCATCTCCTTAGAATGTCAAATTTTGACATCTCATGTTGATATGAGATTTATATGTTTGATAAAGGTGAAGTGAAGCTATTGGAGTTATAAGATAGGCTCTTGATCAAGCTTAAAAGATAAAGGAACAAAGGTGGATGGCATTTTTATGTTTGAATAATAGGCTATTTAATGTTCCTTCATAAGTGCCATAAATGATTTTTCCAACTACTTTGAAGTGAACATTTATGGCTCTTTAAATTGATTGAAAAATTGCCTATGTTGTAGTTGTGGGTGAACCTTTGAAAATAACCTTAAGTTGTTTTGCAAGTATTGTATTGATTGCTTTTGATTGAGTTGAAATATGATTAGTATTATTGGTATGAAATTTGGATTGTTGAATTGTGTGCGTTGGTAATTATGTCATATACATGAAACCAAGTTTTTCAAGATTATGCCATATGGGCAAAGAAATTTTAAATGCATGAATTACATGTTATGTGGGTGCGGCATAGTCCCTCAAGAAACCGTCACGTGCACGTTGACTCATGTGTATAGCCTTCTCTCGGCTGCTCATGAAGTGGCACGGAGTTCCTTTAGGACTCCTTTATGTGTATCTGACTACACAAGGCCATTTATGGAATGTGTAGTTAAATCATGAATTATGGACTTGCCAAACCATTATGATGTGCTATTAAATTTGATCATATGTGATGCATTTCATGCTTTTGAATTTATTCATGAATTGTTTAAAAATCAAGTATTTCAAGATAATGACGTTTATATGCACAATTGCTATGATATGAATGTTTTTAAATGGTTTTGGCTTATTATCGGATATAAACGTGTTACCAACGAGCATAAGCTCACCCCCTCCTCCGTCCCATCTCCAGGTGAGGAGCACAAGATCGACAATTAAGCTTAAAGGCATTGCACCAGAATTGGACATTTTTGTATTTCAAGTTAACCTTTGTATGTCAATGCTTTAGATGCATTTTGAGGAAATGTTACTTTTGTAAGTTTACATTTTGTATTTGGATGTAAGTGACTTGAATGCCCTCTAAAGTTTTGTAATAACTTATATTGTTCATATGAAGGCAAGAGTATTGAGCTTTGATGTATTTTGCACAATTTGTATATGTTTTATAGCAATGCATTGTTGCATGGTTTGGATTTGTCAAGAAAAGAGAAAATGTATAGTTGGATATGATTAGAATGCTAGGAGTGTGTTGCTGCCATTAGAATTGATTCTTTGGGATATTTGGAATGATTTTTGTTGTGAGAGATTGAAGATTGAGGTTATTATGCAGGTCCTTAAGTTAGGTTGAAGTAAATTGAAGTTTGGATAGTGAATGTTTAAAATGAGGTGCTGTCAAATTCTTGCAAAATTTGACAAAACCTTTGATGGTGATTTAGACCCTCTTAATGTTTGAATTGAATCAAGAAGTCTTCTTGAAGATTGTAGCATAAGATTGGAACTTTCAAATGGTGTATAATGTGCCTTAATTGGAATTAGGAGTAAAAACTTATGGGGGTTAAACCTATATCAGTTACTTTTTTGGCTATTTCACTGTTTCATTGGTCATTACAAGAGCAATGCATTTGAGTGAGTTTTTACCTCCTTTATTGATGGAATCGAGTTTATCATCCTTCTTGAAAGTTGTAGAGCATCTTGTTATCTTTCCATTGAGATATAATATGTACTTTTTAAGATTTGGAGTAGGAAGTTATGACAATTGGAAGATAACTATTAAAGTCATTTTTGATGTTCATATTGCTTGTGAGCTCATGATGACCTTGATGACTAAGGAATGAATTCATGGTTTTGATGAACTAATTAAGCTGGAAATTGTGAAGTTGGTGAGTGAGCCTGGGATTTGAAGTGTTATGAAGTGTTTATGCTTTAGAATAAGTTAAATTTGTGAAGCATTCAAGTGGTTATGAAGTTGGGTTGAAGGTGAGATGGTTGGAAGAGGAATTGGAGTTTTGAAGATTGGCATGTCCATTAAACAGACATGGATGTCCGTTAAACGGACAGCCTCGGGTGCAAAAACACCCCTTAGCCTGCCCATGTTCGTTAGACGGACTTGCATGTCCGTTTAATGGACATTCTCGAAACGTTTGGGCCACTTTCACCCGAATGTGTCCGTTAAACGGACAGCTACGGGAAAGATGGTGATTTTGGACATTGTTAAAGGACGAATCCCGTTTTGTGGTCTTCATGAGAGTTGTAGATATAGATGTCTTCTTTCTAATGGGAAAAGAACGTAATCAATCCGACATCTGGAATAAAAGTTATGAAAATCGCGCCAAAAGAGTTTCAATTTGATTTTGGGTGTGAACATTGTCTATTCTTTTGGGCATAACTCCATCATCCGACCTCCAATTGAGGTGATACTTGAACCATTAGTTTTATAAGACATGTATCTTGCTCTCTAAAAAAATTGGTATCATTTGGAGTTAAATTGTAGAAGTTTCCATTAAAATAAGTGAGAGGTCGGTTTGGAGATCATGTTTGGAGTATGAGCTCTTTTAATATTTTTAAGCATAACTTGAGTTATACAACTCCGTTTGAGGTGATTCTTGTTGCTAAACAATCTTGAGGCTTAAGGCTACATTTTGTATGAATAAATCAACTCATGATTTTGGTGATTAATTGGTGTGCGCTCGCCACGAATGTTGAGTGACAGCTTATGACCCTGCAAGGTAATAAGCACAGGGCTTCAGGACTCTGGAAATTGGGCTCTGGAGACGGGTCCAATAGATGTGGAATTAAAGCAAGAGTGATAGTGTGAAGTTTTAAGCAGTTGGGGTCCGGTCTCCGGATCGGTTTCCAATACCATCTGCCACCTTCTGAACTTCGGATTGCTTCTGGGAAGGAAGATGGAACATCATCAACAACTGGAAGTGCATAAGCTACCATGTCAGTAAAACGAGCAGGTTTCTGAATCTCTCGTCTCGTCCTTCTAGCGGCAATTGACTCTGATTTCTGCGGAGGTTCTTGGGTCGGAACCTTTTCCTCATCTGACTCTTCTTCTGCTATAGGAGAGTCATTAGTAGTGCTTTTCGCTGGGATCACTACTGTCTATTCAAACTCCACCTGCTTCAGTATACACTCCACCTGCTGTGAAGTACTATTAGCCCCTTATGGAGTTACCTTATTTAACACGACAGATTCATCAAAGGTAACATCCCTGCTGACAATTGTCTTCTTGACTCTAGACACCACAAACGGTCTCCCTTAACTCCAGCATTGAAGCCCATAAATAGAGTCTTCTTTGCTCGTAGGTCCAACTTTGATTCATTCACATGATAATATGTAGTAGAACCAAAAATATGCAAAGAATCATAATCTATTGCAGGTTTCCTAGACCACACCACTAATGGAGTCTTGCCACTAATTGCAAATGATGGTAAATGATTAATGAGATGTTGAGCGTACGTCACTGCCTCAGCCCAAAACTTTATGCCTAACCTAGCATTAGACAACATACAACGAACTTTCTCCACCAGTGTCCTGTTCATACGCTCCAACACCCCATTATGCTGTGGTGTTTTTCTAACTGTAAAGTGCCGAACTATACCAGACTCTTGACATACCTTTAGGAAAGGATCGCTCTTGTATTCTCCACCATTGTCTGTTCGGAGAACTTTGATCTTTCTTCCTGTCTGGTTTTCAACTTTAGCTTTCCACTTAAGAAAAACTCCAAGTACATCATCTTTGTTCTTCATAGTAAACACCCAAAATCTTCTAGAAAAATCATCAACAAAAGTGAAAAAATAGTGCCTACCTCTAAGAGATGGAGTCTTAGCAGGTCCCCATACATCTGAGTGCACATAATCCAAAATTCCCTTAGTATTATGAATAGCAGTGCCAAATTTCACTCTTCGTTGTTTTCCCAGAATACAATGCTCACAAAATTCCAATTTGCAAGTCTTCGTACCTTTTAATAATCCTTGCTTGGCAAGAATTTGCAAGGATTTTTCACCAGCATGTCCCAACCGCATATGCCACAACTTTGTTTCCTCTGCATCCTTCTTGCTACTAGAAGTAGCTGTCGTTACTTTCCCAACAACTGTACTTCCTTGGTAATAATACAAATTATTTTTCCTTTTGCCTTTCAACATCACAAGTGCTCCTGAAGTTGCCTTAAGAATTCCATCTCGCATCATCACAACTAGACCTTTTGATTCTAAGGTGCCCAAAGAGATGAGATTCTTTTTCAATTTCGGCACATACCGCATGTCCCTCAAAATTCTGGTGGATCCATCATGATTCCTCAGTTTGATTGAACCTATTCCAACTGTTTTACATGGATTGTCATTAACCATGTAAACAACTCCACCATCAATTTCTTCAAAATCAAAGAACCATTCTCGGATGGGAGACATATGATAGGTGCAATCTGAATCCAAAATCCACTCATCTGAATGGAATGTTGAAGGTGATACCACCAAAGAGACATCTGACTCTGCATCACTTTTACATTCTGCAATATTTGCATCTTGTGGAGCCTTCCCTTTCGTCTTCAACTTTGGACAGTCTTTCTTCCAGTGCCCTTCCTCATGACAGAAAGCACACTCATCTTTGGCAACTCTACTTTTTGATTTGGATCTTCCTCTTCTCCCCTTTGATCGGCTCTGCTGACGACCTCTTGCCACAAATGCTTCATCTTCTATAACTACTTTACTTTTCTTTTTATCTTGCTTTCGCAATTCATGACTATACAAAACAGAACACACAGCATCTAAAGATACATTCTCCTTCCCATGAAGTAAAGTAGTTTCTAAGTGTTCAAATTCATCCGGAAGGGATGATAACAACATCAAAGCCAAATCTTCATCCTCAAATTTCACATCCAAATTTAACAGGTCTGCTACTAACTGATTAAAAATAGTGATGTGTTCATTCATAGTAGTACCTGCACGGTAATCAAATAGGAACAACCTTTTCTTCATAAGGAGCTTATTCTGACCACTCTTTTTCATAAATTTGTCCTCCAATGCCTTCCACGGTTTGTGCTTGAAGTCTCGTTTTGAAAGCATATACGCTCTCTGATGCACATGATCGAATTGTTCCGCATGCCAACCGATTTATAATACTCCAATCCTTATCTTCTACATAGTTTGGTTTCATTTCTTCAATAGCTATGTCAAGGCCTTGTTGGAAAAGAGAATCCAGAACCTCACCTTGCTACATCCCAAAATGACCAGTACCATCAAATATTTCCACCGCCAACTTCATACTTGACATTGGAGTCCTCTGCCACGAGGAAGTCGATGTAACCTGTGTCATATTTGATATATCTCTAGTTGTTGGTGAATTTACAGACATCATTATAGACTCAAATAATAGTATTAAATATTACAAATATTACAAACAAACTAAAGGATAAACCTTCGGCTCTGATACTACTTGTTGGGAAAATCAGGTATTTTTCCCTCGAAGGTAAACAACTAGTGAAGTGAACCGATTCGGTAATACCCAGGAAAGACCGCCAAACAGTCTCCTAAGACAGTATTACCATTCCACGTAAGATCCCAGGAAAGGGCGGAGGGGTCACAAACGGTCCTATTAAAACCTGGCCTCCTAGATAGAAATTACGTGCACGGTGTATTTATCACAACCTAAACCCGTGTACACACACGAACAATAAATACACCTAAATAAATTAAACACAACACTAAAAATATACCCGACAAATAATATTGAATACTATAAATGCGAAATAAATAAAAGAGATAAGGAAAGAACACACCCGAAAATTGATAATGAGTTCGACCAATTTTGCCTACTTCTCGAAAGCACCACTTAGGCAGCCTGCTCTTATTAAGAAGAGAATACTAAATTTGATACGTATACAACTTTTGAGTATTTTATCAAATTTTTGGGATGATTGGATTAGGAGGGGGAGGAGTTATTTTATAACTTAGCAAACTCCTCCCATCTTCATTTCTTCCCAATATGGGATATAAAATTTTCCACCAACCACCAACCAAAGTCAAAAAAATACAACAGAGATGGCATTGGTATTGGCGTATCTAGAGTATCTAAGTCCCGTGGGTCTTCTTCGAGTGCATACAACAAAAAAGTTTCAATTTCGGCAACACAACTTACAGATGAAGCATTTCCCTAATGTCACGAAGGATTACAACATTTGTCCCCACTTGAACTCCTATAAGCAGAGGAAAAATCATGGTTGAATGCATTGGTGGGATCACTCTAGAGCAAATATCCTGCATTTTCAATTATTAATGAATGGGCTAGTGCACGGTGAAGTAAACAAGGTTCGAAGAAAACTCTACTCATTGATAGTGGCATGATTATTTTCAAATTTTCTTCAAATGATAATTTGAATTAAATAATTGGAATGGGCCATTGACATATCGGGGGTGTAGCGCCCCCTTACCGTAGGGTATACACCGAGACACCCGTAGGTCATTCCGATACATAACCCACGATGAGGGTGCACTACGAACGATCAATTCTATAAACCTCATGGCATCAATATAATTTAAACTGCATTATCAACATTTCTAAATTTCAAAACCTAAAGTATATATATAAAGGGTTGATTTAAGCCTATAGATTATAGCCCTCTAATTCATTAAATTTCAGTCTCTAATTTCCAATGGCTCAACATTCTCGTTCCTAAAATCACAAATTCTAATTCTCCATGCCATTAGCCCATCAATTTCAGAACCGGAATCTAATTTATCAGTCATCATGCCATTTTTCCGGTCCGGACCCATATCTCTAAAAATTCTTGAAAAATTTCTATAAATCCTCAAAATTAGGAAATACATAATCCTATACTCAAATTCCAATTTTCAAACCCCTAAATTCAATTTTCATTTCTATTCTCTAATCAAAACCTAATCTGCACAATTATCACCTGATTTTCCAATTTACACAATTAAGTCGGGAAATTGCCATACATGTATGTACATTCATATGCTTATGCAATATTAATCATTTATCAATAATCTAGAGGCTATAAATGCATATGCATTTCAAATTATACATGCACCCAATCCTAAACCATCCGAATTACCAATATGCCCTTCACATCGGTAACGGGATGTTACAATTCTCCCCTTCTAATAAAAATTTCGTCCCAAAATTTCTTACCTGACTAGTCGAACAAGTGAGGATACTGCCTCCTCATGTGCTCCTCAGTCTCCCAAGTCGTTTCCTCAGTGGAGTGGTTCTTCCAAAGGACTTTCACCAAAGGAATCACCCTGCTCCTCAACTGCTTGACCCTCGATCCTATAATCCGTACCGGCTCCTCCACATAACTCAAATCACTGGCTATCTCAATCTCCTGAGCCGAAATCACATGGGTCGGGTCTGAAAGATATCTCCAGAGCATACTCACATGAAAGACATCGTGCAACTGCGACATCTCACTCGGCAAAGCTAATCTATACGCTAATGGTCCAATCCTCTCGAGGATCTCATAAGGACCAATATACCGAGGACTCAACTTGCCCTTCCGGCCAAATCTCAGAACTCCTCTCCACGGAGACACTCGAAGGAACACTCTATCTCCCACACTGTACTCCATCTCTCTCCGATGCTGATCAACATAGCTCTTCTGCCTATCCTGAGCCGCCTTAATGCGACTCCGAATCAGCTGTACCTTATCCACAGTGTCCTGAATCAGCTCGGGATCCTCTAATATCCTCATACCCTCTTCATCCCAATAAAGAGACGATCTACACTGCCTCCATACAACGCCTCATACGGTGCCATCCCAATACTACTCTAGTACTGATTATTATAAGCAAACTCAACCAGAGGCAAATACTGATCCCAAGCACCCCAGAACTCCAATACACAGGCTTGCAACATATCCTCAACAGTCTTAATCATCCTCTCACTCTGCCCATCTGTCTGAGCATGAAATGTTGTGCTAAAGTTAAACCTCGTACCCATAGCCAATTGCAAACTCTTCCAGAACCTCGAAGTAAATCTGGGATCCCTGTCAGAGACTATAGACACCGGGACCCCATGCAGTCGCACAATCTCCGCCACATACTTCTGGGCTAACTGATCGAGAGTATCATTCTCTCTCACTGGCAAGAAGTGAGCCGATTTAGTCAACCGTTCCACTATGACCCAGATCGCATCATGCTGCCTCGGCGTCCTAGGCAACCCCATAATGAAATCCATCGTGATCCGCTCCCATTTCCACTCCGGAATGGGCAGTGAATGCAACTTACCCACTGGAGCCTGGTGCTCAGCCTTCACCTGCTGGCACGTCAGACACCGAGAAACAAACTCTGCTACCTACCTCTTCATGCCTAGCCACCAGAAATGCAACTTAAGAGTGTGATACATCTTGGTCTTACCAGGATGCATAACATAAGCAGCCACATGCGCCTCCTCCAGAATCTCACGCCTCAAATCATCAACATCTGGAACACACAGCCTCTGACCCATCCAAAGAGTACCATCTCTCAACTCAAAATCAGAATCCACATCAGATCTCACTCTCTCCATCAGTCGCACTAACACAGGATCCTGATCCTGAACCCTCCTGATCCGGTCATGCAGCATCGGCCTAAGCCTCAAAGTAGCAATAAGAGATCCATCCTGAGCCAAATCCATCTGCACATTCAGAGCTCTCAACTGGATCAAACTAGGCAATCTCCCAATCTGAATCTGAGCTGCACTGATATGAGATCTCCTACTCAAAGCATCTGCCACCACACTAGCCTTCCCTGGATGATACTCAATCGTGCAGTCATAATCCTTAAGCAACTCTATCCATCTCCTCTGTCTCAGATTCAACTCTCGCTGACTCAGCAAATACCTCAAACTCTTATGATCAGTGAAGATCTGGAACGTCTCACCATACAAATAATTTCTCCAGATCTTCAGGGCAAAAACCACTGCTGCTAACTCCAAATCATGCACGGGATAATTCACCTCATGAGACCTCAACTGTCTCGAGGCATAAGCTATAACTGTTGGACCCCACACCTGGGATAGCATTTCTCACCCAGCGTGTGTTTGTGGGTTATACCGCGGCATCCAACACAAATCAGTATTATCCTCTTTGGTGGGAATCGAACACCCAACCTCAAGGTTTTGTTGCTTTTACAAGCACGCCTCTTACCATTGAGCCAACAATCACTTTTATTCTTCAACTAAGTCATGACAAGTCATGCACATCAATTTCACATTCCTAAAGTCAGTCATACTTCTTGTCATCAAAATCAAGCGATCACTTAGCACATCCTCACAAATTCGATTTTTATCCTTACACACTCTTCTCAATCTTATATGCCCAGTTAAGATCCTATAACCTGGCTCTGATACCATAAATGTTGGGACCCGATCCGGGAACCGGATCCCAACTGAAAACGAAAAATGAAGGAAGCGAAAATGAATGGGAACGGAAATTTTGCATCGAAATTTCGAATCGAGAATCAAAGTATTCGATAACACGAAACGAAAAATGAAAAATCGGAATACGAATAATAAATCGGATAACAAAGTGAAAGCAAATCGGAATCGAATCGATCAAATCGAAACAAATGAGGCACAAACAAAATCAAAGTACCAAGCAGATGAAGCAAACGCGAATCGACATCCGAACACATACATCTTTGAATCGCATTGGATCCCTAGGCATCCAAAAGCCGCTTATAAATTTTTTTCTCATTTCATACATCTTTAGTCAATCTCATTCAAATCACACAACCAATTTCCACTTTTGGAAAATCATTCTCATGCAAATCTCTAAATCTGATCATATTCTTATATATCCATACAAATCCTAAATTACATTTTTATCCCAATTTATCGAAAATTAAAAGATAACGATCGCATTTATCCTAACCCAAACCTGCAAAGTAATCAAAATATACTTCTAAAATTCCCAATCAAACACACAAACATCAATATCCACAGGACCCTCCGTCCGGGATCTCAGCAGATAAACACACTCCTATTTCTAAACCACTTCAAATCATTAATCATGCCCAATTCTAATACACATTTCAATCTTAAATCCATACACAAATTCCTAAATCAATATCATTATCATACACAATGTCATACACAATTTCATATACAAATTCAATGATTCCAAACACATCATCATTTGATTTCTTACAAATCCTTAATGGCTTTTCTGAGTCATAATCCAAATTATTCAAAACACGGAAATATACACAAATTGAACTGGTGTCCTGACAGTCTTTCATCCGATCTCCTGCTCGAATACCTGGAGATGGGGATAAAGGGGGTGAGCTCGGAAGCTCATGGATAACACATTTATAAATTGATAAATAAGCAGAAATCATTTTTCATAAGCATTTTTCCAAAAGGACTAATTTTTCAAACTTTGTAACTTTTCAAATAGTTTCCTCAAACCTTTCAATTTTCAAACTTTTCATATAAATCCCACTTTTTCATTTCTCAATTTTAAATATGAATGCTGCACACAAAAACAAAGCAAAAGCACGTAACATATCAAAATGGTGCAGTTCATCCGAAACAAAGCGTATCGCACATTCTCGCATAAGCGTTCACATGCGGTAGTGATGTAACGTACTACACTTTTTCGCATAGCGGACCAGTGTAGCCGTGAAGGGAGTCTGAAATCGGAGCTCCGTGCCACTAGTAGGCAGCCTGGAGAAGGCTATAAACGAATAGAGACAGTGCACTGACTCACAAGGACCTGACCAAACCCACTTAACACATTAGCGAAAATGAAAGGTCGGATTGCCCGAAGGCATTTTTCGAAAATCTTACTTTCCAAACATACTAATCTAACTACCTGAAGGCACATTTTGAAACTTCATTTTCGCACATTCACATAATGCATACAATTCAATCACTACAATCCATTCAATTAATTCAATCAGTTCAACAATTTTGCATAATTTATCAATGCATACACAACAAATGAATTTTTCAGAAATTTCTACCAAATTCATTACATCATTTGAAAACAATGCATTTAAACTTGTACTCATTTCTCAGAAATCATTCGGAAATCATATTTTCAAACATTAATCAATATTGTTTCAACCATTTACAAAAACAATAATTTATCAAAAATCCAATTTTTGCTTGCTTTAAAATTTTCAAAATTGCTTTCTTTAAATTTTCAAACTTTCAAGTGTAGGTTACAAATCAAAATATAAATATGCTACCCACCTCGAATTAATGCCCGAAACTTGATTTCAAGCTCCAATTTGGCTACTTCTTCTTTCTTCCTTCCAATTTAAAATAACCTAAGCCATACATATCCAAATTCAACATCATAAAAATCATAATCTTCAAAATTAACTATAGGAAACCCAAATTCATCACTTTTTCAAGCTTTCTAAAACAAGAATTTCTAAAATCCCCAAATCTCAAAATTGGCCTAAACCAATTTATACAATTTCAATATCATAACTTACAATTTCTTCAAAATTGATTCTATATTCCACCCATCTATAATATTTTCCATGATTCTACACCAATAATTCACAAAATCCCCGAACACAAAATTAAGCCTAAACCTTAATTAATTTCCATCTAAAATTAAACATAACCTAAAACATATACATCAAATTGACTTAAGAAATCTCAAATTCATCATTAATCCAAGCTATCTAAAGCAACAATTCCAAAAATCCCCAAATTTCAAACTTTGACATAAACCCCAAATTCATAAAATCAACAAAATCATAGCCTAATCTCTTCAATAAACCTTAGAAAACTTAAATTCATAACAATCTAAAGCTAAACCAACCAACATCTCTTAAGAAAATTCAAAACTCAAAGCTTTCTCTCTCTTACCATTTTCTCCACCATTTTTGACATTTTCAAGCTTTAAAGTAACTATCTTTTTCTTGCTTCCTTCCCCTTTGAAAAGCAACGAAAATCCCTTAGAAAACCCCCCCAAAAATCGGCTTGCTTCATCCTTCTTCTTCTTTCCTTCCATGGCTGACCCTAATACCAATTTGTGTTGGATGTCGCAGTATAACCCGCAAATACACGCTGGGTGGGAAATGCTAGCCCAGGTGTGGGGTCCAACATTAAAAAGGCGCCTTTTTAATGTTGGAAAATGTTGAACCTCGATTTTTGAGTAAAAATAAGAAATATGCAAAAGTGGATGAGTTGATTGAAATTGAGTTGAAAATCAAGAAATAAAGAGAGAAAGTGTAAAAAAATGAAAATTTGTGAAAAGTTTGACTTTTTGACCTTTGAGGGTTGACTTTTGATTTAGGCAAAATTTGAGAAAATAATCTACATGAAACTTGTAGATTATGTTAAGAGTTTTCTGTGGCCATAAAGTTTACTATTTTTCGATGTCGGGATCGAGAGATATGATTTTCCGAAGATATGCTTTGTTTTGAAAATGCTATTAAGTATAGATTTGTGTGTTCTATTAAGAGAATGTATTTACTTGGTGTTTTCTTAAGTATGAATTTCGAGGACGAAAATCTTTGAAGAGGGGGAGAAATGTTGGACCCCGAACCTTGAAGCGAAATTTAGAAATAATAAATGAAATCAAATGAGTGTTTTATATGTGATTTGTGTTATAGATGAGGAAATGTAAATTACGTAAAGATATGAGTTGGGAAATCTTAAGTATGAATTATGGTTATATATGTGAGATCTTATGCAAAAGTAAGAGATTATAAATGACAAGATGCTATTGAATGTGAGAAATCATATGAATTGAGGTTGAGATTTGGTTATATTCCAAATCATAGTTGCATTGTTATAAATGGTGTGCAATTAAGAAAGTGAAGTTTAGGATGAATGTTAAATGTATATGCTGATTCAAGGGAAATTAAGGAATGATTGAAATAGAATTGGCTAAAGTAGCCTTCTTTGAAGTTGTAGCGTGATCTTTTATTTTTCCAACGAGACTAAGTATGCGAGTTTTCGAGATCGGAGTTAAGAGTTATAGGTGATACAAGTTATGATATTATTTGAGATTGATGTTAGTGACAACTATGATGAATGTTTGAAATTTGAGGTTATGATGAACCAATTTAGTTGAGATTTGAGAAGTTCATAAGTTGATTTTGTTGCTTGCATTATTATGAAGTGTTTAGGCCTTTGAATGAGTAATTATGTGAAGATTATAAGTGTATGTGATGGTAGTTTGGATGAGAGAAGCATTGGAAAAAGATTGAAGAGGTTTTGGAATTAGCATGTCCGTTAAACAGGCATGGAAGTCTGTTTAACGGACAGCCTCGGGTCAAAAGGACCCCTCCCCTTGATCATGTCCGTTAGGTGGACATGTATCTCCGTTTAACGGACTTTCTCGGATGGTTTGGTATAGTTTTGGCCGTATGTGTCCGTTAAACGGACATGCATGTCCGTTTAACGGACAGCTACGGGTCAACTAGAGAAAAATGTGTTTTTAACCAGTTTTAAGGCCGAATTTTGTTTTGCGGACTCTAATACGAGTTGTAGATCTTGATGTTATATTTCAAATGGAACTAGAAAGAAGGCATTTAGATATTTTTATAAAAAGTTATGGCATTTTCGCCAAAAGTGTTTCAAATCGATTTCAGGTTTGAACATGTTGAGATGTTTTGATCATAACTCACTCATCCAACCTCGGATTGAGGCGATTCTTAGAGCATTGAATTCCTAACACATGTATCTTTCTCTCCATGAAAATTTGCATCAATTGGAGTCAAATTGAAAAAGTTTGATTGAATCATATGATAATCAGAATGTTTTGTTTCATTCTGATCTTGCTATCTTTCCTTCCTCATTCGACCTTGTCAAATCATTTGCTTATATCTTTTCCGTCCGACATCCGAATGACTCGTTTTTGAAGCGTTGGATTCCTAAGACAATGAAGTTCATGATTATGTGAAAATTATAAATTTTAGAGATTTAATTGAGCAAGATTATGTGAATCAAAGTGAGTCAGGAAAGTTTCTGAACAAAGTTCAAGATTTATAATTTTGGGATCTGTAGAGATCCGATTGAGCGATGTTTGAGGCATAATAAAGTTAAGACATGGGGATACAATTGTTATGAAGGAACCAAATTTCATTTTAGCCTTTGAGAATGTTTATTTGTGGAAGGAAGTGAATTCTAGAAAATGTGTTAGTAGAATGATATGTCCGACATGTTTGGACTATAACTTTTGATATAGTGCTCCGAATTGGATGATTCTTAGACATTATGAAGTTAATACATAGAGGAACAATTCTCTAGAAAGAAGTTTTGACTAATTCCTTCATTTTGATGATGAAATTAATGTCCCAAAGTAAGCTTGCATGAAAAGAAAGTTCAGGGGCAAATTAGGAAGTTAACTTAAAGTTTTGAGTTTAAAGCTTATAAGAAAGGGACAATAGGGTCTTTTTACTCCAATTAAATGACTTGACCTATAAAAGAGGAGGGGAGAGTCTTTTTTTTTGGAGAAGGCTCACGAAATTTCCAGAAGAAGAAAGAAGAAAGAAGAAGGAGGAAGAGAGAAGAGGGGGAAATCGTGGGAGAGAAGAAGAAGGGCGAAGAAGAGGTAAGTTTTTGACTCTCCAAGCTTCTTTCTCCATGGATTCTTGAGGGAATAGAGGGAAGGAGAAGAGATTTACTCCAAGCTAAGAGGAATTTCGAAAATGGGAAGAGAGAAAGGTAAGAGATGATTTTAAAGTTTGAGTTTTTCTTGAGTTTTGGTTGTTTTATCCTAAGATGGTTATGGGTTTGTTATATATGAGGTTAATTTGAGTGATTATGCATTTGGGTTATGTTAAATCATGGATGAGAAACTATTTGGAATTTATGCTAGAGTATATGAGTAGAGATTTTGGAAGATTATGATGTAGAGAGGTTGGAACCTAAATGGGTTTGTGATTTCTTGATTAGTTTTGAAAGATTTCGATGAATTGATTTATTTGTGGATTTATGTGAGTTAAGGTTTGATTGAAAGTTTGAGAAATTAAGATTGTAGGAATTCTTGATTTGGAATGGTTGAAAAGATGATGAGTACAAATTTCCTATAGTTAATTTGAGAAGTAGGATGTTTATGATTTTGGGTTTTGGATGATTATGGTTTAGGTGACTTAAATGGGAAGAAAGAGTGAAGTAAAGCTAAAATTGAATCATTGGACAAGAACATGGCATGGATAAGAGGTGGGTAACAATTTTATTTTGCAAATTATAAGCTAATTAATAATGTTGGTTTGTTTAGCTATTGTTTTTAAATGAGTTGACTAAATTGACTTTTGGGATGATTTATGAAAGGTTGGTTTCATTGTTTTCCGAATGAAACTGTTTCGGACTTTCAAACGAAAGGATTAAATTAACTGTTTTCAAAGTATTTGCAGGATTTTGATGAAAAGAGCATGATGATTGAATTTTTATGTAGATTGTTTGAGTTTCAATATGTGAATTGTGGTTATTGACGAAATTGATTGATTTTTTAGAATATGTTTGCATTGTTATATGCATATATGAAAATTTGTGAATGTAAATGTGTTAAATACGACATTGCATGAAAAGTTGAATTTATGAAATATGCCTTCGGGCAATATGAGTTTTCAAGCATAAATACGTGTTACATGGGTTTGGTTAGGTCCTTCATATGGAGTCAGTGCACTGGTCTCGTTTTAAAGCCTTCTCCCGGCTGCCCGCTAGTGGCATAGGAGCTCCGTTTTCGGACTCCCCATGTTTTTCACGGTTGCACAGGACCGCTCTGCGGGAATGTGCAGTACGTCCTGTTTTATGAACCGACCCAAACCGTTGATATGTTTAATGTGTTAAGTGCTTTTACTTTGTTTATAATGTGCTGCATGTATAGGTAATGCATTTCATGTGTACAACAGTTTGAAAGTTTGACAAAATGAGAATTTGGATTTTCAACTATGAGAGTTTTGCAAAACTGTTTGTAAAGGTTTATGAAAGTTTTTGGAATTTGAGAAGCTTTTGAGAAATGAGCCTTCGTCGTTTTCGATCAACTGAAACTAAGGTTTGAAAATACTTTTGCTTATCATTTGTTAAATAAACATGTTATCCACGAGCTTCCAAGCTCACCCCCCCTTTCATCCCCATCTCCAGGTATTCGAGCAGGAGATTGGATGAAAGACGTCAAGATAACAGTATTTGTGCATGTGTTCGTAAATTGTGTATTTTGATTTATGAGTATTGGTATTGGGGTATGGCTTGCAATGCCATTAGAATAATGTAAGCATTTTAGTTCCAAATGTATCTTGAATTATGATTTTGTATAAGACTCTTGGATTATGGAATTGAAAATGTATTGGTTTTGGATTGTGTTGATTGGTTTTGTACTTTAAGGAAATTGAATTATAAATGTATTTTGAGATATATTTATATGGATATGGATGAATGTACTGAATGATGGATATGAGTTTGAATGTGATGATTTTGAATTGTTATGAAAAAGACTCAAAGAGTTTTAGAATTTAGGTTTGCGTTTACGCGAAATCCTGCATTTGAGGGTCCGGTGGATATGATGTATGTAAATTTGTCTGGAATCTATAGAAGTGAGTTTTACACCGTGCAGGTTTGGGTTATGTCTAAGTGCAGCTGTTATGCTGCCGGATTTTATATAGAAATATAGGGATAAGTGAAATTATGTATGAATTTATTGACATGAGTATGAGATAGTTATGATAAGGAACGCGAATGCGATGAATAAGAAGAATAAAGCAACTGGCGATTAATATAAGTTTAAGGCTAACTCCAAGTATGATAGATGTAAAGTATGCTTAAGAAAGCAAGAAAGAAAAGAAAAGAAAAGAATTCATATCGTTTCGGATAGGTCCAGTCTAAGGTATTCCAACACAACGCTTCTTTAAGATAAAACTATTCCTGGATGTCGGACACTTGTATTGCTAGTCGTTCTCTTTTCATTTGTATGTTAGGATTCCCAATAGTATTCGATCCTATGAGAGATCATGTTAAGTGTATAAGCGCCCTTTTGACTTCATATATATGTTTCATTTCCAAGTTTGAATCCGATCCGTTTCCATTTCACAAGGTTGTCAAGAGTTCATTGATTTTCATTTGGATTCGGTTATATTAACTTCAGTTTCAATTGATCTAATTGTTTCACATAGTATTCGATTCATTTAGCCTCGCATTTGTTTCATGTCATTTGCTTTGGTTTTCGATTTTCTTTCCCCATCCGTTTCGGATTTGTTCTAAGAGTGATCATATGCAGTAAAGCAGTGGGATTCAAGTGTTAGTGTAAGAAGTTGGGTCTCGGAATCGGGACCCAACATTTCCTATAGTTAATTTTGAAGATTATGATTTTTATGATGTTGAATTTGGATATGTATGGCTTAGGTTATTTTAAATTGGAAGGAAGAAAGAAGAAGCAGTCAAATTGGAGCTTGAAATCAAGTTTCGGGCATTAATTCGAGGTAGGTAGCATATTTATATTTTGATTTGTAAGCTACACTTGAAAGTTTGAAAAATTAAAGAAAGCAATTTTGAAAAATTTAAAGAAGGCAAAAATTGGATTTTTGATAAATTATTGTTTTTGTAAATGGTTGAAACAATGTTGATTAATGTTTGAAAGTATGATTTCCGAATGAGTACAAGTTTAAATGCATTGTTTTCAAATGATTTAATGAATTCGGTAGAAATTTCTGAAAAATTCATTTGTTGTGTATGCATTGATAAATTATGCAAAATTGTTGAACTGATTGAATTAATTGAATGGATTGTAGTGATTGAATTGTATGCATTATGTGAATGTGCGAAAATGAAGTTTCAAAATGTGCCTTCAGGCAGTTAGATTAGTATGTTTGGAAAGTAAGATTTTCGAAAAATACCTTCGGGCAATCCGACCTTTCGTTTTCGCTCATGTGTTAAGTGGGTTTGATCAGGTCCTTGTGAGTCAGTGCACTATCTCTATTCGTTTATAGCCTTCTCCAGGCTGCCCGCTAGTGGCACGGAGCTCCGATTTCGGACTCCCTTCATGGCTACACTGGTCCGCTATGCGGGAAAGTGTAGTACGTTTGTTCACTACCGCATGAGAACGCTATGCGAGAATGTGCGAGACGCTCGCTTCGATCGAACTGCACCATTTTGATATCTTACGTGCTTTTGCTTTGTTTTTGTGTGCAACATTCATATTTAAAATTGAGAAATGAAAAAGTGGGATTTATATGAAAAGTTTGAAAAATTGAAAGGTTTGAGGAAACTATTTGAAAAGTTACAAAGTTTGAAAAATTAGTCCTTTTGGTAAAATGCTTATGAAAAATGATTTCTGCTTATTTGTCAATTTATAAATGTGTTATCCACGAGCTTCCGAGCTTACCCCCCTTCATCCCTATCTCCAGGTATTCGAGCAGGAGATCGGATGAAAGACTGTCAGGACACCAGTTCAATTTGTGTATATTTCCGTGTTTTGAATAATTTGGATTTTGGCTCGGAAAAGCCATTAAGGATTTGTAAGAAATCAAATGATGATGTGTTTGGAATCATTGAATTTGTATATGAAATTGTGTATGATAATGATATTGATTTAGGAATTTGTGTATGGATTTAAGATTGAAATGTGTATTGGAATTGGACATGATTAATGATTTGAAGTGGTTTAGAAATAGGAGTGTGTTTATCTGCTGAGATCCCGGACGGAGGGTCTGGTGGATATTGATGTTTGTGTGTTTGATTGGGAATTTTAGAAGTGTATTTTGATTACTTTGTAGGTTTGGGTTAGGATAAATGTTGCCGTTATGCTGCCAAATTTTCGATAAATTGGGATAAAAATGTAATTTAGGATTTGTATGGATATATAACAATATGATCAGATTTAGAGATTTGCATGGGAATGATTTTCCAAAAGTGGAAATTGGTTGTGTGATTTGAATAAGATTGACTAAAGATGTAAGAAATGAGAGAAAAGAAATTTGTAGCGACTTTTGGACAGTCTAGGGATCCAATGCGATTCAGTGTATGTGTTCGGATGTCGGTTCTGCCATTTGCTTCGCATCTGTTTGGTACTTTGATTTTGTTTGTGCCTCCTTTGTTTCGATTTGATCGATTCGATTCCGATTTGCTTTCACTTTGTTATCCGATTTATTATTCGTATTCTGATTTTTCATTTTTCGTTTCGTGTTATCGAATACTTTGATTCTCGATTCGAAATTTCGATGAGAAATTTCCATTCCCATTCGCTTTCGCTTCCTTCGTTCTTCATTTTCGGTTGGGATCTAGTTCCCGGATCGGGTCCCAACAATAACTCTCCCATGCTGCATCAAGACACACCCTAAACCCTGCTGCAAAGCATCACTGAAAACCTCAAAGCCTCCAGCTCCTGATGGCAAAGTTAACACCGGTGCTGTAGTCAACCGATGTTTCAGCTCCTCAAAGCTCCTCTGACACTCCTCAGTCCATCTGAAAGCCACATTCTTTCTCAGAAGTCTTGTCAGAGGGGTGGAGATTACAGAAAACCCCTTGACAAACCTCCGGTAATAACCTGCTAACACTCCTACCAGAGTCGCCACATCGCCACTCGATCTCTTACCCTCGATCCTCGCCGCCTCACTGACTCTGTCTCGAAGTCGCTCAATCCAAGACTGCAGCCGCTCTCAACTCGACAAAGGTGCCCATATCAAACCGGGCTAACCTGGTACGGATTTCCAGATTAAGTCCTCCCTCGAATCTCCAGCACCTATCAGACTCTGAAATAATCAGAACAGAGGCATACCCCATCAACTCATTAAACCGCACCTCATAGTCTGCCACTGACATCTGACCCTGTCTCAACTCCTGAAACTCCTGCATCTTCATCTCCAAATAGACCTTGGTCATAAAATTATCCCGAAAGGCTCTCAAGAAATCCTCCCATGTCAAAATACAGGGTCTGGCGGTACTGCCCAGGACAGTCTTCCACCACTGATATGCTAAACCCTGAAGCAAAGAGACCGCATAATCAAAACGCTCATCAGAGTCGCAGTCCATCTAATCTAGGACTCTATCAGTCCTCTCCAACCATCCTTCACCTCGGCAGGTCTCTTGCCATAAAAGTCAACGACTCCACACACAAGAATCGATCATACCTCCTCTCCCGTCTTGCGGGAACCCTAGGAGGCTGCTCCTCAAAGAGAGGCACTGAGGACTCCCTACTAGCTCTGACTGATCCATGGTCAGCTGGCTGATCTACCTGATCACCAAGGACGGATGACCTACAACAAAACCACAATTCCGATCAATTTCTACAAAAATTCAAGCCTAAAATACACTATGCCCAAAAGATGTCAAACCATGCTTTGATACCACCTAATGTAGCGCGCCCTTACCGTAGGGTATGCACCGAGACGCCCGTAGGTCGTTTCGATACATAACCCACGATGAGGGTGCACTACGAACGATCAATTCTATAAACCTCATGGCATCAATTTCAGTCTCTAATTTCCAATGGCTCAACATTCTCGTTCCTAAAATCACAAATTCTAATTCTCCATGCCATTAGCCCATCAATTTCAGAACCGGAATCTAATTTATCAGTCATCATGCCATTTTTTCGGTCCGGACACATATCTCTAAAAATTCCAGAAAAATTCCTATAAATCCTCAAAATTAGGAAATACATAATCCTATACTCAAATTCCAATTTTCAAACCCCTAAATTCAATTTTCATTTATATTCTCTAATCAAAACCTAATCTGCAAAATTATCACCTGATTTTCCAAATTACACAATTAAGTCGGGAAATTGCCATACATGTATGTACATTCATATGCTTATGCAATATTAATCATTTATCAATAATCTAGAGGCTATAAATGCATATGCATTTCAAATTATACATGCACTCAATCCTAAACCATTCGAATTACCAATATGCCCTTCAAATCGATAACGGGATGTTACAGGGGGACAACTCATGCTCCGACAAAAGTGGAAGTCAAAGATTGCATTTAATAGGAAGTGTGTTGAAGTTTTTCCAATTTGGGTACATTTTTATAATTTACCACTTAGAATTATGGAAAGTGAAAGAGTTAAATGTTCTTGCTAGTTCTTTAGGTAAACTATTGAGTATGGATGCACAGACATCACGTATAGATAGGATAGGATATACAAAAATATGCACAGAACTGAGTTGAAATACATATATAAATATTTTTAGTCTTAGACACAATTTTGTCAACAGATCTCGAGCTTGCGGCGGCGTGTGAAGAGAAACGGAGTGTGAAAAAAACCTAGGAGACAAAACACGATGACTGCTGGGTTAGAACATTTTTCGGGCTTAAGACAATGTCTTTAGACTAATAGTCCAATCCATTTACCTTAGTTGTAACACCCCACTCCTGTAAGACCCGGACCCGACATCGATGGTAATGTCCGAGTCCATGCCCTACGAGGGTGGCACGATACAACACTGAGTCAAATCACAGTATAAAATTTTCCTTTAACACACACATACGCTTACGTTACATGACCAGTAAAAAAGTGATGACCACGAGGGTCCTCACATACAAACATCATAATATAAGTCAAAATCCTCACACTAGAGCAGACGCAACTGATCCCGTCCTCTTCTGTCACTCTGCGATCACTATACACCTGTTACCTAACGGGGTATTCTTCTGGGTCCTGAAAAATAATTGCAAATTTTGGATGAGTTTTTGCAAACTCAGTGAGTGACCATCGTCGATGGTCCGCTCACTCAAGCACAGGAACAATTTATAACATATATTCACATCTCTATTTATTTGGTCTCATTTTACAATTCACATAGATCTAACTTTATCTCATAATACACATTCTCAAAATTGCCCATTTACACATTTACAAAAATCCACATTCCAACATCCCATTTTTGATACAAACATATTTCACTCGCTTACCATTTATTGTCATTTGGTTGTGACCGAGTTCCTAAACTGTCTCATCGAAGGGCTCAATGATATCTGACCCTTATCCAATGCTAGATAAGGGGTTCACTATATGTTGAGCCTAAGGATCTGAATTATTCATGAGCTCGAAGCTCATTTTCACACGTTGAGCTAAAAGCTCTAATCGGTGGCAACTCTGGTCAACAGCTCTAATATTTCATACAACGATAAGCATATCACAATTGGTCATACATTCTATAATTAGATGTACCCCATAACTGTTTTCACACCAATGTATGGAATTTTGCCTATCATTCAATCAAACATATCAAAATGAATGCAGCATGTAACACATTTTCAATTTATTTCAGTGTTGTGACCGAGCGCCTATATTGTCCCTATAAGGGCACATCAATCATTAAGCCATAGGCTCTGAAACTGTTCCATTAAGGGCTCATTTAATCGTTCAACTTGTAGCTCTGAAAATGTCCCATTAGGGGCACATTTGTAGCGACCCACTCCCGTAAGACCCAAACCCGATATCGAGGGTGATATCCGAGCCCGTGCCTCACGAGGGTGGTATGCTAGAGTAGTCAAAACAGTTTAGAAACTCGATAATATATTTTTATTTTGGAAAACAATCGAGTGCACAGATATCAGTAAATAATTTGAGCCCACTTTAATACGAAATTATTTTCGATCATAAAACAATTTCGGTCATAAATCAATTCATACACACATTATCCATAGTCAAAATTGGGCCCAATACAATAACGGTACTAATCTACGGGATTTGCAAAATTACAAATTTACAATAATACCGAATGACTCTAATGCAGATGTAAAACTGATCCCGACATCAAACTCTGACTCTTTTGCAGTAAACATACTCCCGTTTGTCTAACGGGTACTCATGATTCGAAAATAATTGTAATGTTGGGTGAGTTTGCGAACTCAATGAGAAACCATCATCGATGGTTCACTCAATTCATGCACATACACACAATTCACCAGATATCACATACAATCACATTTCTCAAATGTAAGGCGTTTCGCCTTTCACACAATCCACATTTAATCATTCATATATGCAATGCACATGTGACACTTTTCATTTTTATTACGTTGTTTTGACCGTATGCTCGAATCGCCCCGAAGGCGGGCACATTGCGTTGAGCACGTGGCTCAATACATGGGCCCGAATGCCTCGATACATTGAGCGATGGCTCGAAATACGTTGGGCTCGAAGCCCTGTGCGTTGAGCCTAAAGCTCTGAAATACGTTGGCTACTCCGGTCACAACTGCCATTATCTGATCATGCCTTTATGCATGAATGCACATGTCCCAATTTACATTTACAGTCATTTACATTTCAATGTCATTTCCCATTCCTTTGGACCTTCGGTCCGGTATTTCAGTCATATACATTTACAATTTATTTCATTGACGCATTCATAATCATTTACACACAATAGCACTTCAATATCAAGTTCCCAATATTTCGGACACCTGTGGTCTGAAATCAATCAAAATCAAACACACATATCCATCCATTATCTCCACATGGCATCAATACATATAATATTAAACACACATAGATTGAGGAACCAACTAGGTTACTCACATGCACTTCCGAGCTACAGCCTGGAAGTCCCAGCAGTGTCCGTGGAATATCGATCCATCGGAGCCTCTATAACAGTCAAATAAATTTCCATTACAAAATGCACAGTCAAAATAATTTAATGATGCACATGTTGTTGGGCCCCGACTTGTAATAAGCATGCTTAAATTATGTTGAAGCATGTTTAAATTATTTTGAGGTTTTAGTTTGATAATTTTAATTTGGTTGGAAGAAATTGAGGATTTTATGGTGTAGGTTATGAGTATTCAATGAAAGGATTTAGTGAAATTCGATTTGTTGAGAAATTATTATTTTGGTGATGCATTGTTAGTATTAAAAGAATTATATGACTTGAGGGTCTTATGAAGAGGGTCTTATGAATTTAGGTGATTGAGATTAAATGGAGGATTATTTAATTAGAGCTTGTATGGATTTTTAGAAATTAAATTGAAGAATTTAGTTAAATAAGTAGACTGTAAATTTGAAAGAGCCCATTAGAAAGATGATATATGTTTTTTTTTAAAGCTTAAGCTAAGTAAAGTGGGCTTTTAGCCTTTAGCCCTTTTAAATTGTAGTTAAATGAAGGAGAATGAAGTAATTGGGCTAGGTCCATTAGCAAGTAGTTGATCATTTATTAAATGAAAAAGAAAGGGAGCATTTGGGCTTTTAAGTGGGAGCCCACGAAATTTCAAATGGGAAGGAGGGAAATGAAAATTTGGGAAAGGTTATAAGGAGGGAAACTTTGGGCTTGAAGGTTGGGCTTAGGTTAAAGAGTTAGGTTTAAGTTAAAGAGTAAGAGTTAGGTTTAATGAAGAGTTAGGGTTTAAGTTAAGAAGGATTAGGAAGAGTCTTAAGGAAAAGAAGAGGCAAACGAAATTTTCAAGGGAGGGAGCCAAGATGATGTCGTTTTGGCTAGGTGAGTAAGTGAGTAATAAGAAACACCTAGGTCATTGGAGTTAACCATTCGAAAGTTGCAAGAGAGGAAGATTTTGAGAAGATTTCGAAATTTTTCAAAGGAGAAAGAAGAGTGAGATTCGGCCATTGGAGAAGAAGAAGAAGAAGATGAAGAAGAGAGGTTAGGGCTTTCATTTATCTTGGTTTAGCAAAGGGATTGTGAATGTCTTCTTGAAGAACAAAGAGGAAGAGGATGATTTCGTGGGTCTTATATTCAAGGTAAGAGTTTCGAAATTTCTTGGATCTATGGTTAGGGTTTTGTTTCTTCTAGCTTACAAAGGTGATTTTAAGAGATTGTAATGAAAGAAAGGAAAGAAGAAGAGTTATTGAAAAACAAAATCAGATTTCGTTGGTGTCTCTAAGATTAGGGATTTTCGAAATTCATGGTTTGGTTGTTAGGTTTTGTCCTTCTTGCTTAATAATGGTAGTTGGAGAGATTTGTGAAGAAAACAAATGAAAGAAGAAGAGTTATGAAAGTGGAAAGAAAAATCAGCATGCGTGGGTTTCATATAAGCATGAAAATTTTCAAATTTTGTTGTTTTTATGGATAGGTTTTGATGATAATGGCTTAGTTAAGGTTTGAGTAAGGTGTTATTGAATTAATGTCATGTTTTTCCTTTCCGTAAAATTTTCCAGCAATGGTCTCTTTTGTTAATTAGGGTTTTATTGTGAGATTTTGCCTTTGCTTAATCATGGTGGTTTGATGAGTGAATATGAAGTAAAGGGATGGTTAGGTTAGATTAAAGTCAAGGGTTTTCCATTTCTTGAAAATTCCAAGACTTGATCTTTTAGGAAATTGTGACTTTTGTTATTCCTAAGATGGGATCTTGCTTAGTTAGGAGAGGGATTATAGTTGTTATGAAGGTGTAAGTGAAGTTATGTAAGTTTAAATCCAAGTTTTACATTCTTGAAAAACAAATTCCAGCATTGCTATATTGTGTTAATTAAGGTTTTATGGTTAGAGTTTGCTTTTCTTGTTTCAAAATGATGGTTAAAGCATGTTTGGGGAAGGTTAGATTAAGTTCAATGTAAGTTGTTCAATTCCTAATACAAATTCCAGCATGAGTATCTTTTGGAAATTCATGGTTTATTAGATGAGTTTTGATTGGTATAGCTTAAACAAGGGTATAGGTAAAGTGAGAAAGGGGTTAAATCAAGATTTGTTCTCTTTAAAAATTTCAGCATTTGTAATCTTTGGTACATTCATGGTCTTTGCTAGAAATTTGCCTATCTTGCTTAGTTGCTTAGAAAGGAAGTTAAAGAGGTTGTCTTTAAGAGTAAAATGGAAAAGAAGAAGGGATTTGACAAGAACGTCGCATTTTGTTGGTTAATTAGTTAAGTGTGGATGTTAATGGTCTACATAAAGTATGGATGAGGTTATGAAATTTTAAATGCCAGTTTTCCCAAGCCTTAGAATTTTTCAGCATGTGTATCTTATGGTAATTGGGAATTTATGCTTGATGAAGGCATTGAAAACCATTGAAGTAGAGGAGAGGCATATCGACCAATCCTAGAGTTAAAGGAAAGGTCATCGGTCCGAGAATAACGCTTAAGGATTTAAGGTGGGTGACTATTTAATGTTTGAGTTGTAAGATTACTGAATTGTTATGAAATTAATATTACTAAATGTTTTCCGATAACTTGCCAAGTGTGGAAATGCATTATTATTTGCGAAGGTTTGAATTTGTATTCGGTGTCTTATATGATTAGTTGCGATGAAATGCATTATCATTTGTAAATGTGATTTTGGAACATTGGAATATTGATTGAAGGTGAAAAAGACTTGAGTATGTGATTACATTCTACTTGTCCGATGACAAATATATGGACAATTGTAATATGCATGTATGTGATACGTGTTATATGGGTTTGGGTTAGGTCCCTTAATTTGAGTCGATTACCTTTGGTCTCGTGTTAAAAGCCTTCTCCATTTGCGCTTGGCTTAGAGTCTCAATTTGGACTCCCCTCCGCTCACGACCTACTCAAACCATTTAAATGTGTTAGTGATTTATGTTGGATGCCATAATATAACCCAAGAAATACACGCCGCAAAGATAACTCGCAAACACCTACGGGTGGGGTGGGGTCCAACATCAAACCCTTGGATATGTGACTATGTGCTTTTGTGTTATAAATGTTAACTTTGTAAATGTTTTGTTATTGGAAACTGTTTTCGATAAAGATAGTTTTGACAATAATTATTTAAGACAATTTTTGTATACTTATGCTTGAATATTAAATTGTTACCCACGGAGCCGTCGTGCTCACCCCCCTTCCTCCCTCCACAGGTTTTGAACGAGAAACCGAGTCCGGCATCGGGATTGAGGCAACTCCGATGCAATGTGTTATGAGAGAAGTCATATGTTAGAAGTCATTAGATAACATTTTGAGACTGATGATGTATACTGCATTTTGTCGTTTGAGAATTGGATGTACTTAGGCTAAAATGCCCTTCAAGCTTTGTATTGATTTATGTCCATGTAATTAGTAAGGTTTTGAAGTTTCAAATATATAGTGTAGTGTAAAAGTTTCCTAAGAATGTATAATTGAGAAATTGGAAATGAATAGAATTCTAAGATTGTGGTTGCTGCCATTTGAGTTGCTATTGGGATGATTGGAGTTGGTTATTGTGAGAAATTGGAAGATTGAAGTGGTTTTGTGCAGGTTTGGAGCTTGGATGGTTTAGATTTAGGATTTGGCTAGAGCATTTTTAGAAGAGATGCTGTCCAAATTTTCCTAAATTTGGGCAGCAACTTCGCTTAAGGTTTAGACCCTCTTAGTGAGGGAATTCACTTTGGAAGTCTTCTAGAAAACTGTAGAGCATGTTAAGATCTTGAAAACGGTATAAAATGGATTATTTTCGGACTTAAAATGAAGAAGTTATAGGGTTTGAAAAGTTTCAGATTTCTATATTCGGATTACTGTTCATTCTGCATTTTTGTAGAATCTTTAGAGGCATTTTTCACCCTCGTAGAGGCTGATCTGGTTTTTTCTTTCTTCATGAAAAATGTAGATTATCTTTCTATCTTTAAAATGAGGTATGATTTGCAGTTATTGGATTTAGGAATAAAAAGTTATAGGGTTGGGAGTGTTGACAGTTACTGTTTATGCTGCAAAAACACTGTTCCATTGGTTTTTCATTTTAGCTGAAACTTTAAGTGTATTTTTACCTCTCCTAATGACTGATCTGGCTTTTACTACCTTCATAAGAGTTGTAGATTACCTTTTTACCTTTCCAACGAGGTATAGTATGCAATGTTCGGAGTTAGGAGTAAGGAGTTATGAGAATCGGAAATTGGCATTTCACTATTTATTTGGTCAATAAACTCACTATTCATTTGGTAAGTAGCTAGAAAGCAACTTTGGACCTTCTAAAGAACCGAGCTAAGTTTTTAAGTATGAAAATGGAGTTAAGATGAATAAGAAAAAAAAATTATATCGGAATTTTCGGATTGGAGATTGGATATTCGGTAACGGGTTATAAGAGTTCATAAGGAATCATGTGTATGTATTGAGGGAATATGGATGAGTAGTTGGGTTTTGAATGCGGGATCCAACACATGCCTTGAATAAAAGATGTACTATGCCTATTCATGACTTTCCGGTGTTATTTCCCTTTTTCCACTTTCTTTTGTAAAATTCTAACTTTCCACTCAATTGCTCAATAATAACTCACCTCCACTTCAATAACATATTATGGAACTCCATCAATTTAATTTCTAATATTCAGTCAATTTATCAAATCATACTCGCTAGGGTATTACCTCAAAATCAATATCACTATTCTCTAAATCAAATTCATCCTTTATGCTCAGTTTTAAATTCCAATAACCTTTCTTTACATTTAGGGACCGCACAATTATACCTTAAATTTTCAAAAACAATCCTTAGGTTGAAATACAATCACATTCTTAACTTTCTTTCATTAATTGCGATCCTACTAATTTAAATTCAAACTTTCATTCTTCACATTAATTGTAGACCTCTTTCTCTAGATCACAACGAATCAAATATCACCTCAATTGGAGTTCTACACCATTAGCTATGCCTCAAAAACCAAATTAAATCAGTTCAGAAAAAAGGTCCCTCGCCGCGACGTATGGACGCTCGTCGCGACGTCCTGAGGGCGCTCGCCGCGATGTGTAATGGCGCTCGCCGCGACGCATAGGAGAGGACTCGATGCGGCGTGGAAAATTCGAGCTCGCCGCGACGTCGAAAGGAGCTCGCCGTGGCGTCCAACGTTTCAGAGCTCGTCGCAACGACTTCCTTCCAGCTCGTCACGACTTGCGAGTCGCAGGTCGTCTTCTCCGATCAATTTTTTGCCATTTCTCTCTCTAAGTCAAGTAATAACTTAGCTAAAACTACCCCAATCTTTCACAATTAAACCCATACATGCATCAAACTAACAAATCAGCAACATTAAACCCATTAACTTACCAATTAAGCATAAATCCTCAAATCTTCTGAAAATCCTCTAAACCTTTGACACCAACGGTTTCCTCCCAGAACCACACCAAAGATCATCTTCCTTAGGATTTAGGCTCGGCTTTACACAAGGAGAAAAAGCTATCAAGCATCAAGCCAAAGATCAAGCACGGTGAAGAAACGGAGAATCGATCGAAAGAGAGGAAAATTTGCCCTAGGGAGGAAGACTTTTCTTTCTTCTTCTCTTATAACCTTAAGTATTTAAAGGTTAATCACCTAAGTCTCTTATCTTTTTCCTCGAAAAACATTTAAATCTCTTTCTCTTTCAATTCCCTTTCTAGTCCAATTCGTCTCTAAATTCAATAACACAACATATTAATTGCCAATAACATATATCTAAATTTTCTATTGCAATTTACCAGTTATTCTAGCACCATGTAGTCAATCAATCCGACACTCGGAAAATTTTCGGTCCGGACTTTTTCTCCCAAAATTTCTAGAAAATTCTGAAGAGCCGCTATCAATTGGCAATTACTTCAGAACATTTCCAATTCAATATTCAAACTCAACTATTCCAAAATTCCCAATAAATCATAATCAAATCTAGTTATCTCACAAATCACAATTCATATCTTATTCAAAATCAAATGCCGGGAAAATGTCATGAATGCATGTACCTAAATGTGCATGTGCAAAAGACTCATTCCTCTAAAATTATAGGCCAAAAGTATGCTCAGTCAATAATATGCGGTAAAATCCTAACCCGTCCTAATTTACCAAAAGTGACGGGATGTTACAATTCTCCCCTCCTAACAAAAATTTCATCCTCGAAATTTCATATATGATTGATCAAGAAAGCAGGGGAGTCTTTTCGGTCATTGACTCTCTATTTTCCACTTATTTCACTACATGTCAAAATCTACCAAATAACTGCAATCAATACGATCAATCACCTCTTTGACACTGTCTTAACTATTTCCTCAAGATTACTTGTAATTCTTCACTTTAAGTATCAATAACACTTTCCTAATTCTGTCTATATATCACTTTGTGAATCCAAATCATCTTTTAGGTTTTAGACAGATTTACCAATTTAATCGCAACCCAATCACATAGAGGCCACTTATAACAAATTAAATTCTCCGATTTACACGCTTATCTTCATCTCAGTGCATCTTGGCCGAAATGATACATTTCGAAACATTTCATTTATCACTTATCAGATTACATCTTTTTAGTGTAAAACACTAATCTTATAGGATTCTAATAACCTCGATCCACTCAAATCATTACCTTTTTACTTGGATTTCTCAATCCCCATTACAAATTCATTTTACTCATCAACATAATACACTGTTCAAATGGTGTCACCCATACAACAATTGTTATGTCCTCAATCAATCTAGATTATGCCTCAATTTCATGTCCCTATAAACCCTAAAATACCAGTTTGACATTTGTTTCCAACAGTCAAGTCTGTTGGTTAATCACACAAATAATCATTCGATTTTACCCTCTAAACCATCAATTACTCTTTCGATGTACCTTTACCATCCTTGTGATTTTTCTAACAGTTTCTTTAGTCTGTACTACACATATTCTTAGTCTAACTATACATATCACTTTCCTCAACACTTGAAGTTATTTTTAATTCCTTGATAAGGTTCGCAAATTTCAAACACTTTAATTTGGTCTTTGCCAATCCTTTATATACACAACTGATTTGGAATTCCAATAATTAATAATACACTCTTTTTGCCCCTTTACTAGATCGATAGTTTACACTCAGTAATACAAGCTTATCGCCCGAATTGTGATCTTCTTCCATTAAATTTTCTACTCAATCCATTGAATTGCATCACTAGCTTAGTTTGAAATAATCAATCGTTTAATCCTTTTCAAATCATTCAAATTCCCAAAATCTCTAGACCATTATCGATTTGCATATCCATGGACAACTTCAAAATGTTTTTGTACAATTAATGTCTCCAAGCTTTTAAAGCAATACTCAGTATAACAAATTTCAAATCATCAATCATAATATCACCCATGAAGTTATATTTGTCCCTAGGTACATAAAATCACTTTATACAATTTCAATAAATTGCATCATAACCTTTACTGGGACACTTCAGTATATATTGCAAAATCTCCAATTTAAAGCAATACGATCAATACTCAATTTGTAAAGTTACTCCAAAAGTCTCTTTTACAGTCATCAGTCATACCATTTACACATTTTCCTCAAACATTTTTGTCAAAGTTAAAACCAGAAAATATTTGACAAATTTTTTTTTCTTCTGACGTATCCAGCATACAGCTAGTTCTAAATAACTCCAAATCATGGATACTTATGTCCCTTGAAATTTCGCATTTTATCGTCACCTCTATTGTCATTAAGTCTCCCAATATACCATGTTCGTATACTAATTCATCCACTATTCATTCGATCATGTTAAGATTCACTCTTATGAAACTTGCATGATATAAAATTCCTTAACGGTGCCAATTTATCTTCTTCACTTTTCAAATACGTTTGATCGATCATCGATGATCGTAGTCACTTTCCGATTTAAATACAATTGAGACACTTTACTCTTCAGTAATACAATAAACTCCTTATACCCATAATTGCTTCATATAACTCTTTAAATATCGAATGTCTCCAATGAGGAACAATTTTCTTATAATTTTCTCTGTTTCATCATAACATATTCTGACACATGTTCCTTTACCCTAATTTCTCCACATAACCAAATTTATTTGCGATAGATCACTCCCTGGGTTAAATAAACATTCATTATATCAATCTCGTACTTTCAGAACATAATTACACAAATTATACATGAACCTATATTCTTCTCATATTCGCAATTAATATTTCCTTGATATTTAGTAATTCTCTTACATAATCGGAATCATCTCATCAACATAATGCACACTTTTTCAGTAGAATATTCTATCTCTTACACTTGAGTCTCCACTAAGATTAGGACTCCCAATAATGACTTTTAATTCATTTCAAATTAATCTCAGATTTGTCCTTTCATTGATATTTCGTTCAATTGAATCATCTGATCGACTTAATCCATTTCAGGAAAACTCTTCCTTGCAAGAAGATTTCTCAATACTTTCATCGATACCGCTCATAAAATTCCTAATCATCAACAGTCATCACATTTCTTGTCAGTCAATCTCAATGCCTTAGAAAATCAATTTTATCTATAACTCATAATATCCTATAAAGATCAATTATGCCTCAATTCATATAAATCAGAACATCCTTTTCAATAAAATTCAGTGAAATAAATACCATCAAAATCATTACATCATATCGAGAGACAGATGTAGGACAACTCACCAATTAATCATTTACACTAAGGAAACCTTAATCTCATTTGATTTTTAACAACACTCTCCCTTTTTGTAACTGTCCTCAATCGTGACGATTTTACCATGATCATGTCCTTAACATATAACAATTTCAATTCATTCCCAGTTGATCACTATAAACACTTTCATTTCTTATTCTAACTCATATTGAGCTTTAAACTTTAAGAACTATAACTGGCGGTCATCCACTAACTCACTAATTGATTCCGATATCATCTCCACACATATGAGACAGTTTAGCTTAATAGTTCCACTTGCCATGGGGCTCCCATAATCAGGTGTGTATTACGTAGGCAATCAACTAAACCTTGATAACTTTTTCATTTACCATTTTCATTATCTTACATTTCAATCTTTTCATTATTGCATTATACCCATGTATTTTCATACTTAAATCAATCTCATAGATGTACAATCATTCTTAATTTCCCCCTAACATAATTTGACTCAAAGTCATACATCAATATTCATCACTCTCGGCATAGAAATCAATCCCAATTGTAACATTTTATTTTCGCCCACTTATACACTTGCAATCTTACCATTTCTATCATATCTCTACTTTCCTCTATCAATCCACAACGATATATATTTATACCACAATCAAGTGTATACTGGGGTATTAACTCGGATGTCGTATTTCATAATATATCCGCCAATACCAATATACTGAATCTTCATCTGTCAAATCAAACCATACACTTTTTTTTTATTCCTCCATAATCACAACTTCCTTTTATCACACTCTAACTTATTATCATTTTCCTCACTATTTCTAACCGCTTAAATGACTGATACATGCTCATGCATGTGACTCATATACTAGATTGGGGATCAGTTGTCACTGTCTGCCATGACATGACTTAAATGCATGTAACTTGACACATTTTTCAGAAAGCCCATGTAAGATTATACTTCTGGGCTCTGATACCACAAATGTAGCGTCCCTCTCCTGCAAGACCCAAACCCGATATCGAGGGTGATATCCGAGCCCGTGTCTCACGAGGGTGGTATGCTAGAGCAGTCAAAACAGTTTAGAAACTCGGTAATACATTTTTCTTTTTGAAAACAATCGGGTGCGCAGATATCAGTAAATAATTTGAGCCCGTTTTAATACGAAATCATTTTCGATCATAAAATAATTCCATTAATAAATCAATTCATACACACATTATCCATAGTCAAAATTGGGCCCAATACAATAATGGTACTAATCTGCGGGATTTGCAGAATTACAAATTTACAATAATACCGAATGACTCTAATGCAGATGTGAAACTGATCCCGACATCAAACTCTGACTCTTTTGCAGTAAACATACTCCCGTTTGTCTAACGGGGTACTCGCCAATTCCTGAAAATAATTGCAATGTTGGGTGAGTTTGCGAACTCAATGAGAAACCATCATCGATGGTTCACTCAATTCATGCACATACACACAATTCACCAGATATCACATACAATCACATTTCTCAAATGTAAGGCGTTTCGCCTTTCACACAATCCACATTTAATCATTCATATATGCAATGCACATGTGACACTTTTCATTTTTATTACGTTGTTTTGACCGTGCGCCTGAACTGTCCCAGTGACGGGCACATTGCGTTGAGCCTGTGGCTCTGAATACATTGGGCCTGAATGCCCTGATAGGTTGAGCCAGTGGCTCTGAAATATGTTGGGCTCAAAGCCCTGTGCGTTGAGCTTAAAGCTCTGAAATACGTTGGCTGCTCCGGTCACAACTTCCATTATCTGATCATGCCTTTATGCATGAATGCACATGTCCTAATTTACATTTACAGTCATTTACATTTCAATTTCATTTCCCATTCCTTCAGACCTTCGGTCTGGTATTTCAGTCATATACATTTACAATTTATTTCATTGATTCATTCATAATCATTTACACACAATAGCACTTCAATATGAAGTTCCCAATATTTCGGATACCCGTGGTCCGAAATCAATCAAAATCAAACACACATATCCATCCATTATCTCCACATGGTATCAATACATATAATATTAAACACACATAGATTGAGGAACCAACTAGGTTACTCACATGCACTTCCGAGCTATAGCCTAGAAGTCCCAGCAGTGCCCGTGGAATATCGATCCATCGGAGCCTCTATAACAGTCAAATAAATTTCCATTACAAAATGCACAGTCAAAATAATTTAATGATGCACATGCCTTGAATAAAAGATGTACTATGCCTATTCATGACTTTCCGGTGTTATTTTCCTTTTTCCACTTTCTTTTGTCAAATTCTAACTTTCCACTCAATTGCTCAATAATAACTCACCTCCACTTCAATAACATATTATGGAACTCCATCAATTTAATTTCTAATATTCAGTCAATTTATCAAATCATACTCGCTAGGGTATTACCTCAAAATCAATATCACTATTCTCTAAATCAAATTCATTCTTTATGCTCAGTTCTAAATTCCAATAGCCTTTCTTTACATTTAGGGACCTCACAATTATACCCCAAATTTTCAAAAACAATCCTTAGGTTGAAATACAATCACATTCTTAACTTTCTTTCATTAATTGCGATCCTACTAATTTAAATTCAAACTTTCATTCTTCACATTAATTGTAGACCTCTTTCTCTAGATCACAACAAATCAAACATCACCTCAATTGGAGGTCTACACCATTAGCTATGCCTCAAAAACCAAATTAAATCAGTTCAGAAAAAAAGGTCCCTCGTCGCGACGTCCTGAGGGCGCTCACCGCGACGTGTAATGACGCTCACCGTGGCGAACGTTTTTCCTTGGGGCTCGCCGCGACGCATGGGAGAGGACTCGATGCGGCGTGGAAAACTCGAGCTCGCCGCGATGTCCAACATTTCAGAGCTCGTCGCAACGACTTCCTTCCAGTCCAACGTTTCAGAGCTCGTCGCAACGACTTCCTTCCAGTCCAACGTTTCAGAGCTCGTCGTAACGACTTCCTTCCAGCTCGTCGCGACGTGCGAGTAGCAGGTCGTCTTCTCCGATCAATTTTTCGCCATTTCTCTCTCTAAATCAAGTAATAACTTAGCTAAAACTACCCCAATCTTTCACAATTAAACCCATTAACTTACCAATTAAGCATAAATCCTCAAATCTTATGAAAATCCTCTAAACCTTTGACACCAACGGTTTCCTCCCAGAACCACACCAAAGATCATCTTCCTTAGGATTTAGGCTCGGCTTTACACAAGGAGAAGAAGCTATCAAGCATCAAGCCAAAGATCAAGCACGGTGAAGAAACGGAGAATCGATCGAAAGAGAGGAAAATTTGCCCTAGGGAGGAGGACTTTTCTTTCTTCTTCTCTTATAACCTTAAGTATTTAAAGGTTAATCACCTAAGTCTCTTATCTTTTTCCTCGCAAAACATTTAAATCTCTTTCTCTTTTCAATTCCCTTTCTAGTCCAATTCGTCTCCAAATTCAATAACTCAACATATTAATTGCCAATAATATATATCTAAATTTTCCATTGCAATTTACCAGTTATTCTAGCACCATGCAGTCAATCAATCCGTCACTCAGAAAATTTATGGTCCGGACTTTTTCTCCCGAATTTTCCAAAAAATTTCGAAGAGTCGCTATTAATTGGCAATTACTCCAGAACATTTCCAATTCAATATTCAAACTCAACTATTCCAAAATTCCTAATAAATCATAATCAAATCTACTTATCTCACAAATCACAATTCATATCATATTCAAAATTAAATGCCGGGAAAATGTCATGAATGCATGTACCTAAATTTGCATGTGCAAAAGACTCATTCCTCTAAAATTAGAGGCCAAAAGTATGCTCAGTCAATAATATGCGGTAAAATCCTAACCCGTCCTAATTTACCAATATAACCTTCCCATCAGTGACGGGATGTTACAATTCTCCCCTCCTAACAAAAATTTTGTCCTCGAAATTTCATATATGATTGATCAAGAAAGCAGGGGAGTCTTTTCGGTAATTGACTCTCTATTTTCTACTTATTTCACTACATGTTAAAATCTACCAAATAACTGCAATCAATACGATCAATCACCTCTTTGACACTGTCTTAACTATTTCCTCAAGATTACTCGTAATTCTTCACTTTATGTATCAATAACACTTTCCTAATTCTGTCTATATATCACTTTGTGAATCCAAATCATCTTTTAGGTTTTAGACAGATTTACCAATTTAATCGCACCCCAATCACATAGAGGCCACTTATAACAAATTAAATTCTCCGATTTACACACTTTATTCATGTATTCCTATATCACAATCAGATAATCGATTCACAATTTGTCACATCAAAAACACATTCACAATTGCACATACCCATAATATTTCTATATCAAATCACTTCAATACTCCGGACCTTCTGTCCGGAGTTCACAATCAACACTATCCCACCATTATAATTCAGAGAATTTAAAATCACTGAATTATAACACTGAATAATTTGAGAACCGTCTAGGTCACTCACCTGGCTTTCGCGCTAACGCCTGGAAGTCTTAGCAATGTCGGTGGGCTGACTTTCCAAATTCCTCTATCACAATTCAAACACTATATTTTACACATTGCCCAATCAGAAATAAAACTCATGTAGCAATGTACAACAAATACATATCATGCAATTCCGTGACATTCCCGACACTAATCCAAAAATTTCCCCGTCAATAACATCCCTAAATATTGGAACTCAATTGATACTCAAATCAGTGAATTCATTTCAGAAATCCAAAAGTTAATTTCCAACATATAACCATATTTTACGCTTAACTTCTATCCCAAATTCAAAACCTTTAAAGACAGATTCAACACTTCCCTCTTTCATAACGAGGAGACCAAAGTCTCTAGTTCATAACAAATCAGAAAATATCTCCTTTGACAATCTGTACAAAAAGTTATAGTTTAGAAACCAAAGCATGCTCATTCTGGAAAAGGAGTCCTCGCCACGACGAAAAGAAGCTCGCCTTGCGAGGGCATCAATCTGGCGCATGCGCTTCCTTATTCGAGTCATGGCGCGTCGTCCTTGCAGCGCTTGCGATGTGGCTCTGCGTCTTGCGCTTGCCGCCCCCATGGCGTCTGGCCACAGACACCCTCACGGCGCGACGCAAATTCACGCAGCGCCCATGACGTGCGAGCCCAATCTCCTCCCCCGAATCCTTATTTTCAACCATTTCAATCCAAAATTTCCAATCTTTCAACACATAAATCATCTAAACATTACAACATCACTAACACACCATTCTCCAACTCATTTCCAAACCAAACACATTCACAAACATCAAAGATAAACCATGATCGAAAACCCTATAAACCCAACATCTCAGTAACTCATTCTTTAGCTATAATCACTCATACATGGATCAAGCAACTAATCAAGAGTAAAGAAACTCAAACTTACTTGAATTTGGCTTCAAAACCTTCAAATTCTTAATGGTTTCCTTAAAAACCCTTCATCTTCCCCTCCTCTTCTCCTCTTCATGGCATCTCCCCCTTCCATTTCTTTCACAAACCCTAATTTCCCTTTTTATACTCTTTTTATTAATGAAAAGTCCATTTTGCCCCTTCCTTAAACCTTAAGCCTTATACTCTTAAGTATCTTGCTCAAATTGCCCTTATCAAAATTCTTATAACTTCACTATTTCAATTCAGAAATTCCGACCCTTAGGGACTAAATTGAGATTCAATTCTTTCGGAATTACTCGCTTTCATGCCTATCAATTTCCAATTCAAACAATTCATTTTCTTGACTATCATAAATCTTTCCAAATTTCTACGACTCATGCTATAACAAAATTTCTAATTCAAGTCTTTAATTGGAGTGTCGATTGGACAATCTTTTCAGAAGCCGGGAATTGTCACGAGTGCATGCATAATCTTATGTACCAAATCACAACCCGATCCAAATTTACCATTTTATCCTTCCCATCGGTGATGGGATGTTACATTCGTCCAACCCCATTACTTTTGACCCACATTCTTTTTCTATTTCTTATTTTATTCCAATATTGAATCTTTTATGTTACAATCATATAATCTATTATAACAACTTGTAAACAGAACAACCTATATAAAGGGTTGAAATTCATGTAATAAAAGTTGAGCCAATATTGTCTCTTATTAAATCTTTTATCATGGTATCAGAGTATTGAGTAGCTCGATACTCTTTTCTCTCTGCTGGCTCCATTTTTTTATTTTCTCTATTACGTTTTGTTCCCTTCATCTTCCTCATGTCAGGAGCTCTTAGTCTCTCATATGTGAGTGTTGCTACCGACCAAACACATCATCAATCACACCCTCAAAATGTGATTCAACCAGAGGATCATCTAGCCAGTCCTTTTTATCTTCATCCCAATGAAAATCCGTCCTTAGCCATTGTCTCTTCTCTCTTGACAGGCACTAATTATTACTCATAGGCAAGATCCATTTGAATGGCTCTACTTTCAAAAAACAAACATAAATTTATTGATGGATCTATCACAGCACCACAGAGAGAAGATCCTTTATTCATGTATTGGGAAAGATGTAATACAATGGTCTTATCATGGTTATTAAGATCTGTAACAGATTCAATTGCACAAAGTGTAATCTGGTTTGACTCTGCAGTTGAAGTTTGGAAAGATTTGAAATGAAGGTTTTCACAAACATATCCTTTAGAATATCTGATCTCCAAGAAGAAATATATAGTCGCAAACAAAGTAATCTTTCAGTGTTTGACTATTACACACATCTTAAAATACTATGGAATGAATTGTTTAACTTAATACCTTTGCTTAAATGCAAGTGTAAGCCTCAATGCAACTATGATGTTTTAACTACATTCAAAAATTATGAAAAATAGGGCTGCATTATCAGATTTTTAAAGGGGTTAAATGATTCTTATACTACTTTCAAGTCTCACATTATGCTTATGGATCCATTGCTTGACATCAAAAGAGCTTTTGCTATGGTAGCACAACATGAAAGACTATTAAATACCCAGCAGACTCTATCTTCATCAATTATTGAACCACAAGCATTTTTTAGCAAAAGTAACACCAAGAGAAATTATCAACAGAACAGAAAATCCATTTGTACCTTATGTGGAAACATCATTCATGCGGAAAATAAAAGCTATAAAAAACATGGTTTCCCCCTAAATTTTTCAAACGTCAGACCATTTTATCCAAGCAAAGACAACAATTAGAACAAATTCAAGGCAATCAATCAAGTTGAGACTTATTATGACTGCCTTTCCTCAGACATTAAAAGCTCTTCACTCTTTAAAGAATTAGGACAAGACGATACAAACTTTATCCTCACTTTAAAGCAATACTCATAACTGATGCAGATTCTACACAAAGAAGGAGATACAAAAAGAAAAACATCAGTAAGCACACCCCAGATCAATACACTTTCGATTGATCAAAAAGGTACATCCAAACCTCATATGCCTTCTGGTTTATGGTCGTCCACATGGATCCTCGATTCTGGCACCACTGATCATATTATTTGTTTCTTAGATTTCTTCTCAACCTATAAAACAGTGGATTCCTTAACTGTCAAATTGTCAAATGGCAACATTGTCCCTATCACACACATAGGAACAGTCAATATTTCTTCGATTACTCTTACCAATGTGCTTTTCATGCCTATATTTTCATTTAACTTGTTAAGATAAAATAGCCTTGGATCGGATACCAGCTGAATTTAATAGCCCGAAGTAGTAGTAATGAAAATAAAGAGAGACAAAATAAATAGGACAGAACACAAAGATTTATGTGGTTCGGTCAATGTGACCTACGTCCACAACCGAAGGGTGAGCAATTTTACTAATATGTGGAGAATGTATACAAATACAAAGGCTGAAACAAAAGGCTCAAAAGTATACAGAGAGGATAGAGGATTTCATTAAGGAAAGAATGGTTAATTTTCCTCTAAGCCTGCCACCTTATTTATAGCTGATGTCCTGTGCAATTGTCGTCCAAATCCTTCTACCTACAGCCATAATTATTGAAGAAATCACCTACTTTATTTGACATCCTTGCATGCCGCCAGCCAAGTTCATTGCATGCCACCAACCAAGTTTATATTGTTGAATTTCATGCCACCAATCAAAGCCTTCTTCTTTGACAAGGCAACCATGTGGAGGGGCCAAGCCATCACATGCAACAAATCTCTACCTTGACTTGGTCCCGAACAATTAGTGATCTGCTCCACCTTCTCCGACAATGCCCCAAAAGGGCTATATTACCAACTATAGATGCCAATCAAGTCCAAGCATTGCTTGAACTTGTAAACTGGAAGAACCTTCGTAAACATGTCAGCAGGATTGTCCTTAGTGTTAATCTTTTGAATAAGGACCCTCTTCTCTGCAATAGTATCCCGAATGAAATGATACTTCACATAAATATGCTTCTCCTCTCATGATACATCTGATCTTTTGTCAAATGAATAACACTCTGGCTGTCACAATAAACAATAGTGACTCCATGATGAAGGGATAACTCGCCAGATAAACCTCTCAACCATAATGCTTATTTGATAGCCTCAGTAATTGTCATATATTCTGCTTCAGTAGTAAATAAAGCCACTACATGTTGTAGAGTAGCTTTCCAGCTAACGGCACAACCTCTAATGCAAAATACATAACCTGTCAGAGACCTGCGTGTTGGAACCCCACCCCAATGAGTCATGTGTCCGACATCTTACATGACATCTAGACGTGCATCCCACGAGGGAGGAATTCTCCACCAAGTCAAATCTTAAAAACGTACTTATCTCATTTACTTCCGAACCGACTTTGAACACCACACCCAAATTCCCTCCTGAAATTGGAAGTCTTAGGGCCCAAATTGAAATTCGATTTCTAAACTAAAATAAAATTTCATGTCTCTAGATTGTTCAGAACTAAAAATCACCTCATTCGGGCCTCTATAAATCAAGAAATCACCAAAGTACGGAAGCATGTTCAATATTTCCATCCAATTGTCTCACTCGATTTAATCCATAAATTTCAATTTAACCCCAAAAGCTCTAGATTTTTTTTAGAAGGGTAGAAAATTTTCTTAGAAAACCAATGTTTTAAAAATCAAGTAAATCGGAGATCAAACGAAAAAGTTACAAGCGAAAGAGGGGCAGGAGGTTGGATTTGGAAAAAGAAAAAATCAGAAAATAAATTAAATAAAAAAAATTAAACTATCTCGCGGCTGCGAGGTGCAAGTTAGGCACGCTCTCACGGCCGCGAGCACCACGCGGTGCCAGGCGAGTGCTAGAAGCGCTCGCTCGCGGCCACGAGGCGAGCACTGGAAGCACTCGCTCACGACCGCTAGCCCTCGCAATCGTGAGGCATGAGCTTGAAGCGTGCGCTCGCGAGCACGAGAGGCCTGCCTAGGTCACTCCAAAACGTAACTGAACTTCAAAAATGCATAACTTTTCACACCAAAATTCCAAAATTTGAAAATTTGGTATCAATAAAAAGCTAAAAGAAAATTCTACAACCTTCATGAAGGATTGGAAAACCAATTTGGCCTTTAAGGGAGTCAAAAACTACTTCAAAGTGACTGCCTAAAATAAAATCATCCTACACAGTAACAAAACTTCTTAAAATCATATCTTTCGACTCAAAAGGCCAAAAATGTCACATTTTATATCAATGGAAAGATAAAATGACAATCTACAACTTTTATGAAGGGTGAAAAAACTAATTTTGTAACATCCCACCCCCTACTAGAAGGGTAAAACAGAAAATTTGTCATAGGATGGAATTGATAGGGAATAATTAGTACTGTTCATGCATAATATGATTGATACACAGTATCAATTGTGCATATGAAATTACTATATCTACATACATGACATTCCCGGTTTTTGTGCCTAAGGCAATTTTATTATGATTAACGTGGTTAATGGGTTTGAAAAATTATTTTGAGTACGCCATAAATTGTTTTCTATTTTACTGGAATTATAGAAATTTTTCTGAAATTTTCCGGAAAAAATTCCCGGACCGGCAAAATCGCCGGTAAATGGCCTAAATGTGTTTTTGTAGTGAAAAAGGTGGTTTTCGTGTTTGAAAAATTATTGGGAGTGGACTGTTATGTGTTTTACAATTTTGGGCAATTTCGGTAATTTTCAAAAAAATGATTCGGGAAAATTCCCAGAAATTTCTGGACCGAGTAAATCGCCAAGTGGCAAACCGGTTGATTTTCGGTATCGAAAATTTTTATCCAATGGCACTATAATATTGGATACATTATTTTGGGATTTTAATTAGGGCCATTGGAATTGAATGGGTCAAATTAAGGAAATCATATGGCATATTTTATCTCTTCCTTATTTTATTGTTTTTTTTAAGGAAAATGCCATGTGTCCCATGAATTTATGGCTTTTGTCTTATTCCTAGCTAATGACTATGGAAACTCATTGATTTAAAGACAAGTTTCTTGTTTTTTTTCATACCCATCCGAAACCTACTTTTTATTTTTGCAAGCCTCTCCATCGTTTTTCTTTTCTTCCTTAGCTCCTCCATGAAATCAAGCTATTTTCCTTGCCTTGCAATTTAATTCTTCTATCCATGAGAAGCATGTATGGTGGTAGAAATGAGTAGAGAAGGTGTAAAGTGGGCATAAAGAGAAAATTGAAGATTGAGAGCTAAGTAGGTAAGTGTTTAAATTAAACTTTAAATGGTGTTTTCATGATGGTTTAAGTATGAATTTAATGTCATGGTAGTTAGAAGCATTTAATGGGAATTGTAGTATTATGACTAAGCTTATTGATGCATGAATTTGATGAGAATTTGAGTGAGAATTGGTGGGTATAAATGTGGGATGTGTTAGGATAATGAATGGTTAGGATTGAAGTGTGTTTTAGCTTGAATTGGATTGAATATTGATGCCAAATCTTGCATAGAAATTAAGAGTGTAATGCTGCAAAATTGTGCCTATAGGTCTAAGTTAATGTATGAGTGACCTAGGTACTGAATTGGTGTCCAATTGAGATGCTTATAGTAGTAGGAATTGAATTGGAATGATAAGAAGTGAATTGTTGAAGTAAGGCTGAAAATTGAATTTTGACCTAGTATACTGATTTGATCATAACTCATTGTGTAGATAAGCAAATGAGGCAAGATTTATTCCCAATTAAACTTTGGTTTGTTGGCTACATTTTTGTGTGAAATAGGTGTTGTCCAATTTTAGCTGTAAGAGGGTGAAATATGGCCTGGAAAGTTACTGCTGGAAATGATGTGAACAGTATCCGGATTTATAACCTATGAGTTTTGCAAATTTTTCTATATTAATTGAGAAGGAATTAGGAAAAATGGACTAAATGAAAGTTTAAGCCTATTCAGTTAGCTTTCCAATGCCACTAATTTTGCAATTTTTTGATATGTAGAGTAGGAGTTATGGACCAATAACTGTTGGCTATTTTAATGCATTGAATGAAACCTAGTTGAAATGGTAGATTTGGTGTACATTCTGATTTGGAGGAATTTTAGTAATTTGTGTGAACTGAATTGGTGTTAGGGATCTGCTGAAGAGTTTTATAAGACACATTTATCTTGAAAATGGTATATGGCATATAAGTTTTAGAGATCAGATGTGGGAGTTATGGATTTTCAAAATCTGAACCTGCATTAGGATGTTAACTGCTGATCATGACAGAAACTTGTATAACAGATTTGAAATTGTTAGAGATCGAATTGGATGTTGAGTTCTTCGTGAAAATTGAAGTTTGAGATCTCATCTTATCAGGGATATAAGGCAGTGAATTTGGTGACATTTGTGCTAAGAGATATACTGTTGTGAAATGTGCTGTTCAGATTGAGAAAATTCTGAGGGCTGATGCTTTGGTGAATTGTTTGACATAGTTAGCAAGTGAATCTGATTTTGGGTTGTTCATGAAAGTTGTAGATAACGTTGTGATCTTACTTCCTTATTTATTGTGTAATTGTTGACTGAAGAATCAGAGAGTTACTGAATTTGCAATGTACTGCCCTGTTTTGATAGGTTTTGAGTGGGCAGTAGGTTTGATTGGATTTTTTAACACCCTTAGGGGTGAAATTGATTTTTATGGTCTTCTTGAGAATTGTAGAGGGTTTCATTATCTTTCCAGCAAGGTATAGTTTGCATTTTTCTGAAATGTGTAGAAAGGGATATGATAGATTAAATATTGGTTAGAAATCAGGAAAACAAAGAAGGAAATAAGGGTTATACATTTAATGTGAATTTTGGTTTCTTTCGTGAATAACTCTTCCGTTGGTTTCTTTCGTGAATAACTCTTCCGTCCGACGTCCGATTGACCTGATTCTTGAGGCATCGGATTCATAGAATATTGAATTTCATTTTCTGAGAGATTCGGGATTTTTGGACGGGAAATTGACGTGGGTCCGGATAAGGGTCTGTTTAATTACTGTTTTGTTTAATTGGGGACCTATAGAGGTCCGAATTGCGCACCGTCAGCGCCAATAGGTTTCTAATTTTTAGACAGATTTTTATGATGAAAAAAAATGGGATTGGGGATGGGAATATTATGATCATGCATTGTGCACCTTCTAAGTGTTACATGTGCATTCTGAAATAGTTCTGATTGAACAATTGATAATGTATGTATACTGTCACTGTTATAGAGTCACACTTGGGCGTCGCCCACCACGCGTCCGAGACGGCCAGATTTTGGCTCGAACATATAGGTGAGTAACCTAGTTGGTTCCTCAACCTTTATGTGTTTAATATTTTGCAATTTTGCCATATGGAGATAATGGAAGGTTATGTGTGTTTGATTTTGACTGATTTTGGACCGTAGGTGTCTGAAATATGTGGAATGTGATATCGAAGTGCTATTTGTGTGTAACTATGCATGGGTGCTTCAATGGAATATTTTGTGAATATGAAATTTATTAGTGACTGAATTACCAGACCGAAGGTCCGAAGGAATGGGAATTGGTCTTTGAAATGTAAAATGTCGGTGAATGTGAATTGGAACATGAACATTGCATGCATAAAAGTATGATCAGATAAAGGCAGTTGTGACCGGAGCAGCCACCGTATCAGGGCATATCACGCCCAACGTATATGAGAACTTTCAGCTCAACGCACAGGACCTCAGGTCCAACATATTCAGAGCCTCAGGCTCAATGTACCAGAGCTTCAAGCCCAATATTTTCAGAGCCACTGGCTCAACGCGCAATGTCATTGGGGCGATTTCAGCGCACGATCACAACAATGAAATGAAACTGAAAAGTGTCACATGTGCATTGCATCTATAAATGATTGAATATAAATTGTATTAAAGGAGAAACGCCTTACATTTGAGAAATGTGATTGTATGTATTATTTAGTAAATTGATTGAATATGCATGAGTTGAGTGAACCATCGATGATGGTTTCTCACTGAGTTCGCAAAACTCACCCAAAATTTGCAATTATTTTTCAGGACTCAGAAGAATACACCGTTAGGCAACGGGCGTATAACGTTGTTGGGTATTGAAGTAGAGAAAAGATCGGGATCAATTTTCGTGTGCATTAGTGTCCAATAGAATTGTATTCCAAAATGACTAATTGTATGTGTAATGGGCCAATGGGGTTCTGTTTTGTACATAAAATGGTTATTGTAATTTATGGTTGACCATTTGTAATAACTGTAACTGCTTGTATTAACTGAAAATGTTTATCTATGCACGTTGATGCAAATTGTCTACTGTGTTCTGCCATATGAGTGTAAATGAAAGAAAAAGGAAATGGCTCTGATGGAATAAATGTTTGAAAAATTTTTTTTACTGAGTTTCGACTTAGTGATGTAGCATGCCACCCTCGCGGGGCACGGACTCGGATATCACCATTGATGTCGGGTTCGGGTCACGCGGGAATGGTGTGTTACATTTAGAAATTTGGTCTCTAAGGGAGGTAAAAACCCTTTCAAATCTACTGCCTATAAAATGACATTTCAAACAGTAACAACACATTTCTAAACCTTATAACTTCCTACTCCTAAGCCCAAAAATGACATATTATATATCAATGTAAAGATCAAAACCTAAACTACAATCTTCAAGAAGACCTTTTGGTCAAATTCTAACTCTATGAGGGACAAAACTTCACTCAAAGTTTCTGCCCACTGATTTCATTTTGACAGCACCTCCCCCAAACTTCAACAATCCATATCTTTAAAACATCAACCAAATTTCCAGCACCTGCATCACACTTCAATATCCACATCCTTCAACTCCCAAATCCAAACACAGTACACAATACCTTATTTTAAAGCTATGCAAATCCTCCATAATTCTCATGAAGGCTAATGAAGCCAATCAATCCACATAAGTCCAGAAATTGTCTCAAAAGGGAGCAACCACAATGCTACTCTTCTTGTCATTTCAAAACTATTCAACATCACATTTTGATCAAACACATGCAAACTACAATGAAAGCCAAATTTCTTTGATTAACAACATACATAAGTTCTTACAAGGCTTTAGAGAGCATTTTAGCCCTTACAAAACAAAAGTATCAAAAGTCAAAAATACAAGGAAAGGTTACATGAATAGTAACTTTTGTTCTAAAATGCATCTAAGGCTTTGGTTCTAAAAGCTAGCTTCAAAATCAAAGTAAAATAGGAGTGAAGCTTCGTTCCCGGTGCAGTCACTCGTTTTCTAGCTCGTCGCCTGTGGATGGAAATAAAAGAGGGGGGTGAGCTCGACGGCTCGTGGGTAACACAATAATAATTAAGAACAAGAAAAAACCTTCTTTAATCATTTATTTTCAAAAGAAACTTTTCATTGATCAACCACATATAGGTTCTAAACTATTCAACTTATTAAACAATCACAAAAATCATACATCGTGAATTCAAAATTTACTAACACATAAGAACGTAGAAAGTTGTTCAGGTGAATCCAAAACAGAACGTACTACATACTCCTGCGAAGCGATCATGCGTAGCCATGAACTTATGGGAATCCGTGAGGAGCTCCATGACACTAGCGGGCAGGCGAGCGAAGCCTATGAATAGACAAATGCACTTGACTCTTAAGGGACCACCACAAACCATAAAATCATGCATTTCACATAATTTACACATATTAGCCACAAATGGCTCTTTTTCGAAAGCAAATTTATAATATCACCTTCTTTAAAAAAAATTTACTTTCACATTCTTTTTCACTTGTCAAAATAATATAAAATTAATTCTACAAGTCATTCATACACAAAAGACAATTGGTATAATTTCAAATCATCTTTAAAAAGTCATAAGTGCAAAATTTCAAAGTTATCGGAAAGCATTAAATTCCATTTATTGAAGGAAACTTAAAAAAGTCATAACAAAAACAATGTTGTTTCCTTCTTCCTTTAAAAGGAACGAAAATGACTTAAACAGCCCTCCTTATAAGCCTTATATCCTTTTATCCTTAAGTGGACTTCCCAATTTGACCTTAAACATCTTATTCCTTTACTTTCACTAACACCATATAAAACTCTCATTTAAACTTAATCCCTCCATTTAATTTTCATCAACCTAAACAATAAAATCTCAAATTATTCTACCCAAAAAGGAATTAAGCCAACTCAACCTCAAAATAAAATTAAACACCTACTTGTTCAAAATAAAATTTAACGTGTCATTGGGCTTGTGTTCATGGGCTTGCTATGATGGGTAGGCTTGGCCTATGTTGTTGGACCCCGTTCCCAGAGCCCAACTTTCGGAGTCCTGAAGCCTTGTGCTTATTACCTTACAGGGTCCTTAGTTGTAACTCCATATTCGTGGTGAGCGCACACTATTTAACCATCAAAATCATGAGTTAACTTATTCATATAAATTGTAGCTTTATGCCTCAAGTTTATTTTGAAACAAGAATCACCCCAAACGGAGTTATATAACTCAAGTTATGCTTAAAAATCCTAAAAGAGCTTATACTCCAAATATGATCTTCAAACCGACCTCTCATTTGTTTTAATGCAAACTTCTTCAATTTGACTCCAAATGGTACCAATTTTTGTGTAGAGAAAGCTATATTTCTTAGAAATCTAATGGTTCAAGTCTCACCTCAATTGGAGGTCGAATGAAGGAATTATGCCCAAAAGAATAGATTATGTTCACACTCAAATTCAAATTTAACCTCCTTTGGCACGATTACCATAACTTTTAATCTAGATGTCAGATTAAGTTCGTTCTTTGACCATTAGAAAGAATACATCTAGATATACAACTCTTATGCAGACCATAAAACGATATTCTGCCTCTATCCATGTTCAAAATCACAATCTTTCCCGTAGCTGTCCGTTAAATGGACATCCATGTCCGTTTAACGGACACGTTCGGGTGGAAGTGGCCCAAATGATCCGAGAATGTCCGTTAAACGGACATGAACTGGCCAAGGGGTGCTTTTGCACTTGAGGATGTCCGTTTAACGGACATCCATGTCCGTTTAACGGACATTGGGTTACTCAAAACTGCAATGCATCTTCCAAACACTTCACCTTCAACCTAACTTCATAACCACTTGTATACTTTACAAATTTAAGTTATTCTAAAGCATAAACACTTTAAATTCTAAGTTCACTCACCAACTTCACAATTTCCAGCTTAATTGGTTCATCAAAACCATGAATTTCAATCCTTAGTCATCAAGGCTATCACAAGCACACAAACTTAACAAACAACAAGATCCATAGTAACTGTCACCTTTCAAACCTCATAACTCCTTACCCCAAAGTCCTAAAACTTCATATTATACCTCAATGGAAAGCTAACAAGATGACCTACAAATTTCATTAAGGATTCAAAAATCAATTCCGTCATTAAATGTAACATCCCATCTCCGATGGGAAGGGTATTTTAGTACATTGGGATGGGGACGGGTTAGGAGTATTGAATTATAACTCGGCATGAACATATGTCATGCAGCCTCTATAAATGGTGAGTTTTGCACAGGCATATAGTCATACATGCATTTATGACATTTCCCGGCCTAAGTGTCTAATTGTGATCTTTGTGAAATTGGTGTGATAATGGGATTTGGAAAAATTATTTGGAGTCGCTTAGAGTGTTTTACATTTTAGGGATTTATGGAATTTTTCTGGAATTATCCGGAGGAATTCCCGATCGCAAAATCATGATGAGAGGCCTAAATGTGTTTTGTAGTGAAAGTGTGGTTTTCGTGTGTAAAAATTATTGGGAGTGGACTGTCTTATGTTTTACAATTTTGGCAATTTAGGTAATTTTCAAAAAATGATTAGGAAAATTTCCGGAAATTTCGGATCAAAAATTCAACCGATTGGTGAGTGAGCTTTTTGTACTGAAAAGGATTGCCTAATGGCAAGAGATAATTGGGTATATTATTTTAGGAATTATTTTATTAAAGAGTCATTAGCATATGATGGCTTAAAGCTTAATTGGGATACATGTTCTTAATTAAAGAAGATTACTTAACTAATTGATTTTTATCCATTAGGGACAAGTGTCCCTTTCATGATGAGTTTTGTCTTTTATTCCTACTCATCTACGACTTTCATCCATGATTTTTCCTTGGTTTATTAAACAAATAACTTATCTTAGAAAGCTAACTCTCCTCTCTTAGAAAATTGGCTCTCCTTCTTTGGTGGTTTCTTCTCCTTGAAGTTCCTTCTTTCCATCCCTTTCAAGAAGGCTCTTCCATGTTTCTTGCTTGCCTCTCCTTATTCTCTACCAAGACCTAGCTCTAGTCTTGAGTTGATGAAGATCTTTGTGATGCTTGTAATAGCCGTTGGTGTGGATTGAAAGAAAAGATGGTGTGAACTTGAGTGATTTGAAGATTTAAGAGTTTATAACTTGTTAAAGGTGAGTATTAATGTTTGTATTCTTTCTTTAGTAGTTAGAAGCATGCATGGGAAGTACTTGTGTATTTACTTGATCAGTATAGTAATAGGTTTGAATGGGTTTAAATATATGCTTATGTATGGATGAATGAATGACTATAGTTCCATTGATTTTGGCTTGGTTTGGATGGAGTTTTTGCTAGGTTGATGAATGGAAAACTTAGGAAGATAATATGGGTAGGTGCTGCCACTTATGCTCTATTATATAAGTATATGTTGTGATGAGTTTATGGTTGATTTAGAGGTATAAATGGGTGCTTAGTGAAGTGTTATTGATGTTAGAAGTGATAGGAGTTAGGTTAATGTTGAAAGCTGGAAAATGAATCTTTGACCTATTGTACTATTTTAATCATAACTCATTATATAGGTGAGTAAATGAGGTGAAGTTTGTTCCCAATGAAACTTTCATATGTTAGCTACATTTTTGTGTGAAATAGGTGTTGTCAAATTGTAACTCTAATAGGTTGAAATTTGGCATGGAAAGTTACTGTTTTATTGCCTGTTAACAGTAACCGAAACCATACCCTATGATCGTTGCTGATTTTTCTAAATTAATTGGTAGGGAACTAGGAAAAATGGTCTTCATGGAAGTTGAGGAATATTGAGTTAGCTTTCCATTGCCACTGATCTTGATAATTTTCGAGTTGTATATTGGGAGATATGAACTGATTCCTATAGACTGGTTTTGGGCATGTTGATGAAACCTAGCTTAAGTGTTGATTTTGTGAGCTTTCTTCTTGGGAGCAATTTTAGCACTTTTTGTGGACTGAATTGGTGTGAGTGATCTTCTGCAAAGTTGTAGAGGAAGACATTATCTTGAAAATGAGATATGGAATATAATTTTTAGAGGTCAGAGTTGGGAGTTATGATTTTGCAAAAACTGATCCTGCATTAGGTTAGGAATTGCTGATCATGGCAGTAACTTGCATGATAGTTTTGAAATGGTTAGAAATGAAATTGGAAATTGAGTTCTTCATGAAAATTTAAGTTTGAGGATTTATCTTTTCAGGGGTATAAAGTTCAGATTTTTCTGACTTGTGTACAGGGAGTTATGCTTGTTATAAGTTTACTGCTCAAATTGAATGATTTCAGGGACAGCAACATTGAGTGAATTAATTGACTTGTTTAGCAATGGAATTTGATTTTGGGTTGTTCATGAAAGTTGTAGATGACATTGTGAACTTATTGAGCATATTTATGTGGTAATTTTTGGCTGAAGAATCTGAGAGTTATGGAAATTTCAATGTACTGTTCTGTTTTAATGGGATTTGAGTAGGCAGTAGCTTTGAAGGGATTTTTGACACCCTTAAGGGTGAAATTGATTTTTATGGTCTTCATAAGAATGGTAGAGCTTTTCATTATCTTTCCAACAAGCTATGGTTTGTATTTTTCTGATTTGTGTGCTAAGAATTATTGTTGTTGGAAATTCGGATGGGAAATAGGAAAAATAAAAGAGGGTAATGGAATTTAGCTTGGGTCACTAGTATGCACGACGTCGCCTCTAGTGATTTGGCGAAAAGGTCAAACGTCGCTAGGGCGACAGCGTCGACCAGCTTGACGAAGCGATTTGTCAGCCCCGCTGGGGCGAGACGTCGCCCCCAGCGAGGCTGGATTTTTTTGTATTTTTTTTTATTTTATTCTTATTATGTTATTATTAGTATTATTTAATTGGTAATTTGTGATTTCATTTTGTCAATTTCTTTTCCGTCCGACATCCGATTGACCTGATTCTTGAGGCATCAGATTCGTAGAATATTTAATTTCATTTTGTGAGAAATTGGGAATTTTTGGACAGGAAATTGACGTGGCCCCGGGTAGCGGAGCCTTTAATCACTGTTTTGTTTAATTGGGGACCTATAGAGGTCCGAATTGCGCACCGTCAGTGCCAATAGGTTTCTAATTTTTAGACGGATTTTGTTATGGGGAAATTTGGATTTAGGGCTGGAAAATTCATGAACATGCATATTTCACCTACATGTGCACAAATTGCATCTGTAGTGACTCGTTATTTCTCTTTTTCTTATAGAGGCCCAAGTGGAGCGTCGTCCGACCGACGGGGCGGAAACTTTCCGGCATTAGCTCGGAAGTAATAGGTGAGTAACCTAGTTGGTTTCTCAACCTTATGTGTTTATTAATTATATGCATTGATTGCCATGAGGATGCAAGGATGGATATATGTAATTGATTGTTTTGATTGATTTCGGACCATGGGTGTTCGAAATATTGGATTATGATATTGAAGTGCAAATGAAAATAAGTGCGTGAGAATGCATTAGTCAATTGGATTGTAAATGTGATAGATTAGTAAATTGGATTGGAAATGTGATAGTGAAACGAAAGGTAAATGCATGGAATGAATCTGGATGAAAGTCCGAGAACATTGAAAATGATCGAAATAGTAATTAATTGGAATTGGAAATAGAAATGTGATAATTGGATATTGGAAAATGTCATGTGCATTCATGCATGGTAAATGATCGATAATGGCGGTTGTGACCGGTGTCGCCATCGATTTGAGCTTTAAGCTCAACGCATAGGCCTCGTGCTAACGTATTCGAGCCTCGGCTCAAGATCGGCTATGCCCAACGTTTCGGGCTTTAAGCCCAATGTTTGAGCCAATGGCTCAACGTATATGAGCTCGGTATGCGGTCACAACAACGAAAGAAAATGGAAGAGTCACATGCACACCTTGCATAAATGAATATTTAATGTGAATTGTGTGAAAGGCTTATTGCCTTATAAATGTGAAATTGAATACTGTGATTTCTTATTTCGATATATATACAATATTGTGTGATTGAGTGGATATGCATGAGTTGGGTGAACCATCGATGATGGTTTCTCACCGAGTTCGCAAACTCACCCAACATTGCATCTATTTTTCAGAAATGGAGAGTACCCGTTGGACACGCGGAGTACGTCTCATCGCTAGCAAGCAGTAGTATCGGGATCGATTGTCGTCCGTATCTGCATTAGTGTATTAATTTGGTATTTAGTAGGCTCAATTGTTTACATGTAATTGTATAGAGTGACTGAGCACTAATGAGTGCTAATAATGAGTGAAATTATTTTATCAGTAAAATGGTTTAATATTTGAAAATGTTTTGTTATAATTGGGCCAAGTCAGTGATTGTTTTCATGACTCTAATATTTTTGAAAGAAAAAAAAAATGTCATACGGTTTTTGTTAATAAGGTAATGAATGTTCTAAGACGCCACCCTCATGGTCACGGGCTCGGATATCACCATGGATATCGGGTTCGGGTCTCGTCGGGAGTGGGGTGCTACATTTGTGGTATCAGAGCCCAGAAGTACAATCTTACATGGGCTTTCTGAAAAAAAATGGGTGTGTCTAGTTATGCGCATTTAAGTTGTGTCACACAGAGATAGTGACAACCGATCCCCAGATGTAGTATATGAGTCGTATGCATAAATATGTCTCGCTTGTTTAAGCGGTTAGAAAAAGTGAGAAAAGGATAATGTGTTAGAATGTGATAAAAGGAAGTAATGGATATCGCAAAATAGGAAAAAGTGTATGGTTCGACCGACATGCACGAATATTCGTCTTTGGTATTGACGGGTATATTGTGAAGTATAATATTGGAGTTAGATTGGGTATATCCTTGAATATGAATTTGAATAAAGATTATAGTTGGGAATGAATAGAAAAAAAAGAGTTGTGATAATGGGAAGATTTCCGGTGTAGAAGGTAAATGAAAATAAAGTGTTCTATGATATAGAAAAGTTACAATTGGGATTGATTACGTGATGAGAATTATATATAAGGATTGGTGATTTGGAGTCAAAATATATAAAGGGCAAAATCAAGAATGATTTCACATCGTGATCTTGATTTGAGTGTGGAAATATATGGGTATAATGCCATAATGAAAAGATTGAAATGTAAGACAATGAAATTGATAGATGAAAAGGTTGTTGGGTTTAATTGATGCGCTAAGTAAATGCACACCGCTTATGGGAGCCTATGGTAAGTGAAAATGTTTAGTTGCAATTCTTTGAGTTAATGGATAATTCTTGCGAATTCTTGTAGAATAATAATAATTCTTTATGAGTTAGAACAAGAAACGAAAGTGCTTATCTTGATCAGTTGTATAGGAATAGAGATTGTATATGATCCTCACGGCGCGGGACGGTGTAAACAGGAAGGTTGCTGAGTGCAGAATATATTGTCACTGTAAGTGTATATCTGATAGTGGGATTACAATCACGGGTGAAATGATTAAGCATAAATGAATAATTTGTGTGATTATGATATAGGACGTAATCGGTGGCCTATTACATAAGCTCCGATTATAATGCCGGTAGCTCAAGTTCAAAATGAGTGAGAGTAAGACGAATGATCAATTGAGAAAGAAGTGATACAGTTAAAGATGTTAGCATCAGTAATGAGTTTGCGAGAATAAAATAAGGGACATGAATAAAGTAAGGTCCTCATGATCGAGAATTGGTATCAAAAAGAAAATGGTTATCGAGAATTAAATGCAATTAAGGTATTCTTAGCAGTATGATCTATTAATGGGCAAATTGATGGGACTATGGAGATATATTGTCAGATAGGATGTGATGATTATGGCGAGATAATAGAGGAAAAGAAATTGTTTAAGTGCTCTTCAGAGATTTATCTTCGTGATGTATCAAAAGTAACTGATTTGTATTACATCTGGCAGAGACTCTAGCGTAAGAGCTAAACTAAGTTACTGGAAGAGTGTACATTATGTTAATGAGATGATTCTGATTATGTCAGAGAAGTACTGCATATTAAGGAAAGATTTATTTGTGAATTTGAGGGGATTAAAAAAAAAAATTTTCGTGTATATTTTGTGTAATGATGTTTTGAAAGCACGAGATCGATATAACGATTGTTTATTCAAGTCAATGAGTGATCTATCGTGAATAAATGAAGTTATATGTGGAGAAATGAAGGTAAGGAACATGTGCAGAATATGTTATGATGAGACAAATTATACGAAAATTGTTCCTCATTGGAGACGTTCGATAATTAAAAAGTTACATGAATCAACTATGGGTACGGAAAAGGAACATGTCTCAATTGTGTTGCAGTGGATAATGGATATAAGCATAAGAAATCGATACATTGGTATAGGTGAGGAGATTGGTTATCATGCAAGTTTCATAAGAGTGAAATAAGGGATGAATTAGGATGCGAACATGGGATATTGGGAGAATTAATTAAGATATAGGTATTGATAAAATGCGAAAGTTCAAAAGATATGTGTATGCGGAATGTGGAATTAATGAGAACTAATGGAATGCCGGATGCGTTCATAAATTGTTAAAGATTTTCTAGTTTTAGCAAATCGACAAGAATAATTGAGGAAAACATGTGATTGTTATGACTAATGATTCATAAAGGAGACATGTGAAGAATTTACTATCTATATTGAAGTGTTCCAGTAAAGGTTCTGATGTGATCTATAGAAATTGGATAAAGTGATTTTATGCACCTTGGGACAAATATGATTCTATGGGCGGTATTATGATTGATGATTTGAAATTTGTTATACTGAGTGTGGCCTGAAAACTTGGAGACATAAATAAATGCGAAATAGTTTGGAGATGTCATGAATATGCAAATCGATAACTATTGAGTTATTTCATACGTCTGAATGATTTGAAAAGGATTCCGTGGTGATTACTCCAAACTAAGCAAATGGTGCAATTCAAGGAATTGAACAAATAAATAAATAAATTCAATTACGTAAGATCCAAATTTGGGTAATAAAGTTATCAAATCGGTGTATTATTGCGTATTACTAGTCGAACTGAAAAAAAAGGCAAAAGAAAGTATTATTAGCTATGGGAATTTCAAAGGTGGTGTGCATCAAAACGGATTGGCAAAACCCGAAGTGAGGATGTAGAAATTGTAAACCGTATCAAAGAACTGAATTAAATCCAATTGTTGAGGAAAATGATAGGTATGGTTCGAATTAAGAAATATGGGTGATATTCATTACGGGAACTGTTAGTGAAAACGTAAGGAATGATCGAGGCTTTATGTTTTAGCAAGAGCGTATTGGAAGAGTAATTGAAAGGTCAGAATGGGAAATCAAATGATTATTAGTAAATGGTTCGAGAAAGCATAAGAAATAATCGAAGCGTTATGTTCGAGTAAAAGTATTGTGGAAAAGCAATTAATGGTAAGTCTGTCAAAGTGAACGATGACATGCGTGATTAACCAACAAGTGTTTTTGGATTTCATTGGGATATGAGATTGATATATAGTGCAAAGTGATTGTGGTATGACAATCAGTATATTGGTGTCACCATTCGAAAAGTGTACAAGGGGTCTTTATTATGTGATTAGGGCGTTAAGCAATTTAAGATGGTAACATTGAGTTGAATTGATTCACACCGAGGTTATAAATCTCATAAGATTTGTGTTTTGATAATAACGACATCTGATAAGCAATAAATGAAATAGATGGAAATAAAGGTGTAATTAAGGGAAATTGAATTCGTGAGGAGTGGCCTTTACGCGATTGTGGTGTGAATAGAATTATGGATTGGCAAGTTAGGCTAAAACTTAAAAGATGATTCGGATTCATAAAGTGTTTCATAGATATTGTTCGGATCCGATATATATGTTATTGAGATTGAAAGTGGCAAATTGCGCGTAAGTCTGAGAAAGCATTAAAATCATGTAAAGTTGAGAAAGGAAAAGAGTCATGGATTGTTTTGATTTCCGTTCATGGACAGAATTTGGTCGTGTAGTGAAATCAGTGAAAAACAGAGGGTATTAAGCAAAAAGACTCCCCTGCCTTCCTGATAAATCGTATATGAAATTTCGAGGACGAAATTTTTATTAGGAGGGGAGAATTGTAACATCCCATCTCCGATGAGAAGGGTATTTTAGTACATTGGGACGGGGACGGGTTAGGAGTATTGAATTATAACTCGGCATGAACATATGTCATGCGACCTCTATAAATGGTGAGTTTTGCGGGCATATAGTCATACATGCATTCATGACATTTCCGCCTAAGTGTCTAATTGTGATCTTTGTAAAATTGGTGTGATAATGGGATTTGGAAAAATTATTTGGAGTCGCCATAGAGTGTTTTACATTTTAGGGATTTATGGAATTTTCTGGAATTATCGGAGGAATTCCCAGACCGGCAAAATCGCCGACAGGCCTAAATGTGTTTTTGTAGTGAAAGTGTGGTTTTAGTGTGTAAAAATTATTGGGAGTGGACTGTCTTATGTTTTACAATTTTTGGAAATTTAGGTAATTTTCAAAAAATGATTCGAAAATTTCCGGAAATTTCGGATCGAAAAATTCAACCGACCGGTGAGTGAGCTTTTTTGTACTGAAAAGGGATTGCCTAATGGCAAGAGATAATTGGGTATATTATTTTAGGAATTATTTTATTAAAGAGTCATTAGCATATGATGGCTTAAAGCTTAATTGGGATACATGTTCTTAATTAAAGAAGATTACTTAACTAATTGATTTTTATCCATTAGGGACAAGTGTCCCTTTCATGATGAGTTTTGTCTTTTATTCCTACTCATCTCGACTTTCATCCATGATTTTCCTTGGTTTATTAAACAAATAACTCATCTTAGAAAGCTAACTCTCCTCTCACTTTGAAAATTGGCTCTCCTTCTTTGGTGGTTTTCTTCTCCTTCGAAGTTCCTTCTTTCCATCCCTTTCAAGAAGGCTCTTCCATGTTTCTTGCTTGCCTCTCCTTATTCTCTACCAAGACCTAGCTCTAGTCTTGAGTTGATGAAGATCTTTGTGATGCTTGTAATAGCCGTTGGTGTGGATTGAAAGAAAGATGGTGTGAACTTGAGTGATTTGAAGATTTAAGAGTTTATAACTTGTTAAAGGTGAGTATTAATGTTTGTATTCTTTCTTTAGTAGTTAGAAGCATGCATGGGAAGTACTTGTGTATTTACTTGATCAGTATAGTAATAGGTTTGAATGGGTTTAAATATATGCTTATGTATGGATGAATGAATGACTATAGTTCCATTGATTTTGGCTTGGTTTGGATGGAGTTTTTGCTAGGTTGATGAATGGAAAACTTAGGAAGATAATATGGGTAGGTGCTGCCACTTATGCTCTATTATATAAGTATATGTTGTGATGAGTTTATGGTTGATTTAGAGGTATAAATGGGTGCTTAGTGAAGTGTTATTGATGTTAGAAGTGATAGGAGTTAGGTTAATGTTGAAAGCTGGAAAATGAATCTTTGACCTATTGTACTATTTTAATCATAACTCATTGTATAGGTGAGTAAATGAGGTGAAGTTTGTGCCCAATGAAACTTTCATATGTTAGCTACATTTTTGTGTGAAATAGGTGTTGTCAAATTGTAACTCTAATAGGTTGAAATTTGGCATGGAAAGTTACTGTTTTATTGCCTGTGAACAGTAACCGAAACCATACCCTTTGATCTTTGCTGATTTTTCTAAATTAATTGGTAGGGAACTAGGAAAAATGGTCTTCATGGAAGTTGAGGAATATTGAGTTAGCTTTCCATTGCCACTGATCTTGATAATTTTCGAGTTGTATATTGGGAGATATGAACTGATTCCTATGGACTGGTTTTGGGCATGTTGATGAAACCTAGCTTAAGTGTTGATTTTGTGAGCTTTCTGCTTGGGAGCAATTTTAGCACTTTTTGTGGACTGAATTGGTGTGAGTGATCTTCTGAAAAGTTGTAGAGGAAGACATTATCTTGAAAATGAGATATGGAATATAATTTTTAGAGGTCAGAGTTGGGAGTTATGATTTTGCAAAAACTGATCCTGCATTAGGTTAGGAATTGCTGATCATGGCAGTAACTTGCATGACAGTTTTGAAATGGTTAGAAATGAAATTGGAAATTGAGTTCTTCATGAAAATTGAAGTTTGAGGATTTATCTTTTCAGGGGTATAAAGTTCAGATTTTTCTGACTTGTGTACAGGGAGTTATGCTTGTTATAAGTTTACTGCTCAAATTGAATGATTTCAGGGACAGCAACATTGAGTGAATTAATTGACTTGTTTAGCAATGGAATTTGATTTGGGTTGTTCATGAAAGTTGTAGATGACATTGTGAACTTATTGAGCATATTTATGTGGTAATTTTTGGCTGAAGAATCTGAGAGTTATGGAAATTTCAATGTACTGTTCTGTTTTAATGGGATTTGAGTAGGCAGTAGCTTTGAAGGATTTTGACACCTTAAGGGTGAAATTGATTTTATGGTCTTCATGAGAATGGTAGAGCTTTTCATTATCTTTCCAACAAGCTATGGTTTGTATTTTTCTGATTTGTGTGCTAAAATTATTGTTGTTGGAAATTCGGATGGGAAATAGGAAAAATAAAGAGGGTAATAAATTTAGCCGGTCACTAGGCGACGCGTCATCTAGTGACGGGTAAAAGGTCAACGTCGCTAGGCTTACGCACGCCTATGACAAGCCAATTAGTCAGCCCGCTGGCGAGACGTCGCCCAATGAGGCTGGATTTTTGTATTTTATTTTATTCTTATTATGTTATTATTAGTATTATTTAATTGGTAATTTGTGATTTCATTTTGTCAATTTCTTTTCCGTCCGACATCCGATTGACCTGATTCTTGAGGCATCGGATTAAGTAGAATATTTAATTTCATTTGTGAGAAATTGGGAATTTTGGACGGAAATTGACGTGACCCGGGTAGCGGAGCCTTTAATCCTTGTTTTGTTTAATTGGGGACCTATAGAGGTCCGAATTGCGCACCGTCGGCGCCAATAGGTTTCTAATTTTAGGCGGATTTTGTTATGGGAAATTTGGATTTAGGGCGAAAAATTCATGAACATGCATATTTCACCTACATGTGCACAAATTGCATCTGTAGTGACTCGTTATTTCTCTGTTTCTTATAGAGGCCCAGTGGGCGTCGTCCAGGCCGACGGGCGGAAACTTCCGGCATTAGCTCGAAGTAATAGGTGAGTAACCTAGTTGGTTTCTCAACCTTATGTGTTTATTAATTATATGCATTGATTGCCGTGAGGATGCGAGGATGGATATATGTAATTGATTGTTTTGATTGATTTGGACCATGGGTGTTGAAATATTGGATTAATGATATTGAAGTGCAAATGAAAATAAGTGCGTGAGAATGCATTAGTCAATTGGATTGTAAATGTGATAGATTAGTAAATTGGATTGGAAATGTGATAGTGAAGCGAAAGGTAAATCATGGAATGAATCTGGATGAAAGTCCGAGAACATTGGAAAATGATCGAAATAGTAATTAATTGGAATTGGAAATAGAAATGTGATAATTGGATATTGGAAAATGTCATGTGCATTCATGCATGGTAAATGATCGAGATAATGGCAGTTGTGACCGTGTCGCCATCGATTTGAGCTTTAAGCTCAACGATAGGGCCTCGTGTCTAACGTATTCGAGCCTCGGCTCAAGATCGAGCTATGCCTAACGTTTGAGGCTTTAAGCCCAATGTTTGAGCCAATGGCTCAACGTATATGAGCTCAAAGTATACGGTCACAACAACGAAAGAAAATGGAAGAGTCACATGCACTGCGCATAAATGAATATTTAATGTGAATTGTGTGAAAGGCTTATTGCCTTATAAATGTGAAATTGAATGCTGTGATTTCTTATTTCGATATATATACAATATTGTGTGATTGAGTGGATATGCATGAGTTGGGTGAACCATCGATGATGGTTTCTCACTGAGTTCGCAAACTCACCCAACATTGCATCTATTTTTCAGGAAATGGAGAGTACCCCGTTGGACACGCGGGAGTACGTCTCTCGCTAGCAAGAGCAGTATCGGGTCGGGATCAGTGTCGTCCGTATCTGCATTAGTGTATTAATTTGGTATTTAGTAGGCCCAATTGTTTACATGTAATTGTATAGAGTGACTGAGCACTAATGAGTGCTAATAATGAGTGAAATTGTTTTATCAGTAAAATGGTTTAATATTTGAAAATGTTTTATTATAATTGGGCCAAGTCAGTGATTGTTTTGCGCACTCTAATGTTTTTGAAAGAAAAAAAAATGTCATACGGTTTTTGTTAATAAGGTAATGAATGTTCTAGTACGCCACCCTCGCGGGTCATGGGCTCGGATATCACCATGGATATCGGGTTCGGGTCTCGTCGGGAGTGGGGTGCTACATTAAAGGAGGTAAAAACTCACTCAAATGTATTGCTCCTATAATGACCAATGAAACAGTGAAATAGCCACATGAACAGTAACTGATATAGGTTTAACCCCCACAAGTTTTTACTCCTAACTCCAATTAAGGCACATCATACACCATTAGAAAGCTCTAAACGTATGCTACATTCTTCAAGAAGACCTCCCAATTCAATTCAAACACTTAGGGGGTCTAAATCATCATCAAAGGTTTTGTCAAATTTTGCAAAAATTTGACAGCACCTCTTTTAAAAATTCACTATCCAAACTTCAATTCAATTCAACCCAACTCAAGTACCTGCATAAAAACCTAAATCTTCAATCTCTCATAAAACCAACTAATCCAAATATTCCAAAGGATCAACTTCGATAATAGCCACACACTCTTAGCATTCTAATCATATCCAAACTCTAAAACAATACATCTCCCCTCATCTTGTCAAATTTAAACCATACCACAAATGCATTGTGATAAAACATATATGAATTGTACAAAATAGATTAAAACTCAACATTGTTGCATTTATATGAACAATATAAGTTATTACAAAGCTTTAGAGGGCATTTTAACCACTTGCATCAAAATCCAAAATACAACTTACAAAAATAACATTTGCCCAAAATGCATCTAAAGCATTGATTCTCAAAAGTTAACATGAAATACAAAAATATCCAATTCTGGAGCAATGCCTCTAAACTCAATTGTCAGTCTCGTGCTCTTCACCTAGAGATGGGACGGAAATGGGAGGGGGTGAGCTTACGCTCGTGGGTAACACGTTTATATCCGGTAATAAGCAAAAACCATTTAAAACGTTCATAATCATATCAATTTTCCACAGTTATCCATAAAACATAAATTTCTCGACTTTGTTAAAACACAATCACAATTCTCATAAGTCAAACATTTTTCAAACTTGTCAATACATGCAAGCACACAAACACATCACAAATGGCTTGGTAAGTCCATAATCATGGCAAACTACACAATTCCCTATGAGGGTTTTGTGTAGACGCAAACTTGAGGAAGTCCCAAAGGAATTCTGTGCCACTTGCGGGCAGGCGAGAGAAGCCTTGACTTGGTCGAGGTGCACGTGACAATTTCTTGGATGGACTATACCGAACCCACATAACATGTAATTCATGCATGGAAAACATTTGGCCTAAATGACCCATTCTTAAAAACTTGAATTCATGCACTTGACATAACTTCCAATTCATGCAATTCCACAACCCAAATTTCATACCAATTATATTAACCATATTTCAATTCAATTAAAAACAATCGATACAATACTTGCACAAAAATTCAAGATTATTTCCAAGGTTCACACCCAACAACAACATAGAGCAAATTTTCAATCATCTTAAAGAACCATAATTGCTCACTTAAAAGAAAGTAGTTGGAAGAACATTTATTGCATTTATGAGAGAATATTTAATAGCCTATCATTAAAATATAAAAATGTCACCCACCTTGATTCCTTGCTTGAAGACCTTGTTTCAAATGCCTCTCCCCTCGCTCCACTTCCCTCCTTTGATTCCCTTTAACAATACCCACCGAAATCCGTAAGAAATATGAGAAATCAAAATTGGACATTCTAAGGAGGGGAAAGCATGGAATTTAACCTATCTAACTTTACCCATAACTTTCCTAAGCCATTCTAACCAAAACCCATCTATAAATCGAAAACACTTTTTCTTACCTTAGAGAAGATACCCACGAAAATTTCCTTTGGTTTCTAAAGGATGCTTGATCTTTCCCCTTTCCTTTTTATAGAACTCTTAAAAACCCTTCCTTAGAGCAAGAACTCACAAAGCCCTAATCTTCTTTCTTCTCTCTTCTTCTTCTTCTTTCCTATTGGCCGAAATCCCTCTCTTCCTCTCTTTTCTTGTAAATTTCGTGGGTTCCCAAATGACTTAGCAAAGGTTGATTTTCTAACTTAAAGCCTTATAGCAAAACTACGTAGTTTTGTTACTTATTCTTCATACTTGCCATTTGTCTCTTCCTCCCTCACATAAACGAGTACAAGCTTTACTTCTTTCTTTTTGTTTTCATTCTTCTTATTCAAAGAACCAAATATGCCCCTCCTTGAAGGCTTTAACCCTTAAAAACATTAATGATCTACCCAAAATGCCCTAAGCCCTCTTATTCCTTTAATACCATATAACATACTCCACTTTAATTTAAATGTAGTCCCTCATTAAAAATTTTCATTTCTTAAGAGCTAAAACCTCGAAATAATTTAAACATGTTTAATAATAATAAGAAAAAATAATATATAAAAAAAATTCAAGGGCCAACATTTCTCCCCCCCTTAAAGAATTTCGAGTTCAGGGGCCAACATTTCTCCCTCCTTAAAGAATTTTGTCCTCGAAATTCTTACCTGGATCAATGAAAAGATGAGGATACTTCTCCTTCATAGCTTCCAATGGCTCCCACGTGGCCTCTTCCACCGAATGGTTCCTCCATAGGACCTTGACTAGCTACACCGTCTTGTTCCTCAAAACCTTTTTCTTTTGTGTCCAAGATCTGTACTGGAAGCTCCTCATAACTCAAGTCATCACTCAACTGAATTTTATCAGCCTGAATGACACGAGAAGGATCCGATCGGTATCTTCTTAACATAGAGACATGAAACACATCATGAATCTGAGATAACTCTGGAGGCAATGCTAATTTGTACGCTAACGGACCAATTCTTTCCAGAATCTCGTAAGGCCCCACATACCTTGGACTCAGCTTACCCTTTTTCCCAAATCTCAGAATCCCTTTCTAAGGAGAAGTCTTGAGAAAAACTTTCTCGCCGACCTCATACTCCATCTCCTTCCGGTGAGCATCTTCATAACTTTTCATTCTATCCTGAGCTACTTTCATCCAGTGATTAATCAAGTTGACCTTATCAATAGTCATCTGAATCAACTCTGGACCTAATAGCTTCCTGTCTCCCTCTTCATCCCAACACACCGGAGTCCTACATCTCCTCCCATACAGAGCCTCATATGACGCCATCTGAATGCTCGAATGATACGAATTATTGTAGGCAAATTCGATCAGAGGTAAGTGTTCATCCCAAGCTCCTCTAAAGTCCATCACACATTCCCTGAGCATTCCCTCAAGGGTCCGAATGGTCCTCTCAGATTGACCATCCATCTGGGGATGAAAAGCTGTGCTAAAATTCAACTTGGTTCCTAAGGCCTCTTGCAAGCTTCCCCAAAATCTCGAAGTAAATCGAGGATCCCTATCGGAAACTATGGAATCTGGAATCCCATGCAATCTCACTATTTCATCAATGTACTTCTTCGCTAGCACCTGCAAGGAATCCGTCTGTTTAATTGCCAGAAAATGTGCTGACTTTGTCAAACGATCAATAATGACCCATATAGCATCATGCTTCCTACTAGTCTTAGGCAAACCCATCAGAAAATCTATAGTTATCCTTTGCCACTTCCATTCAGGGATGGACAATGGCCTTAACATGCCTGAAGGTGCCTGATGTTCAGCCTTGACTTGCTGACACACCAAACACCTACTCACATAGTCTGCCACATCTCTTTTCAAGCCCTTCCACCACAAATGCTCCTTCAAATCTCTATACATCCTAGTGCTTCCTGGGTGCATGGCATAAGGCGCATTGTGTGCCTCATCCAGAATCTCATCTTTCACTTCTTTGAAATTTGGGATACAAAGTCTGTTTCCGACAACCATAAGTCCATCATCCTTCACTACCATTTCAGATTTCTTGCCATTTTGAATTTCTTCTCAGAGCTTACTCAACTCTGCATCCTGTGCTTGTAACTCCTTAACTTTCTCCCTAAGTATTGGCCTCACTCTGAAATTTGCAATTATACAATCTGGTTCCTCCTGTTTCAAGCTTATCCTGAGCTTCGCCATTTCTTCCAATAACGGCAAATAAATCATCTGAACATGAGCTATCGATGCTTTCCTACTCAAGGCATCCGCCACTACGTTTGCCTTTCCTGGATGATATTCAATCATTAAATCATAATCTTTGAGCAACTCTATCCACCTTCTCTGTCTCAAATTCAGTTCTTTCTGACTTAACAAATATTTGAGGCTTTTATGATCAGTAAAAATCTTCGTCTGCACCCCATACAAATAATGTCTCCAAATCTTTAGGGAAAAAACTACTGCTGCCAATTCCAGATCATGGGTTGGGTAATTCAATTCATAAGGCTTTAGCTGCCGTGAGGCATAAGCTATTACCTTGTCTCCTTGCATCAATACACAACCCAAACCCTTCCTTGAAGCATCACTGTATACTATATACCCCTCCTCTCCTGTAGGCAAGGTCAAAATTGGAGCACTTGTCAATCTGTGTTTTAGCGCTTCAAAGCTCTTTTGACATTCATCAGTCTAGACAAACTTCTGATTCTTTCTCAACAACTTAGTCATAGGAGCAGCTATCATTGAGAACCCTTCAACAAATCTCCTATAATACCCTGCTAGACCCAGAAAACTTCTTATTTCTGCCACTGTCATCGAGGCATGCCAATTCACTACTGCTTCAATTTTCCTTGGGTCAACATGTACCCCGTCTTTAGAAATCACATGCCCAAGGAAAATCACTTCATGGAGCGAAAATTCACATTTGTTGAATTTGGCATAGAGCTCTTTCTCCTTTAATCTCTGCAACACTATCTTGAGGTGTCCTTCATGTTCCCCTTCACTCTTGAAATACACCAGGATGTCATTGATAAACACTATGATAAATTGATCCAGAAATTCCTTGAAAACCCTATTCATAAGATCCATAAATGCAGCCGGAGCATTGGTCAGTCCAAAGGGCATGACCAGAAACTCATAATGCCTGTAACGTGTCCTGAAGGCTGTCTTGCTTACTTCAGACTCTTTGATTCTGAGCTGATGATAGCCTGACCTAAGATCAATCTTAGAAAAGACCCGTGCTCCCTACAACTGGTCAAACAAATCGTCGATCCGAGGCAGAGGGTACTTGTTCTTAACAGTTACCTTGTTGAGCCTCCAGTAATCGATACACATATGCCATGTCCCATCCTTCTTCCTAACAAACAGAACCGGTGCTCCCCAGGGTGACGAGCTCGGTCTGATGAATCTCTTCTCTAACAACTCCTCCAACTGTTCCTTAAGTTCCTTCAGCTCTGCTAGAGCCATTCTATATGGTGGTATAGAAATTAGTGCGGTTCTGGGAATCAATTCAATAGCAAACTCGATTTCCCTCACCGGTGGCAAACTAGGTAACTCTTCCAAGAACACATCTGGAAACTCCCGTACTACTGGAAAATCCCCTAACCTTGCTTCATTCAACTCGGTGTCCACAACATGCGCCAAGAAGGCTTCACACCCCTTTTCCATCATTCGTTCAGCTAGTAAAGCTGAAACAATTCTAGGCGGTGCTCTTTTCCTATCTCCTCGAAAAATCACCTTCTCACCATTTCCCAGGTCAAACTCTACCTCCCTAAGGCTACAGTCCAACTTTGCCTGATACTTCTCCATAGCATCCATTCCCAATATAACAGCTAAGCCCTTCAGCTCTAGAGGCAACAAGTCTACTATGAGTTTAGCACCCTCAATAACTAGTTCACAGTTTCTATACGCTCGACTGATTATCACATTCCTCCCTAGAGGTGTACTAACAATTAGGGGGCTACTCAAAGGCATTGGATTCACAGCATGTAAAGTCACACTTGCAGAAACAAAAGAATGCGTTGAACTAGAATCAATCAACACAAAAACTGCAGAATTGAATAACTGAGCCATACCCGTAACAACTTCAGGAGCGGCTGCAGCTTCCTCTCGGGTCATGGCAAATACCCTGGCTTGTGCCTGACCCTGGCCCCTTGGTCTCCCTGGAGGGTTAGCCTTCCTCACAACTCCAGAATTGCCTACTTCATTGATTGGCCTGGGTCCCACTGTTTCTGCTCTTTTTGGGGCTCGCGACTGTGACCCCTCCTGCCTGACTACTTGGGGACAATCTTTGATCATGTTTCCCTTCTCACCATATCGAAAGCATGCTCCAAGCGGCTTAAGACACTCTCCTTTATGAAATCTCCCACAAAGCTCACATTTGGGGCTTGTGTATTTGACTCTTCCCGTCCATCCTGTGCCTCCCACATTTGAGACTTGCTCTGAAACTGCCCTAGCCTGCTTGTTCTTGGCGGGACCACTACTGCCCACCTCACTCTGCGTATGAAAACTTCTTGTACTCCTCTGAGGCACTGGAGCACTCAATCCCTTCCTTGAAGACTGCTCTCGGTTATTCCTTTTCCTGTTCACTTCAGACTTGATGTTCTCCAGTTTCTCAGCCTGAAGTGTTGCGTCTACCAATTACTGATAGTCACAAAAATTATGGATCATCAACTTCTCTTTGATCCCAAGGTGAAGTCCGCCCTTAAATTTGTGGCACTTATCCTCTTCATTCGCCACAATATTGCCTGCATACCGAGACAACTGGGTGAACTTCAGCTCGTATTCACTCACACTCATCTCCCTCTGTGTGAGATTCAGAAATTCTCTGGCCTTCTCTTGCATATAAACCCTCAAAAAATACTTCCTTAGGAAAGCTTCTAAAAAGTCCCTCCATGACGGCACTGGAGGCACAACCTGACTGTGGGGCACTGACTCCCACCAGTGAAGTGCATCTCCCTACAGCAAGCTAGCTGCATAATCCAATTTCTCTTCATCAGAACACTTCATCTGAAACAGGACCCTCTCGGTCCTCTTCAACCATGCTTCAACCTCTTCAGGGTTGGTAGTCCCACTGAAGTCGACAGCCCCATACTTGCGGAGCTTATCGTAGTGCCCACTCCTTTCCACTGGAGCTGGTACCTGAGCTTGTGATCCTTGGCCCATGGCATGGATAAAAGCCTGGGTAAAGGCTTGAAAGAATTGCGGATCCATTTGAGGCATCGGAGGAGGCGATGGAGGCACCTGATGCTGCACACTAGGTGTCTCAACATCTGGAGCAGCATGAGTCCCCGCATCTTGTGGGACATACTATTCATCCGTACTCCCTTGGCGAGAGCCAGATCGAGTTAGAGTTCCTTGAGTTCTTCTTCGAGGCGGCATTTCACTCCTTCAATTTAAAACCATTTAAATGTTTACTTCATGCAAAACAATTTCAAATCATGCAAAACAATCCAAAACAATGCAAGTTGTTCATTTAACACAATGCATGTAATTCATGAAAAAAAAATATGCATGTTCGCCTCATCCTTGAGAACCACCCACTTATGTTCCTAATAGATCACAAAATCTAGTCTCTCTGATACCACAACTGTTGGACCCCGTTCCCAGAGCCCAACTTTCGGAGTCCTGAAGCCTTGTGCTTATTACCTTGCAGGGTCCTTAGTTGTAACTCCATATTTGTGGTGAGCGCACACTATTTAACCATCAAAATCATGAGTTGACTTATTTATATAAATTGTAGCTTTATGCCTCGAGTTTATTTTGAAATAAGAATCACCCCAAACGGAGTTATATAACTCAAGTTATGCTTAAAAAGCCTAAAAGAGCTTATACTCCAAATATGATCTTCAAACCGACCTCTCATTTGTTTTAATGCAAACATCTTCAATTTGACTCTAAATGGTACCAATTTTTGTGTAGAGAAATATATATTTCTTATAAATCTAATGGTTCAAGTATCACCTCAATTGGAGGTCGAATAAAGGAATTATTCCCAAAAGAATAGATTATGTTCACACTCAAATTCAAATTTAACCTCCTTTGGCGCGATTACCATAACTTTTAATCTAGATGTCTGATTGAGTTCGTTCTTTGACCATTAGAAAGAAGACATCTATATATACAACTCTCATGAAGACCAGAAAATGATATTCTGCCTCTATCCATGTCCAAAATCACAATCGTTCCCGTAGCTGTCCGTTAAACATCCATGTCCGTTTAACGGACACGTTCGGGTGGAAGTGGCCCAAATGATCCGAGAATGTCCGTTAAACGGACATGCAAGTCCGTTTAACGGACATGAACTGGCCAAGGGGTGCTTTTGCACTCGAGGATGTCCGTTTAACGGACATCCATGTCCGTTTAACGGACATTGGGTTACTCAAAACTCCAATGCATCTTCCAAACACCTCACCTTCAACCTAACTTCATAACCACTTGTATACTTTACAAATTTAAGTTATTCTAAAGCATAAACACTTTAAATTCTAAGTTCACTCACCAACTTCCCAATTTCCAGCTTAATTGGTTCATCAAAACCATGAATTTCAATCCTTTGTCATCAAGGCTATCACAAGCACACAAGCTTAACAAACAACAAGATCCATACTAACTGTCACCTTTCAAACCTCATAACTCCTTACCCCAAAGTCCTAAAACTTCATATTATACCTCAATGGAAAGCTAACAAGATGACCTACAAATTTCATTAAGGATTCAAAAATCAATTCCGTCATTAAAGGAGGTAAAAACTCACTCAAATGTATTGCTCCTATAATGACCAATGAAACAGTGAAATAGCCACATGAACAGTAACTGATATAGGTTTAACCCCCATAAGTTTTTACTCCTAACTCCAATTAAGGCACATCATACACCATTAGAAAGCTCTAAACGTATGCTACATTCTTCAAGAAGACCTCCCAATTCAATTCAAACACTTAGGGGGTCTAAATCGTCATCAAAGGTTTTGTCAAATTTTGCAAAAATTTGACAGCACCTCTTTTAAAAATTCACTATCCAAACTTCAATTCAATTCAACCCAACTCAAGTACCTGCATAAAAACCTAAATCTTCAATCTCTCATAAAACCAACTAATCCAAATATTCCAAAGGATCAACTTCGATAGCAGCCACACACTCTTAGCATTCTAATCATATCCAAACTCTAAAACAATACATCTCCCCTCTTCTTGTCAAATTCAAACCATACCACAACGCATTGTGATAAAACATATATGAATTGTACAAAATACATTAAAACTCAACATTATTGCATTTATATGAACCATATAATTTATTACAAAGCTTTAGAGGGCATTTTAAGCCACTTGCATCAAAATCTGTTGGATCCCGTTTCCGAAATCCAACTACTCATACAGATTCCCTCATACGTACGCATGATTCCTTATAAACTCTTCTTGCTCTGATACCATAAATGTTGGGACCCGATCCGGGAACCGGATCCCAACCGAAAATGGAGCACAGAAAACAGAATTCAAAATCGGAAAGCGAGAAATCGCTAATCTAAAAACAAATCGCATCATCGGAGCGAAACGAATACTCCGAAAATTGTGCATCGGAAATATGAATAATAAAGCAGAGAAACTCGAAAGGCAGAATTCCGAATCGAATGCGAATCGAAATAATCAAACTGAAACAAAGTACAAAGCGGAGGCAATAACTAATCGGACCAAATGAACAGATTTCGAAGCGAAATGATATACAGAAGTACCGAAGCAAAACGAAACGAAATCGATACTTAACAAATGTCCGACATCCGAGATCAATAAGGAACACAGGAACACAATCGCGTTGGAAAACCTAGACTATCCAAATCCGGTATAAATTTTTTTTTCTTCTTATTCATTCCTTTTCTCTTTAATCAATCTCATTCAAATCATAACCATTCCATACAATTCCCTTTTTGGAAACTCATCCTCACCAATTTCAATTCACTTAATTCATCTTAATCATTTCTTATACAATCATATAAATCCTCAAACTCATTTCTTTAAACCCATTTTACCGGAATTTCGGCAGCATAACGGCTGTATTTTGACAGCCCAAAAATTTAAAAACCAAAGAAACGCACTTCTAATACATAATCCAATAGCACAAGGCAACATCGGACCTCCCGTCCGGCATCCAAACACCAGCAGAAACACAACCTTAGTTCTAAACACTTCATCATTTCAATCCATAATACATCTCAACTCAAATATTCCCAATTCAATCACAAGTCATTTATATACATTCCAATTGCCATTTATATCCATCTCAATTCAAATTTACGTACAAAATCTATTCCACAATCATACATAACTCATAACTGAAATACATCATAAATTTACATGATGACTTTTCAAGCCATAAACAAAAGCAATACAAAACTATCGGGTTGACATCATACTCGTCTTCCATCGATCTCGTGTGAAAACACGGAGATGGGGATGAAAGGGGTGAGCTCGGAAGCTTCGTGGATAATACATTTATAAACCTGAACAATAAGCGAAAAAATCTTTTATTTTTCAAACTTTTCAAACATTTCCATTTAAGAATTTCTCCAAAACTCATTTTCAAACTTTTCAATTTCATCGACACTTTCTAAGATTTTCTCAAAATTTTCATTTGTTTCAAAACATTTATATCCGATTTAGAATTTCATGCTTGAAAATTTTACTTTCTCGCTTCTCAAAATCTCAAACCTTTTTCAAAACATGCACAGATCTTAAACATGAATGCATCACATCATAGTGTATCACATCATAATCAAATTAAAACACATAACACATCGAATTGGTTTGGTTCGGTCCAAAGCAGACGATCGCACATTCTCATAGCGGTTCATGCGGGAATGAGCAGAGGAGTCCGAGATCGGAACTCCTATGCCTATTAAGCGGTAGGCGAAGGCTTAAGCAGGTAGAGGCAATACGACTCACAAAAGGACTGACCAAATCCACTTAACACATAACTAAAGCAGAATTGATTGCGAAGGCACTTTTCAAAATCTTGATTTTGTACCTTTTCAACTCATAACATTAAATTGTGTCATAGATGACACAAGCATATATCCACGTAATTGCACATAATCAATTTAATGCAATTAGCGTAAATCACATAATTTGAAAACCATGAAATTCATAAGTCTTGTATTTTCTAAAACTCATTTTACTCCTTTGAAATCATAATTTCAAACATTTACATCCTTTTTCAAACATTTTATCAATAATAATTTATCAAAATCAAATTTTGCTTTCTTTAATTTTCAAAATTCACATTTAGCTTATAATTCAATAAATAAATATATTACCCACCTCATATCCATGCTAGCATCTTGTCCGATGCATCGATTTGACATTTTCTCCTTTCTTCCTTCCAATTGAAAATTCCTAAATCAATTTCATCAAAATTTAATCTCATAAATAACTTAATCCTTCAATTTGATGCATAAGTCATCAATTCTTACTAATTCAAGATAGTTACATCACTAATTCCAAAAACCCCAATTACAAATTGAACCTAAATCAATCCAATCAAATTCAATATCATAATTAACTTAATTTCTCAAATTAAACTTAGGAAATATCAATTCCTCTCATATTCAAGCTATTTCAATCTCCAATTTTGAAAATCCCCAATTTTCAAAATTGGCCTAAACCAATTTACACAAATTCAATACCATAAATCACAATTTCTTCAAAATTGATTCCATATTTCATCAATTCATGCTATTATTGATGATTTTACACCATTAATTCACAAAATTCCCAAATTTCTAATTTGGCCTAAACCTCTAATTTACAATTTTTCAAATTAAACTTCACCTAAAGCATAAACATCAAAATTGACTTAGGATATCTCAAATTCATCACTAATTCAAGCCATCTAAAGCATCAATTTCAAAAATTCCCAAATTTAAAAATTTGACATAAACCCCAATTTCATTCCATCCAAAATTAAACACAACCTAAAGCATATACATCACAATTAGCTTCATAAATCACATACCCATATCATTTTCCATGATTCTAAACCAAAGTTTAAGAAAAAACTCAAAGATTGAAATTTCTCTTACCTCTTTCTCTCTCTAGATTTTCGAAATTCCCAAGCTCTAATGGTAACTCCATCTTCTTTCTTCCCTTTTCCCTTGAAATCCATGCAAAACTCATGCTTAAAGACCTAAAAATTCGAAATCCCACTTACTCTTTATTCTTCTTCATTCTTTCTCCCATACGAAAGTAACTCCTCCTTCTTTCCTATCTTCTTTTCTTATTTTTCATGTAAGTTTCGTGGGTCTCAGCTCTTTTCTTTCACCCTAAACGACAGCCACTTGAGAGTTTTGCCATGTCACTTAAAATGGGGTACAAATGACCCTTATGCCCTCACTTGTTTGCTTATTTCCAAAATTACCCCTGACTTCATTTATACATGCGGATCTGATTTGCACTATCAATTTGAAGGAATTTGTTAAAACTTCCTTCACGTGAAATGTTCCTTTCAATCATACGAATCCAACGCCACTGACCGCGCTCAATTCTGATCACTACATCAAAAGTTATGATCAAAACAGTTCGGGTAAAACTATATGCTAACACATTTTCCATGTACGATTATTTCCATCCAGAAATTCACATTCTTAATCCCAGAATTGAAACTCGATGTCTTCATAACAATTGTAGCTTTACGTCTCTATTTTAATTCAAAACAAGAATCGCCTCATTTCGATTCCCAGATCAAAAGTTATGCTCAAAATACTCTCAGGTGTTCCTAATCCAAAACTTTCACCCTAATCCGAACTTCCATTCATAATTCGAAGGTCTTAGGGGCAAAATTGACATTTTATTTCTTCATATGATTTGTAGCCCCTTGTCTTATCTTTATTTCGCCTCAAGAATCGCTTCAATCGGATCTCTACAGATCCCGAATTTCACAAAATACTGAACTATGTTTGAAAAATTTCCCGACTCACTTTGATTAAATTAATCACCATTAATTTAATCTCAAAAATTCATAATTTTCTCATGAGAATGTAAGGAATTGTCTTACGAATCCAACGCCGCAAGAATCAACTCAATCGGATGTCAGACGGAAAAGATATAAGCAAAATAGTGAACAAAGGTCGGATTGGAGGAAATAACAAGCAAGAAAAATCAAAACGGCGTCGTATTGGAGAAACAAAAACGGCGCCGTATGGAGCGAACAGGCGCTGGGGGCGAGGAGGCTCGCTCGCCCGGCGCGACCCGTCGCCCTGTGACCTGAGCCAACGTTGTCGCCTCGGTGACGCGAGCCAAACGCTCATCTTGTCACCACAGTGACGCGTCGCCCTAGCAACGGGGGTGATACATTTTTCTTCTTTTTTTTTTTCTTTTTTTTTCACATAAAACTTCCAAAATTCATAACTCTTAATCCCGAACTTCAATTTTGACAAACTTAGTCTCTATAGAAAGCTTGAAGGAAGCTCTTCAACTTCCATGAAGGACATACAAATCAATTCAACTCATAAAGGAGTCCATTTTCCGGTCAAAGATACTATCCTCTAATAATCATGCTAAAACCACAATATAAACTTGTAAAAATCATAACTTATTATTCCGAGATCGAAAAATTGCATACTTTATATCGAAATAAAGATCAAAACAAATCCTTAAATTTTCATGAAGAACATCAAAGCTCAATTAACCTCTAACTCGGTTAATTTCTCAGTCAAAATTTCAATCATAATTAAAGTCAAAAGTCAACCCTATCACACATAAACTTTGACTGATCATAACTTTCACTCCCGATATCGAAAAATTACAAACTTTATGTCCACAGAAAGCTCTTAATATAATCTACAAGTTTCCAGAAGACCATTTTCTCAAATTATGCCTAAATCAAAAGTCAACTTTCAAAGGCCAAAAAGTCAACTATTTCATAATTTTTTTATATTTTCACTCTTTCTCTGTTTAGTCATGATTTTCAACTTAATTTCAATCAACTCATCTACTTAATTTCATAAACCACACCAATCCACTCAAAACCCCAAAGATATCAAAATCAAATTATTTCTTTTCTTTTCAATATCCTTTAATTTTAAGTCCTCTATTACACAATACATACTCAAAGCACTTCTTAAATTTCATTTTCATAATCCAAATTTTCACTCAAAGATTGGGGTCCAACAAAATCCAAAATACAACTTACAAAAATAACATTTGCCCAAAATGCATCTAAAGCATTGATTCTCAAAAGTTAACTTGAAATATAAAAATATCCAATTCTGGAGCAATGCCTCTAAACTCAATTGTCGGTCTCGTGCTCTTCACCTGGAGATGGGACGGAAATGGGAGGGGGTGAGCTTACACTCGTGGGTAACACGTTTATATCCGGTAATAAGCAAAAACCATTTAAAAAGTTCATAATCATATCAATTTTCCAAACATAAATTTCTCGACTTTGTTAAAACACTATCAAAATTCTCATAAGTCAAACATTTTTCAAACTTGTCAATACATGCAAGCACACAAACACATCACAAATGGCTTGGTAAGTCCATAATCATGGCAGACTACACAATTCCCTATGAGGGTTTTGTGTAGACGCAAACTTGAGGAAGTCCCAAAGGAATTCCGTGCCACTTGCGGGCAGGCGAGAGAAGCCTTGACTTGGTCGAGGTGCACGTGACAATTTCTTGGATGGACTATACTGAACCCACATAACATGTAATTCATGCATGGAAAACATTTGGCCCAAATGACCCATTCTTAAAAATTTGAATTCATGCACTTGACATAACTTCCAATTCATGCAATTCCACAAGCCAAATTTCATACCAATTATATTAACCATATTTCAATTCAATTAAAAGCAATCGATACAATACTTGCACAAAAATTCAAGATTATTTCCAAGGTTCACACCCAACAACAACATAGAGCAAATTTTCAATCATCTTAAAGAACCATAATTGCTCACTTAAAAGAAAGTAGTTGGAAGAACATTTATTGCATTTATGAGAGAATATTTAATAGCCTATCATTCAAATATAAAAATGTCACCCACCTTGATTCCTTGCTTGAAGAACTTGTTTCAAATGCCTCTCCCCTCGCTCCACTTCCCTCCTTTGATTCCCTTTAACAATACCCACCGAAATCCATAAGAAATATGAGAAATCAAAATTGGACATTCTAAGGAGGGGAAAGCATGGAATTTAACCTATCTAACTTTACCCATAACTTTCCTAAGCCATTTTAACCAAAACCCATCTATAAATCCAAAAGATTTCACTTTTTCTTACCTTAGAGAAGATACCCACGAAAATTTCCTTTGGTTTCTAAAGGAAGCTTGATCTTTCTCCTGTTGTCCTTTTTATAGAACTCTTAAAAACCCTTCCTTAGAGCAAGAACTCACAAAGCCCTAATCTTCTTTCTTCGCTCTTCTTCTTCTTCTTTCCTCTTGACTGAAATCCCTCTCTTCCTCTCTTTTCTTGTAAATTTCGTGGGTTCCCAAATGACTTAGTAAAGGTTGATTTTCTAACTTAAAGCCTTATAGCAAAACTACGTAGTTTTGTTACTTATTCTTCATACTTGCCATTTGTCTCTTCCTCCCTCACATAAACGATTACAAGCTTTACTTCTTTCTTTTTGTTTTCATTCTTCTTATTCAAAGGACCAAATATGCCCCTCCTTGAAGGCTTTAACCCTTAAAAACATTAATGATCTACCCAAAATGCCCTAAGCCCTCTTATTCCTTTAATACCTAATAACATACTCCACTTTAATTTAAACGTAGTCCCTCATTAAAAATTCTCATTTCTTAAGAGCTAAAACCTCGAAAGAATTTAAACATGTTTAATAATAATAAGAAAAAAAATCAGGGGCCAACACATGTATTATAAAACATAGGAGGCCCTACTGCTAGCCAACCTCTAAAATACAGTTGCCCCATTGAAACTGTATGTGTCCTTTTGCTGATTAAGGATTCGGAATAGCAGTAGCAAATCCTCTGCATCTCTATCATGTCATTTTATTGAACATTACAATGGATTTAATGTTTCCCCAATTTTCAGGTATTTATCAATCTAATTATTTAATATATTATGTTACAATTCTAGGGTTAATTATTTGTGTAGATTAATCATGAAATTAATCTGAAATTTCGGGTTTAATTTTCTTTCAATTACAACCCAAGCCATTTAATTAATTGGTATCTAAGTTGATCTCCACCGATCCTGCACAAAGGCTAGAAATATTGAACAAGAGGATTAAACATTCCTATCTAATCAATCACAACGGCGAAGAGCATTTTTACTTTCCAGATTAGAAAATGACATTTTGGAGTGATGGTGGCAGATCATTATATACATCAACGGAAAATGCAGTCGCATTGTTATTTTAATAAATGATTTAATTTTAAAGGCCTATAAATTTAGAATAATTGATTTGACAATTAACATTCTTTAAACAATATATCATTTATAACTCTTTATTTTCAATACTGAACATATTATTATATAAAGTGAGAAATATTAAGAAATTTTTCATTTTATAAGAAATTCTGGTGACGAAAATTTGTTCTTCCAAAAAATAAGGTATATATATATAATAGAAATAGATGTGTGGAAGAAAACAGCAAACAATGATGGCCACAAACACAAGATCAGGTGTTTTGAGAAACAAATTTGCTCCTTTGGAGACGACAAAACGATGATTGGGGCAAAACCTAATCTCATATACATGACCGAACGGAGATACATTAGGAGACGACCGGAGATCATTAAAGTTTTATTTATTGATCAAAGCCATTGAAAGAATCCTTAAATTTTTTCTATGATCAGGAAAAAAGAATGATGCAAGAAAAGACATGGACAAATGAAATAAGGTTTATCTTAGTCTCTTCAATAAATACCAAGCTAAAAGCTTGCATTAGAAATGAGATGAAGGTGTTAACAAAAAATGGAAGGAGTACATAGTTGTGGTATAACAATTAGCAATCACTAAATCCTCTCTAAAATGGTCTAAATTTTGAATCCACTATTGGTCTCTCACAACATGTCAAAGTCTCTGAAATCATTCTAGCCAATTGCTCATCAAAAAGCTTAAATTCAATTAAGACAATATGTCGAATTATTCCTTAGATTCCAATGGAGAATATCTAAATGAGACAGGAGTCTAGAAGTTTTACTAACTAAGCCCATCTTGAGCTCTTTAGGAGAAATATACACACTTTCAAACACTACAAGAAATCAGTATTTTACCGACGGAAATTACCATCGGTAAACAAGAGATATCCGTCGATGGAATTAATCACCGACGGAATTTGGTGGAGCAAAAATGGATCGGTGAACTGCCCGAAGCTAAAAATACCGACCGACATTTTCCGTCGCAATGTTACGACGGAACTATTATTGTCGGTATTTATTTAACGATAGAATGGCAAGTAAGATTCTGTCGGATAATTTTTGCTACGGTCATTTAGTCCGTCGGTGATGCGAAGTTATCTTCAACAACATTTTCCGACGGTATGTTATACCGTCGGTAACTACGGTAAATTTTCCGACGGACAATTGACCGTCGGTAATAACTGATTATATTTTTTTGGCCTTTTTGTTGTTATAATAATGATTATATTATATATTCACTTTATTAATTTGTGTTGCGTTAGAATAATGAATATGAGAAAATTAATAATTAATAAAACATAAAAAGAAATTAATTTAATATTTAAAAAATAAGAAATAACAAATCTCTTATGTTTTTTAATTGAAAACACATGACAATGTTTGGTAATTAATTTCGTAATGATCATGGATGCTCTGAACTGTGTCCCCCCTCTTTAACATTTCCATCTCCTGCTTAAGCTTAGCCATCTCCTCCGCATGTTGTTTGTCCTCGCCATCTGCTCCATCTCCGCTCTCATCTTAGTAAGTCGCCCATCTCTCTCTCATCTTACCGCTTGCTCCATCTCGCTCCAATGACTCTTTGATCTTTGAAACCTGCTCCAGCTCCGTCCTCATCTCTGCTCTCAGCTGTTCTGTCATCTGCAGACTAATCTCCTCCCTCACCTTAGCTATGTCCTCCATATGCCGGTGATGTTGAGTAACCAATTGCTCATTTTGATCACTAACTGCTCCTTTAATGAGTCCATTTGAGTCAGACTCCGATACATCATGAGATTGAAATGGTCGAGCATATGCTGCTGTACTAGAAAGAGAAGAGCGCGAATAACAGGTGTATGCATATGAGCCCAAGCCGAATATTCTTCCATGACGGTCCCAACCACCCACGACATCAAGATATGTCTGAGTCTCGTCCACAGGTTGTTCCTCCTGAGATTGTCGCTGGATATTTTCTTGTATTTGATCCTATTAGGAAACAATCTTTACATTAGTAAATAAGGTATAATTGTTAAGAAATTATTAAAATATGTTAATTTCACTGGCATTCACTTCTCTACATCGACTGTTGATGAAGGTGACACCATCATGTTTCTTCGTCTGGGTGTGCACAAATACCTGCATAGGTGTAAGCTTCGAGCCCAATGCCTTTTCCTACACGTATAACTTAAATTGTCAGATGTTAACTAGTATTTAAAAAAATTTTGCTAGAGTTTCCTCTGTTTATATGATATTTGCCCCCTGTTCAACAATGAAAATAACTTCACACAGCCATATGGCACTAGACATTTATATCATAATCAGATTGTTCAATAAAGCAAAGCAAGATATATGTAAAATTGTCATGAGAAATTAGATACTTACTAGTCTATGTGCATGCTCATTGTGGGTAATTGATCCTCCCGTATGCACTGCAAGACTCGGGCCCCCCGGCCCTCCACGTCTGTTGATCGAATTACGCTCAGATATGGACATTACCGCAGGTGATGTCCAATATTCGGTCCAATGAGTCCAAATTTGCTCCGAAATATAACGCGGGCGTGCACCAACCTTGCGTATTTGATTAATTAAGTCGCGATAACGTATGCGAGCTTTCTTTTCCCATTGTTTATACATGATGGCGTCGAAACGAGAATCCCAGTAAAATTCTTTCTGAAATAAGATGAGTAAGAATAACAAAAAGTTAAAATGTTGTATGAACATTATGAATATAAAGCAATATAACAAGAAAATAACTATGATTTCTACCTCAAACTCTTGAAAGTATAATTGCTTTGTGGTGTCAGCTAAATTTTTCCACACATAACCCTCTGGTTCAATTCTTTGCTTGAACGAGGAAGTCATATTTCTTGAAATTGGTCCAGACGGAACCAACCTAACATGTAAAGTGATGTTATCCTATGTACATATTGGTAAAATTCCATGTTGATAATAAGCAAATTGTGAAGTGCTTTGAGTTCACTTACTGGTCATTGACAATAGAAACAAACTTTCTTCCATCAGGTCCCTCAGCGCCAGGCTGACGGACGTCTCCTGTTTCCGGTTCGCAGGTGTTGGACGATATATGCATTGGGGAAGGGGATGGTGTAGGCTGAGAAGCAGTTAGTGATGCCTCAACTGCAACTCCCGGCACGAGAGGTGGAGAAGGTGAGTTAGTAGGTGCGGCTGATTGTGACGAACCACCTTCACTGTAAGTTCCCCCCAACATGGCTCGAAACCTGGGTCGCATGACCTCACGTTGTCTCTTCGGTCCCATTCTTTTCCTGAAATTCAATTTCACACAATTCTCTACATGTACAACTAATAATTTGAAAGCAATATTAAACACACACATCTAAGAAACTATGGCAATAAATGAAGGTTAACAAATTGTTATCAACTATAAATGAACGTTAACACTAATATCAAATATGCATTATTTAACCTTGTCTTACAGATACAACAATAAATCAACGTGAAAGCAAAGTGTAATAATGTCCGGCAAAGACAAAAGCACATTGATCGATTCATTTTTTGATTCCATATAATATGGGTGTCGGTAAAGGTGAAAGAGTCCCCGATGTCCGGGTTCCCGAGAAGGGTTCTCGACGCTCAAACGCACTAATGGAAACAAGTGAAACTTCGTCCACCGCATGCGTTGTTGATCACATTCTTGCAATAACATTACAGCTATATCTATATTTGTTGAGAAGCAAAGTGAATGAGTGCCCGCCTTAGAATGGAAGTCCTCATCTCCGGATGAACTACTAACAGGAACAAATCTACCTAAAACGTAATCAGTGAAGAAATGTTGAAACCGTGATATTAACAAACCATATAAGTAACGAAAACGGTGAGGTTTGCGGTATAGTAGAGGAGTTGACAATACTCGATCTTCCTATTCTGTTATAAGCTGGCGTGACATTGCAGTCACCTTTATCGGCATACATGTCCTCTTTGAGTTTATAGGAAGCTTAAACATGTCAGATTGACAATGAAATGAGAATATATTTGATAACTTTAATAAATGTTATTAGAGGTTCAAAACACGAAAAGAGTCGACGCGCAGATCATACTAAAAACCTTCAAGTAACAGATCGGTCATCGAAGGCAAACGATTGGTACTATATGATAGAGTGAGATTTGAAGTAGTTTTGCTTCCATGGGATGGGACAATTTTGCCACATTCCTCTCAACGGAAAGAATTGTTATCGTCCGGAACCAATCGCCATGTCGACATTCCTTTCCAAAGAAATGCAATGAAAACCCAAACATAATATAATTTAATGAAAAAAACATTACTATTTAAGTTTAAATATGCAATTACAAACACAAGTCATTCGCTATCAACACTTAAAGGTAAATTACAATAATCTTCTTCTTCAGAAGAATAAGAATCAAATTCTGGCTCCTCGTCGGATCGCATACCCTCGTCATCCTCTCCAGATGAAATATCGGCAAATTTGTTTGATGGATCGTTCAAAGGTTCATTATCGTCAAACGTAACAGATGCATTGATAAATGTCACATCTTCCTGAAACGCCTCACTTTCAAGACTATGCTTTCCTCTTCTATGTGATTCGTAAACACCTCTAGGTTTAACTTTGTAAACCGCTAACAAATCTGCCTTATCTAGTTGTAAGCTCGGAAAAGGGATGTAACAAACCTGCTTAGCTTGCACAGCCAAGACGAAAGGTTCAAATTGACGCAATCTTCTTCGGTTATTGATTTCAACTAAATTGTATTGTGTATGCACCTTTACTCCAACATTTGGTGTCGGGTCATACCATTCACATTTAAATATCACACATTGCTTGACTGGCAGAGCAGGGTATTCAACTTCTAGTATTTCTATAATTTTTCCATAGTAATCCATCGTTTCTCCCTGTATTGAAACCCCACTGTTTATTGTTGACATGTTATGTCCATGACATTCTGTATGATATTTGTACCCATTAATAAAATACACCGGATACGATTTAACAGTTCATAGAGGTCCCTTTGCAATATCAGCAATCATCTTGTTCTCGATGGGATTGTCTAAAGCCTAAAAAAAATTTAGCATCGCAAAGAATTTAGTTTCATGAAAAAAGTAAAATATAACTTCAAATTATAATGAAGATGCATTGTAAGTGAGAACTTACATATCTCTCAAACCATCGAGGGAAGTGTTTCCCAACTTCTTTATTTAAATCATCTTCGGTCATACCCGACATTATCTCCCGTAATAATGTCTCGTACAATCTAAATACAGAATGACTATTTTTAGGGATGAAGATGACACAAAGGTAAATACTGAAATATTCATGTGCAACTTACTGCACGAAAGGCAAAAGCTCTTCACAGTTCAATACAATATAACCATTTGCAGCCTCAATCTCTTCCTCAGTTAACGTTCTTCTTGTCGCAAGCCCAGATGTTCGTCCAGAATATGAAAAGATGGACAAGTTTCCATCCGCATGAATTGTTCGTCCACCATCGTCATTACGAGGAACTTTTCTTGCTCTTGTGTTCACATGCGGCTCAAAATAATACCCACAAAACGTACTCTCTTCCTCCATTAAATAGGCATTACGTATCAAACCTTCAACTCTAGCTTTGTTTTTAACATTTTTTTTAAGTGATGCAAATACCTACAGGAACCAAAATACTTATTAGAACACATTTGACAAAGCTTGTAACTGGAACACGGTAAGTAATATTTGTCTACTTACCGCTCAAATGGATACATCCATCGATATTGAACTGGACCGGCAAGTTTTGTCTCGTGTGCTAAATGCACAGGTAGATGCTCCATACAATCAAAGAAGCTAGGAGGAAAAATGCCTTCTAATTTACACAAAATTACGAGAATTTCATGTTCTAGTTTTTCCATCTCACCAATGTTGATTTCAACTGAGGTTAAGCTTTTAAAAAACAAACTTAACTCTGTTATAGCTTCCCATACCTTAGAAGGTAACAACTCTCGGAATGCAATTGGGATAAGCCTTTGCATAAATACATGAGAATCATGACTTTTCATCCCAAATAATTTGTACTTTCTTAGATCCACACACCTAGCCAAGTTTGAAACATATCCATCAGGAAACTTAACACTTTTCAACCATTCACATATAACCTCCTTCTGTCTCTTGTCCAAAGTGTAACATGCTTTTGGGTATTTACCTGTGCGAAGATCTTTATATAACTCATTTCTTTTGCAAAAATGATGCAAATCAGCTCGTGATTTTGCATTGTCTTTTGTCCTCCCTTCAATGTTCATTATGGTATTGAACAAGTTGTCAAAGATATTTTTCTCAATGTGCATCACATCTAGATTATGACGAATCAAATTCGTTTTCCAATATGGAAAATCCCAAAAAATGCTTCGTTTCTGCCAACAAAAGTTCTGACTAATGGTTGAATTAACATCATCGGCCTCTAATTCTGTCACTTTCAGTAACCCTAATTCTTCAATTTCTTGCAAGACCTCTTCACCGGATGTTATCAGAGGCGGCGGGGTGTGAACCGTCCGATTTTTTCTAAATTTATATTTATTGCGCCTAAACGAATGATCTGCAAGTAGAAATTTCCTGTGATTGTCAAACCAACATATTTTCCCTCTATTAGGCAGATAAAACACATCAGAATCATTGCAACAATAAGGACAAGCCAACGTCCCAGCAGTTGACCATCCAGATAATATGGCAAATGCTGGGAAGTCACTGATTGTCCACATCAAAGCTGCTCTCAGCAAAAAATTCTATTTCTTAGATACATCATAAGTTTGAATACCATATTCCCAAAGGTGTTGCAATTCAGATATCAATGGTTGTAAGAACACATCTATTTTTTGCTTCGGATATTTTGGACCTGGGACAATCACGGTCAAGAACATATATGCCGCTTTCATACACATCCAAGGAGGCAAATTATAAGGAGTTATGATAATTGGCCACGAAGAATATTGCTGTCTAGATTGACCAAATGGTTGAAATCCATCTGTTGACAAACCCAACCGAACATTTCGACTGTCAACCGCAAATTCCACATGCGTGTCATTAAAATGTTTCCATGCCAATGCATCTGATGGATGAGTCATTACTCCATCTTCCTGTTCGTGTTCAGCATGCCATCTCATGTGAGACGCAGTCACACCAGAAGCATAAAGCCTTTGCAACCTAGGAGTGAGAGGAAAATAATACATTCGCTTCCAAGGAACTAATTTCTGTTTCGTAGAACGTGTTCTGGCCTTAAACCTAGGTTGATCACAAAATTTGCACTGTTTTAAGTTAATATCGTCTCCCCAATACAGCATCCATCCCAATCGACGACAATCAATTTTTTTCACGGGCAACCCAAGACCACGAATAAGTTTCTTCATGTTGTAAAAACTATCAACCATTGTATGATCAGCTGGCAATGATTCGTTGTACCACTCAAGAATTTTATCAAAACTGCGATCCGAAATATGACCTTCACTCTTTATGTTCAATATGCGAGCGATTGATGACAACTGAGTCATTGTCTCACAATTTGGCCACAATTCTCGATCAGCTGACTGTAGTAAGTCGAAGAATTGTTTTTCCTGTTGGTTAGGTTCTTCGTCAACATTGTCCCTATTTGCCTCAAATGTATGACCGAGTCCATCGTGCACCATTTGCCTGTAAGAGTTTTCCGGCCCATCACCAAAATGTCTTCCATATCCATCCTCAATGTCATTCTCATTTAAGTTCATAGACGTAGGTTCTTCAATTCTCCTTGAAGTGCTAGCAACCAAGGGTTCCCCATGTCGGGTCCACTGAAAATAGTTCGGAACAAACCCTTTTCTCAATAAATGCAACTGAACTTTATCAATCAACAGGAAACATTTGTGCTTGCACTTTTTACATGGACATCTGATCTTTGGCCCATCCATATATGCACGTTGCGAACAAGCATAATGAATGAACGCATCAACTACCGCAACAAATTTAGGATTAATGAAACCATCGCCGGTTAAACGTCTATACATCCAAGATCTATCGTTGGAACTCATAACTGAAGAACTGTTATTCTACAAGATCAAATCCAAAGTTATGCATCTAAGTTAGGCACATATCTACAAACCAAGTCATAACAGACATGTGGCACATATCTACAAACCAAGTCATAACAGACATGTGTTATAACATCAGTTTCTAACGTTTCATGTCGGAGCTAAGCTACTGAAATATTTATACTGTGAACACAACATATTTGATCATAGATATATATGTAATCACATTGTGGTTGACCACAATGTGATGTTCAATGGATATTCAATATGAATCAGGCAATAAATTTAGTAACGAAAGCATAACCACTGACCGAAATTGAAATGTTAAGAAATGTTCCTGAAAGATGATAGAACGGGCAATATAGAAAGACACGGGCGATGAAGATGATAGCGCTACAATGAAACCCTACAATACAATTTGTCAAACCTGCATTGGAAATATTTTACGCAAGGCATGACATAGCATACTTAATGCTAAACATTTATCATCCTCACATAATTACACTAACGCGCTCATGTTCTAATTTAAGCACCATCTAGGACGAGGATCCTATTGAAATTTCGGTTGCATTTCCCCTATAATTCGGACACCCCCTTAAAAAATAAGGGTCCCCTGCAAAAGAAACACACTTCTATCTCAACCAGTAATCACACCTCAAATTCACTATCCGTCCAACATGTGCATTTTCAAGTTTCACGCATTTGCAGGACATCAATAAACGGTTCAGGGACATGCAGTGGGAACAGCAATTGCCAGATCATTAATCAAGCGATAAAATTACTAACTACAGCATAGGCACTGACCGTAATTCAAATGCGGATAAATGTTCCTGCAGTACGACACGACCAATGCACAATGTCACGAGCAATGAAGATGATAGAGCTGCAATGAAATCCAACATTAAATTTCTTCAAACTGTTATTTTAAATTAACTATTACGTAAGGCATGATATATTATACTCAATGCATCTAGTTTATCATCTTCAAATAATAAAATTAACGATCTAATGTTCAAATTTAAACATCATCTACGACGAGGAGCGTATTGAAATTTCGGCAGCATTTCCTCAATAATTCGGACACCCCCTTAAAAATTAAGGGTCCCCCTGCAACAGAAACACACATTTATCTCAACCAGTATTCACATCGCAAATTAATTCTCCGTACAACATGTGTGTTGTCAAGTTTTACATTTTGCAAGACATCAATAAACGATTCAGCACATACTATGGGCAGTTCACATACAAGCACATTCATGAAGAGCTAGAGACCACAAACAAAACCATAAGCACTCACCTCAATCGATCTACTGAGAGATATTGCAGAAGTATGTCACCGGAGATGAAGATGATAGCACTGCAATAACAATCAATAATAAAATTAGTCATACCTTAATTGGATACCCTAACAGCTAAAGGAAGCGTCAGATGGAAAAATAACATAAAAACATCGAGATCGATTATAAGTATTGCTAATAATGTCTTTCTATTATTTATTATAACAAAGAATGGTTAATTTGACAGCGATAATAACCTAAGCGAGTTTGATCTTTCAAGTGGAGAAACTCATCCCATCTATGCCTACATATGAAGAGGAAGTTGCTGTTTTTTTATACATATTTTCGTTTCAAGTCTTGGAGACGAAATTTCAAATCTTGAAAGATGATAGATACGGAACTTGATGAAGGCATGAGAGGATGCTATCTTTCAGATTACAATCATCAAATATTTTGTTGTAGATCATGATGTTGGACGAACTCAAAACACTTTGCTGAAGGTGCAAGAGCTAAATATTTTGTAGGGCATTCAAAATACTAAGAAGTTTGAAAACTCTTATAAATAATTATGTCATTGCTAAGGTGCTCGATGTGGAGAAGGTCAACATCAATGCAATATACCTAAATGATGTTGGTAATCTTTGGTAGAGAATATATAAGAACCTCTATCGAGATTGGTACTGGTTGATCTCGTATCTACATATGATCAATTCCTTCTTAATAATATTTCAAACCTTGCTACATACAACTCAAAGTAGTTCAAGCAAGATGAATCAAAGGGGGAATATACTTTGCAATTCACTTTATTGATGTTAGATATTAAGAACATATTCGATAATAAAGATAAACTCTTTATTTTCATTTTTTGATTATAACCATGAGCACGAATAAAGTTATGACAAAAAATTGTTAAGAATATTGCGGCTATTAATAATTTTATGGATTTTTGCGTACGTAAGGAGAATAAAGCCTTCGACAATTTTTAAAAGTAAAAGAAATAATAATTATCAAGACTAGTGTGACGAGAAGAAGAAGAAAGACTATGTAAGCAGTCAAAAGGAGTAGGATCATAAAAGGTTGTCCAAGTAATATGGACAACCCAAAAAAAGTCACAAGCTTTCAAAAAAGATTGAAGGATTTATATGCAATGGAACTCATTTGTCACCACCATTGAGTTGTTTCTTACTTGAAACAGTAGAAAGTTTTAATTTTTAATTCTCTTAATAGTTTTAATATTTTAATTTAAGTTTTAGGAATAATTACATATATGTATTCACTATTAAATGTCGACTCAAGTTGTAAATGTTAATTATATACAAATTACATATGAAGGACCATAAACTAACTTACACAATTTAAAATCTTCAAAATGACTTAATAAGGTAAGTTAATAAAATTAGATTATTACACCTTTTTATGTTAAGGTGAATGTTAATTAAAAGACATGAATGTTAGTTACTCTTTCAGGAATACTTACAACATTATTAGAGGAATATTAATCATAGAGGAATACTTACAACATTATGGAACATTAATCATGGCATATTAGAGGAAAAATATCATACTGCAATCGTCAGATCATAGCGTGTAAGACATCAAATAAAATTTCAGGAACATGTCATACTCAATGCATGAAATTTATCATCCTCACAAACTTAAACCATCAACTAATATTGTTGGGCCCGGGTCCCGGATCCCCATTCCGGAGGCGACCCCTCGGGTCGCCCCGGTGACGGGCGCCCAAATAACTTTGGACTCGATCCCAACATCCATACATATACATCGATTCATAATTCACACACAAACATTCCCATACAATCAAGCGCTTACACATGCATTTAAAACAATAATTAAACACCCCATAAACTAAGGGGCTTCATGCCATTACAATCTGAAGACGTTGAACAAGTATTCAAAATTTGTCAAAATACAGAATAAAGTTTCAATCCAAAATACATGAAAATGCTCCATGATAAGATGCTGGCGGGCTAACCAAAATACTAACTTAATGCAAAGCTCCTAACTGGTTCGAAGTTTTCGATGCCTTGCAAGATCAACGATCGGCCTGTTCTTCACCTGAGGAGGGAAAGTAATGGGTTGAGCTACACAGCTCAGTGGCTAATATAATCATAGCCATCGGCAACTAACACAAATCCCAACATATGAATGCATATATATTATATCTATACAGGCATCAATTCCAGCACTCACATGCTAATCAAACAATTTATGCATTTAATGTAATTAATTCAACTCACAAATGTGTCATAAAGTATGCTTCACAATGAATAATTCGCATATGCAATGCACAACACAATGGCTCGAGGGTTCCATGGAAACAAAAGAGAGAAACCGAAGTTTACACTCTGAACGAAATGAGTCCATTCGGATTTCATAGGCCACAAGCGGGCAGCCGGGAGAAGGCTCTTGTCGACGTGCACGTGACGAACGAAATGGTTCCACTCTTGCCCAAATAAAAGCACATAATCATGCTTATAATCATTTTATCATATGGTATGCTTTCATACTTTGCATTTAATCAAAATGCCATGACCGAGGTCGAGGCATAATATGCTCAAAATCAAACGTTAATGCTATCCATTCACATAATTCCTTCAAAGTATAAGAAATCAAAATCATTCAAATCATCAAGTTTCAACATACATAACATATAACATATATTCATACATAGGCAAGAAATTGCCTAGTCACACAATAGCTATAAGTACATTACCCACCTAATATCGCTTGAGTATCTGACTCACTGGTGTCCTTCCTCTTGCGATGGAATCGGGTCAGCTTGGTTTCCTAAAACAAACCAAGTTTCCATTCAATCAATATCCACAGAAAATATTCAAAGCTTGAAAATCCAAAATAAAGCACTAAAAGTCTATATTCAACCTCCTCCTAAAATCTTGAACCCTTAGAGGCTAATTCCGAACTTCCCTTCTTCATACAACTTGTAGCCTTTGATCTCTAGTTCCCAATAAATCAAAAATCACCTCAATTGGACATCTACACCAAAAGATATGTCCAAAATACCAAAAATTTCACTTTAGGATAACTAGGGGGCTAGCCGCGGTGAAGGTTCGTGTTAGGCCCGGGTCCCGTAAGTCCAAATCCCTAGGGCGGCCCCTCGGGTCGCGCCTGCGTTGGGCGCCCAAATACCGACAGACCCGATCCCAACATTTGTACATAGGCATAGACATATACATAATTCGACCGTAATTCACACATAATCATTCCCATACATTCCAGCACTTACACATGCATCTAAACATGAATTAAACTCATGCCACTCCGATCTGAAGAAATGTCACAAGTATTCAAAATCATTCAAAATACAAAATAAGTTGCAACCCAAAATACATGTAAATATGCTCTATGATAATGTGTTTGGAGGGCCAACCAAAAACGAACTTAATACAAATCTCCTAATTAGCTCGAAGTTTCCGATGCCTTGCAAGATCAACAGTCGGCTTGTTCTGCACCTGAGGAGGGAAAATAATGGGTTGAGCTACACAGCTCAGTGACTAATATAATTATAGCCATCGGCAACTAGCACAAATCCCAGCATATGAATGTATATATATATTATATCTATATAGACATTATCTCAAGTATTCACATGCCAATCAACAATTTACGCTTTCAATCTAATTAATTCAATGCATAATTATCTCACAAAACATGCTTCACAACGCAAAATTCACAGATGCAATGCACATCACAATGGCTCGAGGGTTCCATGGAAACAAAAGGGAGAAACAGAAGTTTACACCCTGAACGAAATGAGTCCATTTGGATCTCATAGGCCACAAGCGGGAAGCCGGGAGAAGGCTCTTGTCTACGTGCACGTGATGAACGAAATGGTTCCACTCTCGCCCAACAAAAGCACATAATCATGCTCATAATCTTTTTGTCATATGGTGTTCTTTCCTTTAGTCAAAATGCCGTGACCGAAGTCGAGGCATAACATGCTCAAAATCAAAATGTCATGCTATCCATTTCCATGATTCTTTCAAAATATATGAAATCAAAATCATTCAATTTATCACATTTAAACATGCATCATCTACAACATATATTCATACATAGGCGAGAATTTGCCTAATCACACAATAACTATAAGTACATTACCAACCTAAGATCGCTCGACTAGTCGACTCACTGGTGTCCTTCCTCTTGCGATGAAATCAGATCAGCTTGGTTTCCTAAAACAACCAAGTTTCCATCCAATCAATATCCATAGCAAATAATCAAAGCTTGAAAATCCAAAATAAAGCATTAAAAGTCTACATTCGTCTTCCTCCTAAAATTCCGAACCCTTATAGACTAATTCCGAACTTCCCTTCTTCATACAACTTGTAGTCTTTGATCTCTACCTCACAATGAATCCAAAATTACCTCAATCAGAAATCTACACCAAAAGATATGCCCAACAATGTAAAAATTTCACTTTCGGAAACAGGGGCTCGACGCGACGTCTGAGCGCTCGCCGCGGCGAACGCATCATGCTCGCCGCGGAGATTCGTTCGCCGCGGCGTGCACACGCCGTGACGTCTCCTTGCGGCGAACCAAATGTCGCACGTCGCGACGTCTCCCTTTGCACGTCGCGACATCCACGACAATTTTACACATCGCGGCGAATAAAATATCTACACGCCGCGACGTGACTCTCCTTCCTCACATGCCGCGGCGTGTTCATACACTCGTCGCGACGTCTGGGTCGAGAAATCGACCACGAACTCAAATTTTCCAGCTTTTCTCACTTCAATCCTTTCCCAAACACAAATGCAACACACATAAGTCTTAGATCAGGTCCTATACTACACTTCTAACTCATTAGCAACACAAAATCAGTCACGAACACAACAACCCACGAAATCCAACCATTTCTACCCTAAAACCTTCGATTCTCTTCATTCAACGTTCTGCTAAGCTTAAACCCAACTAAAACAAGAAGAAAGGAAGCTCACTTACCTGGAACGAGCTTCAAATCCGTCAGAAATCGCTGAAATCGTAAGACTCTCTTTTCTCTTCTCTTCTTCCCTGACGACGGCAACTTCTCTTTTCTTCTTCTCCTTTCTTTCTTTCCTTTTCTTTTCCTTCTTCTATTTCCTTCTAATGACCTACTTAAGTTAAAGGAAACATATAGACCATTATACCCCTTCTTGCAAAGCTTAAATCTGTCTAACTCAAGCAGTATTCCCAAAATGCCCTCAAACATTTCATTTCCTTTAATTCCCATTTAAACCACATCATAACGAATTAAGCTCAAATAAACCGAATTTATCCACTAATACTCCCAATTTAATCAAACTAAGGCATAAAACCACAATTATCACAATTCATGTTTAATATCGTCATAAAAAAATAAAAAAAAAAATTGGGGTCTAACATTTCTCCCCCTCTTAAAAGAAATTTCGTCCTCAAAATTTACCTGAATCATCGAAGAGATGCAGATACTTCTCCCGCATGGCTTCCAATGGCTCCCATGTAGCCTCCTCTACCGAATGGTTCCTCCACAGGACCTTGACTAACTGAACCGTCTTGTTCCTGAGAACCTTGTCCTTGGTATCCAAAATCTGCACTGGAAGCTCCTCATAGCTCAAATCATCCCTCAACTGAACCTCACTAGTCTGAATGATGTGAGAAGGATCCGATCTATACCTCCTCAACATAGACACATGGAAAACATCATGAATCTGTGATAACTCCGGAGGTAACGCCAATCTGTAGGCGAGTGGTCCAATCCTCTCAAGGATCTCATAAGGACCCACATACCTCGGACTCAACTTCCCTTTCTTGCCAAATCTCAATACTCCTTTCCAAGGAGACGTCTTAAGGAACACCTTCTCACCGACTTCATACTCCATCTCCTTTCGGTGAGCATCAACATAACTCTTCATCCTATCCTGTGCTGCCTTAAGTCACTGTTTAACCAGATTGATTTTCTCAACTGTTGTTTGAATCAATTCTGGTCCTTCCAATTGCCTCTCTCCTTCTTCGTCCCAATAGATCGGAGTCCTACATCTCCGCCTATACAGTGCCTTATATGGAGCCATCTGAATGCTCGAATGGTATGAATTATTATAAGCAAATTCAACCAATGGCAAATGCTCATCCCATGCTCCTCGAAAATCCATCATACAATCCCGAAGCATCCCCTCAAGTGTCCTAATGGTCCTCTCAGATTGACCATCCGTCTGCGGGTAAAAAGTCGTACTAAAATTTAGCTTTGTCCCCAAAGCTTCCTGCAAACTACCCCAAAACCTCGAAGTAAACCGAGGGTCTCTGTCCGACACTATGGAATTCGAAATCCCATGCAATCTCACTATCTCATCGATATACTTCTTTGCTAGCACATGCAAAGAATCAGTCTGTTTAATCGCCGAGAAGTGAGCTGACTTGGTCAACCTATCTACAATCACCCATATGGCATCATGCCTCCTGCTGGTCCTAGGCAAATCCATCAGAAAATCCATCGTCACCTTTGCCACTTCCACTCCGGAATAGGCAATGGCCTCAACATGCCCGAAGGTGCCTGGTGTTCAGCCTTGACTTGCTGACACACTAGACACTTACTGACAAACTCTGCTATATCCCTCTTCATGCCTCTCCACCAAAAATGCTCTCTCAAATCCCGATACATCCTGGTGCTACCTGGATGCATGGCGTAAGGCGCATTGTGTGCCTCATCCATAATCTCGGCCTTAACTTCCTGCACATCTGGGATACATAACCGATTCCCCATTGTCATAAGCCCATCATCCTGCACATCTATCTCAGAAACCTTGCCATTCCGAATTTCATCTCGAAGCTTACTCAAATCTGCATCTTGAGCCTGCAATTCCCTAACCTTTTCCCTGAGAATCGGCCTCACTCGGAAATTAGCTAGGAGACAATCCGGCTCTTCCTGCGTCAAGCTTATCCTAAGCTTGGCCATCTCTTCCAATAAAGGAAGGTACACCGCCTGAACATGAGCAATCGAAGAATTTCTACTCAAAGCATCTGCCACTACGTTGGCCTTGCCCGGATGATACTCAATCAATAGATCATAGTCCTTGAGTAACTTCAGCCACCTCCGCTGCCTCAGATTCAATTCCTTCTGACTCAGCAAATACTTGAGACTCTTATGATCAGTGAAGATCCGAGTCTGAACTCCATACAAATAATGCGTCCAAATTTTCAAGGCAAAGATTACAGCTGCTAACTCCAAATCGTGCGCCGGATAGTTCAGCTCATAAGGCTTCAACTGCCTCGAAGCATAAGCAATCACCCGATCTCCTTGCATCAAAACACATCCAAGACCCTTCCTCGAAGCATCGCTATACACCGAATAACCTTCATCTCCCGAAGGCAAAACCAAGATCGGAGCACTCGACAATCTGAGCTTGAGCTCCTCGAAGCTCCTCTGACACTCATCACTCCAAACAAACTTCTGGTTCTTCCTCAGTAACTTCGTCATCGGAGCGGCTATCATGGAGAATCCCTCCACGAATCTCCGGTAATAGCCTGCCAAACCCAGAAAACTCCTCACCTCTGCCACATTCTTTGGCGCTTCCTAATTCACTACCGCTTCTATCTTCTTTGGATCCACATGAACCCCCTGATCTGAAATCACATGCCCAAGGAATGACACCTCCCTCAGCCAAAATTCGCATTTCTCGAATTTGGCATACAACTCATTTCTCCTCAAAGTCTCCAAAGAAATCCTCAAATGTTCCTCATGCTCCATATCATTCTTGGAATACACCAATATATCGTCAATGAAGACAATGATAAATTGGTCCAAGAATGGCTTAAAAACCCGATTCATCAAATCCATAAAAGCTGCCGGAGCATTCGTCAATCCGAAAGGCATCACCAGAAACTCAAAGTGCCCATACCGAGTCTTGAAAGCAGTCTTCGACACATCCAACTCCTTAATCCTCAACTGATGATAACCCGACCTCAAATCTATCTTCGAGAAGACTTTCGCCCCTTGCAATTGATCAAACAAATCATCAATGTGAGGAAGCGGATACTTGTTCTTCATAGTAACCTGATTCAGCTTCCTGTAGTCCACACACATCCTTAGCGATCCATCTTTCTTATTTACAAAAAGAACCGAAGCTCCCCAAGGCGAAGAGCTTGGTCGAATATACCCTTTCTCTAATAACTCCTCCAACTGGTCCTTAAGCTCTTTCAATTCTGCCGGAGCCATCCGATAAGGCGAAATCGAAATCGGTACCGTACCTAACAAAAGCTCGATCGGAAACTCAATCTCCCAAGCTGGCGGTAGTCCTGGCAATTCCTCGGGAAAGACATCCGAGAAATCCCTGACTACTGGGATATCCTCTAACTTCCCTCTGTCTATTCTGGTGTCGACCACATAGGCCAAAAACGCCTCACAACCCTTCCTCATCATCCTTTATGCTGTCAATGCTGAAACAATTCTGGGCGGACTCGCTTTCCTGTCCCCAGTAAACACTACTCTTCTGCCATCTAAATCAAACTCTACTGTCTTTTGCTTACAATCCAGTCGGGCATTGTACTTTTCCAACGTATCCATACCCAGTATCACATCTAATCCTCGCATCTTCAGTGGCATCAGATCTACCACTAGAAGTCCTCCTCCAATACTAAGCTCGCATCCTCTAAACACCTGACTAATCATAATATGCTGACCAATCGGAGTACTCACCATCAGCGGAGTATCCAACGGACTCTCAACCCCATCACACACAGGTCTACTCGACGACACAAACGAGTGAGTAGAACCTGGATCAATCAACACAAGCACATCATCAGCAAATAAGTGAGCCATACCAATGACAACATCTGGGGCGGCCTCCGCATCCTCCCGCGTCATAGCAAACACCCTGGCTGGTGCCTGCCCTCTCGGTCTCCTCGGAAGACTCGCCCTCTTGGCAGCATCAGAACTGCCTACCTCTGTCGAAGTCCTCTGTCCCATGGTCTCTATCCTCCTCGGAGCTTGCATCTGACCTCTCTCTTGTTGTGGGGGCTGAGGACACTCTCTGGCCCTGTGCCCCTTCTGACCACAGTTGAAACATGCTCCCGTCAATCGGTAACACTCTCCGCCATGAAAATTACCGCAATGCTCACACTTAGGGACGGATGACCTGTCCCCATCTCCCCTCCTACTGCCGCCCACCGTGGAAGCTTGGTGAGAAACAGTAGAGGTTCGCATCGGCCTAGGTCAGCTCACACCACTGCTCCTCTCCTCTGACTGGACCGGGAAGCTCCTAGCACTCCTGTCTGGCATAGGAGTACTAGTGCTACCTCCTCTCCTGGACTGCTCTCTGCCCTTTCTCTTCTTGTTCACAGCACTCTTAATATTTTCTATGTTCTCCACCCTCAAAGCTGCTTCAACCAGCTGCTAGAAGTCACCAAAATTCTGTACAATCACCTTCTCCCGGATAGCCAAATGTAGTCCTGACTCAAACCGACGACATCTGGCAGCCTCACTCAGCATCAAGTCTGAAGCATACCGGGATAACTGTGTGAACCGGCGCTCATACTCGCTGACTGTCATATCCCTCTGGGTGAGACTCAGAAACTCCCTCTGCTTCTGCTGGACATATACCTATGACAGATACTTCTTCTTAAAAGCAGCTAAGAAGTTCTGCCAAGATAACCCTACCGGCCTCATCTGACTGCCCGGCACAGTCTCCCACCAATGCAGAGCATCACCCTGAAGCAAGCTCACAGCATACACTACTCGCTCATCCTCCTCGCAATCCATCTAATCCAGCACCCGTTCTGTCCTCCGCAACCATGTCTCAGCTTCCTCAGGATCTGCTGTCCCAAAGAAGTCAACTGCTTCATACTTCCTCAGCTTGTCGAACTGCTTTCCCCTCTTAACTGGGGCCGAAGCAGAAGGCTGTAGCATCTGGCCCATAGCCTGAACAAACGCCTAGGAAAAGGCCCGAAACATCCTCGGATCCAAAGGAGGCATTTGCTCCTGCGGAATCGGAGACTCCTGCGTCTGCGAAGGAAGGGGCTCACTACCAAGCCCTACAGAAGCCACAGCATTCCCTGGGGCTACGGACTCATCAGTCCTCTCCTCTCTAGTCGGAGAGTCGGTCGTGAGATCCTTGCATAACTCCTCGTGTTCTTCTACGAGGTGGCATCGTACTCCTTCAAATGAAAACACTAAGGATTAGCTATATGGCAATCTACATGTATGCATGATATGCATGTCACTTAATACAATCAAGTAATGCAACAAATAATCGTAGAGCACACAATCCTATTATGCATTCTAAACCGAGGACACCTGAACCTGGTTGCTCTGACATAATTCCTTCAAAGTATAAGAAATCAAAATCATTCAAATCATCATGTTTCAACATACATAACATATAACATATATTCATACATAGGCAAGAAATTGCCTAGTCACACAATAGCTATAAGTACATTACCCACCTAATATCGCTTGAGTATCCGACTCACTGGTGTCCTTCCTCTTGCGATGGAATCGGGTCAGCTTGGTTTCCTAAAACAAACCAAGTTTCCATCCAATCAATATCCACAGAAAATATTCAAAGCTTAAAAATCCAAAATAAAGCACTACAAGTCTATATTCAACCTCCTCCTAAAATCCCGAACCCTTAGAGGCTAATTCCGAACTTCCCTTCTTCATACAACTTGTAGCCTTTGATCTCTAGTTCCCAATGAATCAAAAATCACCTCAATTGGACATCTACACCAAAAGATATGTCCAAAATACCAAAAATTTCACTTTAGAATAACTAGGGGCTGCAGGGCAAGATGCAGCGTCGCGTCATGGCGATGCTGCGCCCATGACGAACAAAATGCAGCTCGCCGACGAGCAAGTTGTCGTACGTCGTGGCGTTTCAACAAGCTTCATGCGTCGTGGCGAATAAACATTTATTAAATCGCGACGTTGCTTCTCTTCGTCGCGGCGTGTTAAATGCAAGACGTCGCTGACGTGCGGGTCTAGAGAACTACTCCGAACCCCAAATTTCTGCATTTTCCAACTTCAATCCTCTTCTAAACTCAAATGCAACAAACCTAAGCCTTAGATCAAGTCTTATATTACATTTCTAACCCATCAGCAACTCAAAATCAGTCACAAACATATCAATCCACAAAATCCAACCATTTTTTCTTTACAAACCCTAAAACCTTCGATTCTGCTACATTCAACATTCTCTAAGTTTAATCTAACCCAAAACAAGATTAACACAAGCAGAACTTACCCGAAAATGGTTCGAAACTGTCAGAAATCTCTTGGAATCACAAACTCTCTTTTTCTCTTCTTCTCCTTCCTCCACCGACGGCTTCCTCTTCTTTCTCTTCTCCTTTCCTTTCTTTCTTCTTCTCTTTTCTTTAACTCTTTTCTAATACTTAAGTCTATGGGTAGGGAAAAGACCCATGTACCCCTCTTAGCAAAGCTTAAACCATCCCAACCTAAGTAAACTTCCCACAATACCCTCGTATCTTTTTACCATTTTTAATCCTCACTTAACCACAATTAAACCTTAATTATCCATTAATAACCCCCCCAAATAAATCAACTAAGGCATAAACACATAATTAACACAATTCATACTTAAGAACTTCATATAAAAAAATTCGAGGTCTAACAAATATCCTAAATGATTTTCATAATTGTAAGTCACTTCCAAAATAAGATGAGAAGTTAAAACTAATGAGCTCATGTTCTCATTTAACCATCATGTACTACGATGATCCTATTGAAATTTCGGCAGCACTTCCCCTATTTGGACATCCCCCTTATGATATAAGGGTCTCCCTGCAATTAACACACAATTCTATCTCAACCAGTAATCACAACGCAAATTACCTCTCCATACTACATGTATGTTGTCAACTTTCACATCATGCAACTCATCAATACACGATTAAGGGACATGCTATGGGAAGTTCTTGTACACCCACATGAATCAAGAGCAGATAACAACAAAAGAAAAGCGGTTAAGCAATGACCTCAATCGAAATGCAGAGAAGTGCTGCTGAAGTACGTAACTGCAGATGAAGATGATCAAGTTGCAATGAAAACCAACAATAGTGTCATTCATAGCTCAATTGGAAAGCAAAATGAATATTGCTTAAGATAGGATTAAGCAAGGTTTAAGGTTCAATTAGATATGATTGATATCTTTTAATCAAATGTTCAGCTTAACTATGGTGAGTCAAACTAATTATAGCCATTCTTGGATGGACAAAGGGATAAATTATGATAATATAGTGGTAGGAAATATACTATGTCATGGGAATCCATTCGTTGGACCATGTTTATATTAACTTCAAACTTTACTATCATCTTTTATAGAGATCATGGTTGATGTGAAAAAGTTATTGAGTTGCAGCATAAAAGAAGTAGGACGACATGAGTAAGAATGAAAAAGTGGGTGAGGTGTCTTAGATTCACTTTTAACATGTTCTCTTTTATTTACTAGTGAACTTAGTGATTAATGATGTTAACTACCTACTAAAGTTTTGCTTCAAGTGATTGGAGATGTCTAGCACCAAGTTAATAGTCTTAGTTTCCATAAGTATTATATTCTTGGCCGTCAAGTTTCCAAATGCCTTTAAATGAGTCATTTGGGGATAAAAGATTTTCAATATAAAGAGAGTTGGATCATTATTCCTTTTTCACTATTATAGCGCTAATAAAAGTTAGCAATTGAATTGTTTCTTAGGGCATTATTTCTTTTTGTAACACTTTGTTCATTTTTAATTTAGGCCAAACACATATGTTTACTAAAACTTTTATCTTAAAAACCTAAACATAAGAGATTCAATATGGGTGAGTTAAAATTGTGGTAATTCAATTATTATGTAAAGACTTTGATGCATTTTAGTGCAAATTTAATGTCCTTACTAGTCTTATAACACCTTGAAGAGATGAATGTCCAACTATAGCCAATAAATTATCCTTTGTAAGGTAACTAATATTATTATTTGACAAAGGAAATAAAATTTAGCTTATGATTAATTGAAATTATGTTACAAGACATAAAAATAGTAATGAAATAAAAGTCTTGCCTAAGTTTGATATCTTTTGTGATCATTTTCTTCTATGTTAGGATTGTAGTAAAATTTAGAAATTCACAAATACCCTTAAGGTAAAAGTAACTAACATAGGGATAATTTTATAAGTCTTTAGCCAATAATTGTGAACACTTAATTTTGAGTACTAATTATTTCTATATTTCTTTGAAAATGCCAAATTTGAAAGACATGTTTGTAATTTATAGTCTAGTTTATTTCATTTTTTTACAAGATTTTATGATATTATTTTTTGTTTATGTTAAGCTTAATTATACCATTTATTTTCAAATATTTACTATTTGAAATTAAAATTATATTAAGATTAATTATACTATATATTTTCAATTTTAACTAATTTGAAATCAAAATTATCTTTAATCCAAATTGCTTAATTTTAATTAAGACTATTCATTTTTGTTTATATATACGTATTCATTAAGATAATTAGAGTTATTGATTTCATTGAATGTTATCCTACATCATAAGCAACTTGGGAAGCGATACAATATTATGCCAATTCAAGGTTCACTAAACAATTACTTTCATTAAATAAGTTTTATTAGATCTTAATTAATAGAAATGATTAATACTTCATCATTTAGTTTGAATTAAATCATCATACTAAAAATTTGAAATAGTTTAGGTGTGTTTTAGGAGTTATCAAAATTAATGAATATGTAAGACTTGAATTTATACAAAAACAACTACAATGGGCCTCATTTAACCCTTCATCCTAGCCAATACTTTCTAAATATATAGTGTGCGTGTATATGGTTTCCATAGAATTGTCAATGGATATTATTGAAACAAAATGTTTAATCATTTCATATTGTGTTTTAACCAAGTAATTAAAGTGATATCATAGGAAATTAACGATAAAAATATTAAGGAATGTAATTTGGAAATATTATTTCATTACCATTAATAAAAGTTATTCGGTCTTACAATGTATTAAAATAAGTTTTTCTGGAACTTTACACCTTAGTCCTCCACATTTTCCTTTACAATTAAGTAAAAAGTTGAAAGTTGAAACCAAAATGATACTTTGTCCAAGAGACTAATACGCATTCCAAAAGTGTCTCGATTGCCACTAAAATTGAACTCGACTTTAAAAATGACAACTACTTGAAATTAATATCTTCTTGCGATTCGTTTCTAATTACTACCTCAAATTAAATTATTATTATGATTACATTCATTAAATTTATTTCAAAGTTAACAAACATGGGATTTAATCAAATTTATCATATATTTAAATTTAAGTATTAATTTTACATTAAATATTCCAAATGCTTTCACTTCTTTAAATACCATGTAAGATGAATTAACTTATCTAATCGATGTCGAACTTAAAAATAAAATTGATGTTAGGTTGTTTATAAATATATTAACAATGTATTTGTGCATTCAAGAATGAGAAGTAACAAATTAATGAAAATCATCGTGAAAGCAATTATGTGTTCGCACATTAATTCCTCCCCAAACATGTTTATTACAAATAAAATTTACATATTACTACACTAACTCTTTAATAGTTACCAAAATTTTAAACAAATCAACCAACATTATAATTATGGTCTAATATAATGAATTGAAGTTAGATATATGTCACTACAATATCTACAATAATTAACAATTCAGTATAATCCATAATTTCCAATGTAAATTATCATTAGCAATTTTATGAAATGAGTGAGTACTGTAGATTCTACCAACTACTACCACTCAAATATCAGTTGACGGAAATTTTAGTCCAAATGGAATGACTGGAGTTTGTTCTACACTAGGAGGCTTCGTTCAGTTTCAATGGGTATAAAACCACAACAAAGATACACGAAAGGCGATCTACGAAAACAAAGAGGGGAGGGAGGAGAACTAACAAACTTGTCGGAGATGAGGACGAGGAGCGACCGGCGAGCGGCGACCACCGAGCAGCGACCAGCGACCGGCGGCGTCCTTGGAGGAAGACGAACGAGGAAGAAACCGCACCGTAGGAGGAAGAGAGCGCTGTAGGAGGAAGAGAAAGGAGAGTTAGGTCGCGCGAGGAGGAAGAAGAAGGTTGCGGACGTGTTTTAATTAAAACCAAAACGACGTCGTTTTGGTTTTAACCAAAACGTCGTTGTTTTCTTTCACTGAAGGGCGCGTGTTGGACGTATTCAACGACGCCTTCACCGACCGAAATGGGCGTCGGTATGAATTTTAACCAAATTCACCGACCGAATTATTTTCGGTCGCAAACAATTAAATGCACAACCACTTTCGACAACGGTAACACTATTTCGGTCGGTATTTCCAACGGTATTCATACCATCGGTAATTTTCCGTTGCTATTAAACATTTTTCTTGTAGTGAAATAGAGGCAGCTTATCTCATGTTCTAATTTTCTTTCAAAAGCTTCTTTTACTCTTTGATTAGTAATTAGAAAAAGGTTATAGTCAAAGGATAGAATTCTATTGGCATGAATAAGTGATCTGACTTGTGTTCCTTCAGCAAAGAAACTGAACTTATGATCACTTTAAGTGTCATTACTCCTTAATTTGAAACCTATTTCTTGATTACTACAAGTTGTTTTATAACTTAAACTGTTAGCCTATTATAGTAGAACCAGCTATAAATATTAATGTTAATAGTAAAAGTGGCTTTATACTATTTAGAATTGGCTTAAGTTGCTTCGTTTTTATCATATCATATGAAAAGAAAGAAATTTGAAGATCTTCAAAAATCAAAAAGGATGGATGCTTTTGTTTTTAGACCCTTCATACTTTTAACTAGATTAAAAGATTTCTAATGGCCAAAGAGGTTGCTCTAAAACTCAACTATGGTATGCTCTCTAATTAGAACTTGTGAATTTCCTTTCTATGTCTTGGCTCTATTATGATTCTTCGGTCCATTATGATTGTGCAAATATTGACTAGTTTCTACTATTTTAACTATTTTTTTTAGTGAAGTTCCTCTTGTATATTTGAATTAATTAATATGAGGTAATTGTTTTCTTTTAATATTATTTATCTTTTAAACAATTGAATCTCAAATTATTGATTCAGTTTAGTTAGTCATATCATAATGCATAAAAGAAATACAATATAATTTGAAATAACTATACTTTATCGATTGATCAATTTATCTTAATTTTGATTCCTCAAATTTAGTACTATTAGATAAATAACATTAAAACAAGATTTATCAGTACTCGTTTTAGACTATCAAAATAATTCAAATAAAATTAGGCTTTTAATAGAAATTATAGATTATTGTAATGTGTCAATTAACATTCTTTATAGTTTACAAACTTAAAATTATTAATTTTAGACTAAATTAAAATAGTTATATTTGGTCCAATTAGATTAGTCCAATAGCAATTTCAGTTTTAATTTAAGAAAAGTATTGACTCAAGCATAACTATTGTAATTTCAATTTTAATTTAAGAAAATTATTGACTCAAACATCGTCAATTAATAAGTTGATTAATATTCTTTTTATAAACATATACAAACTTTAGCCTTTGCTCTCATTTCAAATAAGATGCTTGACACTTCTCACATGGGATGTTACAAGATCCCTCTTTTTAACGTTAATATCTTCATCATGGCTTAACTACAGTCCAAAATCTCCTCTCCTCTTCTAATATTGAACAAGAATAGAAGCTTTACAAGGACACTTTTATGCTCATGATTCTGCTTGTGGCTGCCATTTTGTTGTGTATAACAAATTAACAAAGGCCATCTGTTAATTAGAGCCAATTAGTCAATGCCTGCCCTAAATAAGTGTAGGACTTGTGTAATAATTAACATGATTGAGTTAACTTTTGGTTTGTTTATTCTTGCATTTGCATGGCTTATTTCTTAACATGTATTTCAAAAATTTTGTTTGTACTATATAAGTACAATTGTAAATGTTTGTGACATATAAAATAGACTAGGTGTAATTTTTTATTTATTTATGATTTTTTCTACTTAATCTTATAAATTTTTAGGGATCAAAGTGTGTAGTGAAAGAGTGAGAACATTAGAAAGTTTGATCGTGATTTCATAAACTTAGATTCAAGAAACTGTACATCAAGAAACTTTCTAAATAGATAGAGAAGAATGTATATTCAATTATTTTCTTTTATTTATGAAAACTTAGCAAGTCATAAACTTTAAGCTATTGGTGAGATTTAAGAAATTGAACCTTATCATTAAGTGATATGTGCAATAAATCCAATATAACCCAAGACAAAACACTACATTTTAGGTTAATGATTAGGTTTGTAAAACTAGGTTGGATTAGTAATAGGTTTGTGAAACTAAGTTGGATTAGTAACTATGCGGACCTTGGATTAAGAAATATAAATAATTCTCGTCTACCACTTTCTTTTCTTGAAAATAGGTTTTTCTTATAGTTTACACTTATTTTTTAATAAAAATGACTAAAGAATCTTGGGAAAAAACATCTTAATTAACACAATAATTAAAGCAAATTCATTATTATAATTTTTTTCTCTAAAGATTGAGCTTATAACTAACTAGAAATGTTTTATAAAAGATTTACAATATTTTGAAGTATTCTTTTAAATTTAGAGGCAGTTCAGTAGGAAACAAAATTATACTTGTATTTTTTCTAAAAATGAAAGTCGGTAAGTAATATAGCTTTAATAAGTCTTCAAGATTTTGAAATCTGCAATGCAACTATAACAAAATTAAAATGAACCAATTCCAAAATGAATATAGCCGAGAACTTGAGTTATACTTGACAGAAAATTATTGGATCACCAATTATAAATTGTATCAGGCAATCTATATAAGGCCAGTATTGGGTAAACATTGGCTGTGTTCAACACAATCAAACTTCATCTAAAGATATGGTGTCATTGCCAAAGGTCATCCTCTAATGGACCATTAAATGGAATGACCTAGTTTCAAATTGCGGAGTGCACTGCAGTGACTTGGATTTCAAGGTTCAAGGCATCAAATGGTGAGGCGATAAGTGGGAATGGCGAGTAAAGGTGTTGCTCTAGGTGTTACCAAGCTGAACACCTCAGTCATATCCAACTCACTTGGCAACTTACCATCAGGAAGTTCCCAATCGAAGCTATGCACCAATCTCGCCAGGATTAGACGCACGTTGATCATGCCCATTTGCATTCCAGGACAGCTTCTGCGACCAGAACCAAATGGAAGTAACTCAAAGTCCTGTCCTCTGAAGTCTATGTTACTCCCAACAAGCCTCTCAGGAATGAACGTTTCTGCATCTGACCAGACGGTTGGATCTCTCCCAATGGCCCAAATGTTGATGAACACGCGAGAGTTTTTGGGTATGTGAAAGCCTTCGATGGTGATATCTTCAGTTGACATGTGAGGAACCAACAATGGTGCAACTGGGTGGAGCCTGAAAGTTTCTTTAATAACCATGTCTAAGTAGTTCAAACCTTCGAGGTCTGATTCTTCTACCATTCTGTCCAGGGTTACCTTTCCGTCCAATTCTTTTTGAAGTTTCTTCATTATTTGAGGGTTCTTCACGAGCTCTGATAGTGCCCACTCGACTACTGTCGTTGAAGTATCCATTGAAGCTACAAGCATGTCCTGCAATGAAATCCGAATGAGGAAACCGTAATAAGATGGATCAAAGTCCGAGCAAGGACGCTATCTCAAGAAACGAAAAATAGGAAGTCTTGGAATCACCGAAAACACTTTTAAGAGTATGAACTAGTTAATCTCCTCAAGTATTATATGGTTATGCGTTAATGGATTAAAATAACGAAAGAGAAGTAACTTAATTTGTTAATTAAAAACTAGCTAATCACAAATTAAACTTTTTGAAGTGAATGATACTAACTCGCCTTAGGTAGTGTGTATCAAAATCAAACTTATTATTAGATCATCAAAATGAGACATTAAGGTAAATATGACTTAACTATATAAAAATATTATTTCCTAACTAGTACTTTAAAATATAAAAACTGAAATTCTGAACAGTTAAATACTTAAAAAGAGAATTTTTAACGTTGCTTATAGAAACTGCTCACAGTTTATCGCGACATTAGCGTGAGTATCAAATTTGAAGCTATAAAAGCAAAAAATAGACACCGACGAATCCTGTTGAAGTGTGCATATAGACTCTTTAAACATTTTTTCTTAATAGGAAAACAACCAAATATGGGTTAACCTCTATTGTTATAAAGATGTAGTTAATACCGTAATCAAGTAGAAGTTAATTGTGAAATTTTAATCTATGTATAATATAGTAAACATAAATCATTATAATACTTATACTCGTTGACAATAAGATCATAAGTAGTGGGTGATTTTTCTAAATATCCAACTCGATTTTATTACGAGAAGAAGAAAACAGATTCTAAATTATAAATTATTCATTAACGGGAACATGAAGAATTTAAAAGTGAATATTACAATTTCACATTAAAAGTGAGAGGAGAGGTGACAAATTTTATAAGTACATAAAATTATTAATTAATTTTCTAATAAATTAGTTTTAGAATTATAGTTTTAACCCTTTTAATTTAATTTTCTATAAAAATAAGAATATAAATTATGGATTAAACATAATAAGGACATTAAAATTTAAAGATAGAGAGAATAGGAGTTCTAGTGATTATTATAATTTTGTATAAAAATAAGAGAAGAGATGAAAATTTTTGTAGGTTAATTATTTTTAACCTACAATTATATAAACCAAAAATAAATTTGATATTACAATTTTCTTCATTCTCTCAATTTCAAAGCAATGGAATTATTGAGGGATCAAGTGATGTCTGAGAGCAAGTGATAAAGGCGATAGATTGTCCAGAATTTCGAAGATTCAAGGCAATGACTCACCTCTCCATGGCTTCACCCCACCCCCTAACCCCGATCCTCTCTGTCTTTTGAAGCTACCCTTGCATCGTAGCCACACCTTAAACCCATAATCGACATCCTAAACCAAACCCTAATTCAAGATCAGAACACCGATCCAATCCTTGCAACATCCTCGACTAAAAAACCCCTCCCAATATCCCCCTCTAAACTAGCTCAACCTGATCCAAAATCCCTAGGAGTTGAAGAAATAGGAACATCGCACACGAAATTACCAATGCTGTAAACCCTTATGCAAATGGGTATATCAAATCGTGGAAATTTGTGGTTGCAAATGGGTCAGAGACTTTGCAGACACAAATTTAACTTACTACCTACCGGAGACCAAGGATAATCAAATCTTCTTTATACCCTCTCTAGGGCTAGCGAAGCAAGGAGCTGCAAACTTCAGGTTAACACTTATTGGATTCTTCATAGGTAAGAGACTTGATTTCCAGTTGTTCAATGTGCTCTGAATAAATCCTAGTCTGAGTTTAGATTGAAGGAAATTTTGATCACTAGCTCCGATAACTTTCTGTTTAAGTTTGAATCTGAATTAGGAGTAATGTCTGTTCTGGAAAGGGGCCCTTGGCACATCCAAGGTAAATCCTTATTTTTGAAGAAATGGAGTTTGAATGAGGGAGAACAGGAGGTAGTGAGGAGAGCTCCAGTGTGGGCAAAAAAATTTTAATATCCCTATTGAGTATTGGACCACCGAAGGGCTGGGTTAAATTGCGAGTGCGGTTGGACACCCACTCCTAATTGATTCACCAATTGCTAGGATGGCACAGATTCTTTATGCTAAGATGTGTGTTGAGATAGAATTACAAAATAGTTGCCCTATCTCATTCCAACTAGCAACGTATAATGAGGATGGGGAGAGAACTTTTAAATTTATAAGAATAGAGTATGAATGGAGGCCTGAACTAAGTACACAGAAAAAGAATGGGCACCAATAGGGAGAGTATTTAAAACTGTAAAATACCATGAGTTGGGTAAAGGTGAAGAGGTGCAAACAGTTAACCAAGAACAACAAGGAGTGGAGTTACAATCCACAGGCAAATTCACCCAAAAGGAAAAGGAGACCTTTGAACCTAAAGCACACTCCAAAGGATTAGGACTATTGCTGATGGAACATATAGTGGGGATGAACCAATTGATGGAACAATTCACTACTGCTATTAGAAGTCCCGCCACACATTGCAAGGCAAAGTTAGACTAAGAAGTTCCAGATGGAAACCTTGAGGATCTGCAGGTCCCTGCCATAAATCAAGTAGGTACAAACCCTTCCTCTCCTAACTCTGAATTGATTCCTGATAGTCCTAGTAATGTAGGGGGTAGAGGGGGAATATACTTTGGAAAAAGGTAGGAAACCTAAGAGAAAGAAAAAGTAGGTGTTGCATCTAGTTATGGAATAATAATTTTAGTCTTTTGGAATGTTAGGGGGCTTAATAACCCCAAAAAGTAATTAGTTGTGCATGCTTGGCTAAAGAGACTATCTATGGATTTTATGTTTGCTAGAATCTAGGGTTAAGTCTCCCTTTTATTTGAATAATGTTTTCTCCTCCCTGCTCCTTAGGTGGCCTTTTTATAGCAATTTAAAATGTGCCTCTAATGCTAGAATAGTGTTAGAATAGAATTTAAATAGCTACGCTTGTCAAATCCTAAGCTTTACCGATCAAGTAGTGCATTTAGAGTTGACTCCGAGGAGCAGTGCCCTTCCTTTCCTAATGACTTGTGTATATGGGTCCAACAACCTAAATCATAGGAAGTCCCTTTGGAATGACCTGTCAAATCTTAGACTCTCCATGTCCACCATGCCTTGGATAATTGCTAGTGACTTTAACGCTATTCTATACCCACACGAGGCAGATCCTATTAGTCACTCAGCTTTCCAAAGTATGAGTGACTTTAGGCAATGGTTGATAGTAATACAATGTATGATCTCAACTCCAGTGGTCCTTGTTTCACTTGGACCAACAAACAAAGTGGAGATTGTTATATTGCTAGGAATTTAGATAGACTCTCATTAATTCAGCTTGGAGCTCAACTTTTCCTAGAGCTTATAGTGTCATTCAGTATTCGAGCATTTTAGATCATTCTCCAATAGAGGTCAAATTTTTCTGCTCCATACAGAGAAGAGCATCTCCTTTTAGGTTCTCTAACTTCCTTTCCACTCAGCCAAATTGTCTTCAATTAGTGGAGGAAGCTTGGTCCTCTCAAATTTAGGGGTCTCCTATGTTTTGTGTAGTGTCCAAACTAAAGATTGTTAAAAGAGCTCTCAAAGCTCTTAATTCAGGACAGATTGGAGACGTTAATGATAAAGTCAAGAATTGCCAAGAAATTCTTAATGCCACTTAAGATCAATTGAGGCATTTTCCTAAGTCGAACGTGTTACTTGCGAAAGAATCAGAGGCCATCAATGACCTAATTAGAGCCTTAGATGATAAAGAGTCTTTCTTTAAATAGGCATCCAGGATTAAGTGGTTAAAGGAAGGGGATAGGAACACCAGGTTTTTTTATAATTCACTCCTAGCCAATAGAAGTCGAAACACTGTCAATTCTCTAGAAGTGGGTAATGGGAGAAGGATAGTAGGCCATGAAGAGATAAAAGATTAGTTTGTTGAATTCTTTCAAAGTTCTATTGGTAGTCAAAAATCCCTTCATTCTTCAAAGGACTTTGTGGATCAACTTTTTACTCAAGCCTTACCTGAAAACCTTTCTAACTCCCTTATAGCTGAAGTTTTTGCTCAAGAGATTAGAGAGTTGTTCCACTCTTTCAATCCTAATTATAAGGCTCCTGGCCTAGATGGGTTTAATGGTTTTTTTTTCTTTAATCAAACATGGCAAGGGTGGATATCACTAGGGCCATTCAAGATTTTTTTTAGCGTGAAAAACTTCTTAAAGAGTTTAATTCCACCTTTATTACTCTAATTACTAAAAAAGCTCACCCATTCACAATGGTAGATTATAGGCCTATCTCTTGTTGTAACATGTTGTACAAGGTGATAGCTAAGATCATTGCAAATAGGATTAGAGAAATTCTTCCTCACATTATTAGTCCTAACCAAAGTGCTTTTATTAAGGATATGAGAATTGGAGATAACATCTTGTTAGCCCAAAAATTTTTCAAAACTACCACCTTTCTAATAATAAGAAGAGACGTGTTTTTCAAATTGACCTCCAAAAAGCTTATGATTCCATTCATTGAGATTTCCTCATTAATTCTTTAGAAGCTATAGGCCTTCCTCCTAAGTTCATAGCTTGGATCCAAGTGTGCATTTCTTCGCCTTTATATTCCATTTTGATCAATAGACCACCTTCCAATTTCTTCAAAGGAAAATCTGGACTGAGACAAGGAGAGCCCTTATCCCCTTTCCTTTTTATTATTTGTATGGAAGTTTTTTCTAGGAGCTTGAATGATTACATAGATAGAAATCCTTCCTTCAAATCCCACTGGAGATGCAAAATACTTAAACTCACCCATCTCTTGTTTGTTGATGACCTACTGATGTTTTATAATGCTGACATCAGTTCAGCTCAAATATTGCTTAATTGTCTAAACTCCTCTAGATTTTCAGGAATGGATATGAATCCTTCCAAAAGTCAAATTTCCTTTCTCATAACATGGATCATTTGATCAACCAAATGGAACAAATATCTAGTCTTAGGAAAGGATCTCTCCCCATAAAGTATTTAGGAGTTCCCCTCATTACAGGTAGGTTATTGGGGAGAGAGTGTCTACCCTTATTGGACAAAATTGATGTAAGAGTTAATAAATGGACCCACAAAAACCTTTCTTATGCGGTTATACTGCAACTAGTGAGTTCTGTTCTTTCTTCTTTCCAAGTATATTGGGCTTTTCACTTTATTTTCCCTTCATCTCTCCTCAAGGAAATAGAAGCCACACTTAGGAATTTTCTATGGGCTGGGAGAGTGGATAGTCACTCTCAATCCAAAGTTAAATAAGTGATCTTACTAGACCGAAAAAGGAAGGGGGTTAGGGATTAAGCATTTGCCATCCTGGAACACAGTATTGTTAGGAAAGAGGATTTGGTACCTATTATACGATAGAGAGGCTATGTGGGTTAAATGGGTGCACACGATCATTTTAAGAAGGAAAAAATTTTGGAGTATACAACCTACCAATAATAGTTCCTGGAGTTAGAGGAAATCTTAAGTGTTAGGGATAAATTAGGGAATCAATTCATATTTAGGATAGGTAATAGATAGTCCACACTCTTATGGTAAGATCTTTGGTATCCGAGGGGAATCTTAAAAAGCTTCTTATCACCAAGAGAGATAAATGGATCGGGCTTTTCTATGACAACAAAAGTTTATGATATTATCAGAAATAATGTGTGGAGGTAGCAGGATTTTCCTATAGAGCTCATTGGTGATTTTGAACCCATTCAGTACCAACCGAATAGTTCTCCGGATTATTTCGAATGGTTACCTAGCCCTTAAAAAACATATGTCAATGGTTTAGCTTATAAACTCTTGAGACCCTCAACCTAACAAGTAGCTTGGTACAACCTGGTTTGGTATAAAAATAACAGCCCAAGGTGTTCAGTCATTCTTTGGTTAGCAGTCCTCTACAAACTTCAAACAAGGGATAAACTTCACTTTTTATATACTCCTAACCATTGTTCCCTTTGTAATTCGGACTTTGAATCCAATGAGCATCTGTTTTTTAATTGCTCCTTCTTTAATTCCGTATGGGTACATTGCCTCAACTACTTTCAAATCCCCATTCCCAACTCATTAAGCCTCCAATCTATCCTAACTTGGTTTCGCCAAACACCTCCACAGATTGGTCCAAAAGGATTTGAAGAACCTTCAAGGATGTAGCTATGGAGGTGGAGAGCTTACAAGTCAGGGTAATCTTCCAAGTTCTAGAGCATCTCAGCCTAAACACACTGATAGGTAATTAGATCAATTATGCATTAACATTGTGATGCAGGTTGCTATTCAGATGGGGTACTAGTGTCCTTCCAACACCTTTTTAACAGATGGGCAGATACTAAAGGGCATAGCAAGCTATCCAAAGGCACCTCAGGTAACATAGAGCTTTGATAGGCAATGGTTTGGCACAGAAAATCATTGCCTATGGAAGCTCCTGCTGGAATGACTGAGTTTAAGAAAACAATTTAGTAGTTTTAAGATGAATTCTTGATCTGTTCTGTGAATGGACTGCAAGTTTGGTTCTTTATGTATATATATATGCTGACATGTTATGCTGACATGTTATGGCTTCTGTTGTTTATATCTGATTGTGCACAAATGTTGAAGCTACTGGTTTAAAGTGTAATGTAGGCCATAGGAGAGGAGTTTGATGGGCAGTAGTTTTGCACTACATCATGTATTTTGAGTGTTAAGAGATTACCTACAGTATCTCTTGTGTTGTACTTAACTTTTATTTTTTTATAAATTTACTGATTTACCCAAAAAAAAAAAACTAAAAGACTAAAAGACAGATGAATCATTCGATTGCTACCTACTGATATTGCAAGAAACTAACTGATGGGATATCTCATATATCTTAATCACAGGTAAAGATTGACTTACCAACATTACGGCTTTAATGTTGTCCCGAACAATACTGTACTCAGTTTCTTGGGATCCTAAGAAACCAAACAAGATATCAACAAAGTCCTTGGTTCGGTTCTCATTCTTGTTTTGTATATGGTCATCGATAATCTTCTCTAAGAAACCATCAAACACCTTGCTAACGGCCTTCATACGCTTCCTAAGTCCCTGAAGGTCAAGCTGGGCAATCAGCGGAATGTAATCAGCCAAGTTGGGAGCAGCTATTAATTGCATGGAGTCGTGAATCACAGCTGTAAACCCTCTATCACCGAACTCCTTGTCTGTATACTTCTTGCCAAAAACCATTCTGCAACTGATATCAGCACCAAGAGACGACACCTTTGCACTGAGATTAACAGAAACTCGTTCATAAGAAGCCTGTTTAATGGAATCAACCAAGAGGTCAATCTCTTCTTTTCTTAGGGACCTGAAGGAATTGACTTTAAGGTTGCTAAGCAACTCTAGCGTGCAAAGCTTGCGCATATTTCGCCAATAAGGTCCATAAGGAGAAAAAGAAATGCTCGTCTGGTCGTAACCAATATACTTTGCAGCCTCAACTGGAGGTCTGCTTGCAAACACAAGATCATGCGTCTTGAGGAACAACTCAGCCGCCTTAGGAGAAGACACAACAATGGTTGGGACGAAGCCTAACCTCATGTGCATGAGCGGACCATGTTTTTTGGCCAGGTCATGCAAAGCTCGCTGAGGGTACTTTCCCAACAAGTGAAGGCAGCCGATAATTGGCAACCCTTTTGGACCAGGAGGTAGTTTCTTAACCTTGCTATTGCGCTTTCCAAGCCATGCTTGAAAGATCAAAGCTAGTCCTACCAAGGACAGAGCTATCGTAACCAAAGCCATGAAATGGTTTAGCTAACTTGGTCCTGCATAAAGATTTATATAAGTGATGTACTTGTGAAGATGTCGAGTGTTAGTCTATCATCAATCAGTCGATCAAGAAATAGATGGGTTGATGGAGAAATTAGCCGACATTTAGTCCACCGAAGGATGCTAATTTGAAAAAAGAAGCATATAATCGATTAAAAAAAATGATAGTCATGACTTTTTCTTTAAAAAACAAAATTTCAACTCTTTTGAATTTTTAAATTTTTAAGTGACAATATTTCAAAGGAAATATTAGAGACGATGGGAGGAGTTATTTGAAAGGAAATATAACAATTTATAAAAATCATGACTTTTGAGAAGTTTCTAGATGTATATTTTGGTTTGAAAGGAGATTTTAAATATTTTCATGTAACTATATCTCGTTTAAAAATTTTATGTTAATTATTTATTATATGTTAATGTTAATTGTGTTATTATGTGTTACATGACTGTTTGTATTATTAATGGTTTAAATTGTAAAATTTATTTTTCGCTGTGTCCATGATTCTATCATCCAGTTCAAACACCTTGCTAATAGCCAATAAGGTCCATAAGGAGCAAACATCAAGTTCTTTTCCTCATTTATAATTCGACATTTATAAAATGTCAAATAATAAAGTTATTCTTTTATGATTATAAAATTACAGGTTTGAGTTAAAAAAAACGACCTCATTGTAAAATATGTAAAAGAAAAATTGCTTACAATTGATATCTCTTCCCTACATTCTCGCAAAGCAGAGAACGTTTGTGCATTGCTTTCGTTGACTTTCAATCTAAAATGTTTTTCATTTATAATTCTGTATTTCTTATGTTGAAAATACTATTATGTAAAGTGAGAAATAATAAATGTTTTTCATCGCATACAAAATTGTGATAATCTAGAATTTTTTGTTGAGGATTACTTATTTTGTGTAATTAATTCTTTTTCATTTATTGATATTTTTTTTTAATTTAACGAGTAAATCTAGATTTAAGGGCTTGGAAACCATCAGCGTGAAGTTGGGATGGTTTGATGGTTTCGGGCAAGTCTAAAGTGAAGATGTCGAGTGTTAGTCTATCGTCAATCAGTGAATCAAGAAATAGATGGGTTGGTTGAAAAATATGCCGACATTTAGTCCACCGAAGGATGCTAATTTGAAAAAAGAAGCATATAATCAATTAAAAAACTGATAGTCATGACATTTTCTTTAAAAAACAAAAATTTCGACTCTTTTGAATCTTGAAATTTTTAAGTGACAAAATTTCAAAGGACATATTAGAGACGATGGGAGGAGTTACTTGAAAGGAAATATAACAATTTAGAAAAAAAAATCATGACTTTTGGGAAGTTTCTAGATATATATTTTTGGTTTGAAAGGAGATTTTGAATATTTTTCATGTTAGTATATCTCGTTTAAAAATTTTATGTTAATTATTTTGTTATTTGTTAATATTAATTGTGTTGTTATGTGTTACATGATTGTTTGTACTATTTTAGTTTTGGTCTCAAGTAGGTCAAAGGAAACCTTGCTTCAAAGCAATAAATGAGATTAGATTTTTGTTAGTTTGATGGTCCTAAGGTTGGATTTGTAATAGAATGGAGATTGGAAGACCATAAAACAAAGGATGAACAATGAAGTAAATTGTGTTGAAAAGTCTTGAGATCAAAACACAAAGTTTAAAGTATTTTAGGCATATTGGACACTTTTCTTAAAGTGTTATTTACCTCCACTATCCTTGCAAACCGTATTAAAGACAAATTACTTCTAGAATATAAAGAACATAAGAACATTTGAGTTGCAAGAATATGAATGTTCCTTAAGAATTATGAATGCAGAGATTGTGTTAGTAAAAGTTATTAAAAACAAAACATTTTTAATCTTCACTAAAATTCATGTGTATATAGAGTTTTCATTATAGTCATGTATGTTCACTACTAGTCGCAATTTTTGGAAAGAAAACAACCCTTTAGAACAGTTATGTCTATTCACTACAAGTCACAACTCTTGGAAAAGAAGCAACCCTTCAGAGTAGTCACGTCTATTCACTACACGTCACAACTCTTGGAAATGAAGTAATCCGTCAGAATGAGTTTGACTTTAACTATTTATATCACAAACTAATTTCCAACAATTCCCCACTTATTAGTTTGTGACATAAGAAAAAACACAACACAAATAAGAAATCATGCCTAAGGGAAGGTAGCTTTCGCCTAAACCATCCTATAGTACAAACATATTACAAAATCCAAAGGAAATGATTGGTGGCTCATTGCTTAAACCATCATTCACAAAGGTTCGAACATGTCGAACACATGAACCTTCTTAGCATTTAGTTAATTCACATTACAATTTTAGCATTATTACTGGCCATGTGCTCATCCTAGTTTATGATCATATACAAGAGAAAGTAGAATTGTTGATTTCATTAGTGTCTGAATAAATGTCTTGAAGACTTCTCATCTTTTGAGGCCTTTTGGAGGAGGTTGAAGGACTCAAATCAACATTAGTTATTGTTGGAAAAGACACTCTAAGAGACATAGGTTGTTCATTTTCATTTTGAATAAAATTAGTATCAAACATTGGAAGAAGGTTGTAATCTTCCCCTTGATTTTCCTAGTTTTAGCAAGCATCTTCATCAAACTTGACATCTCGACTAATAACAATCTTCTTGCTTCTAGGATTATAAAGTCTATAAACCTTAGACTTTGTATCATAACCAATAAACATAAGCTTCTCACTTTTATCATCTAACCTTACTCTTGTTTCATCAGTAACATGAGCATAAGCAACATAACCAAAAATTCTTAAATGAGAAAAAGTTGGTTTTTTACCGCTCCATACCTCTTAAGGAGTAATTTTTGCAAGCTTTTTGTAGGATATCTGTTGCTCAAATATATAGCTTCTGCCCAGAATTCTGTAGGCATGTGTTTGTTCTTTAACATGCTTCTATTCATGTCAAGATTAGTTATGTTCTTCCTCTCCACAATACCATTTTGCTATGGCAACTTTGGGACTCTCAAGAATCTTCTAATTCTATAAGATTCACAAAATTTGTCAAATTGTTTGGAAGTGGACTCAGCACCTCTATCTGTTCTCAAGGATTTAATCAAATAGCCACTTTCATTTTCAACCAGCATTTTGAAAATTTTAAAGGTCTCCAAAGCTTTAGATTTCTAGTTCAAAAAATAAATCCCAAGTTTTTTGACTAAAATCATCAATAATCAACAAGAAATACTTATCTTTTGAAGATCTTGAAAATGACTCCTTTGGAAACTCTTTCTGAAATGCTTCACCTTCACAAATCTGATTTGGATGATCAATAAAAGGCAAGCCATGCACCATCTTTTCTTTCACCACTTGCTTCAAACTATCAAAGTTCAAATGTCCCATTTATTGATGCCAAAGTCATGAAGAATCCAACACACAAGTTTTCAAACACTTTGTATTATCATCAGCTTTAAGTTTAAGAGAAAACGTTACGTTCTTTGACATTTTAACTCTAGCGATCAACTTATCTTCACAATTTCTAATCATTAATCCACCATCCTTCAATCGAATATTATAACCCAAAAGTTGGCCTAAACTCAAAATATTTTCTTTAAGCAAAGACGCATAATATTCTTGGGAAATAAATTGATGAATCTATTTTTAGCCAAAATCAAAATATTACCCATACTTTCAACATTCACATTTCTGTCATCTCCAAAAGAAATGGTTCTTCTAAAAGATTCTTTTAAAGAAACAAATAAGTTTTGCTTGCTTGTCATGTGGTTGCTTGCACTGCTGTCCAAAAACCATGCTTCGTGATCTTTTTCTTCATTATATATTAACAAGAAGGCTGATTTTTCTTCATTGTATCCTTTTACACAATAAGCTTTATCTTCCTTTTAAACTCCATTTCTACATTTAGAGGCATAATGACCATATTTTTCACAATTATAACACTGCACATTAGCTCTTTTACCACCCCTTTTGTGCCAAGTTCCTCTGCCACGTCCTTTTACTGGCTGTCTCTTATTTGAATCTTCAGAGTTGTTGGAGTTTCTATTAAATCTTCCTCTCCCTCTACCCTGATAATTTCCATGTCCATGACCACAAAATCTATCTCTTCCTCTTCCTCTTGGTGTAAAATCCTTCTTTTCGTCCTTGTCTTTTAAAGATAATTTTGAAAGAAGAACTTGATCAGATTGAGGTTCCTTCTTTATCATTCGGTCTTCATGCACTTACAATGAGGCCATTAACTCATCAATAGATATTAAATCTAACTCCTTTGATTCTTCAATTGTCACAACAATATACTCAAATTTTGGATCCAAAGATCGCAAAATCTTTTCAACAACACGAGAATCTTGTAGAGTTTCTCTATATTGTCTAAGTTGGTTAACAACTAATTGAACTCTAGAAAAATATGAAGAAATTGATTATGAGCTTTTCAACTTGAGACATTCGAACTCAACTTTCAAGAATTGACGATGTACTTTGAGCATTGTATCACTGCCTTTAAAAGAATTATGTAGAATTTCTTATGTTTTTTTGACACTTGATGTAACATCTCATCTCTGATGGGAAGGGTATTTTAGTAAATTGGGACGGGTTAGGAGTATTAAATTATAACTCGGCATGAACATATGTCATGCAGCCTCTATAAATGGTGAGTTTTGCACAGGCACATAGTCATACATGCATTCATGACATTTCCTAGCATAAGTGTCTAATTGTGAACTTTTGTGAAATTGGTGTGATAATGGGATTCGAAAAATTATTTGGAGTGCTCCATAGAGTGTTTTACATTTTTAGGAATTTATGGGAATTTTTCTGGAATTATCCGGAGAAAATTTCCGGACCGGCAAAATCGCCGATAAATGGCCTAAATGTGTTTTTGTTGTGGAAAATGTGGTTTTCGAGTTTGATCAATTATTGGGAGTGGACTGTCATATGTGTTACAATTTTGGGCAATTTAGGTAATTTTCAAAAAATGATTCGGAAATTCACGAAATTCCGGATCGGAAAAATCGCCAATCAGCGAACGATTCGATTTTCTAGATGAAATTGCTACCCAATGGCACTGTACTATTGGGTATATTATTTTGGGATTGAAATTGGGGTCAATTGAGTTGATTGGGTTAGTTTTTGATCTGGATTAAAGAATGAATACTTTGACTTTTCTTCTCCTTTTGGACAAATCCCATATTGCCACCATTTCCCCTCCCTTTAATGCCTACTCATTACTTGTCTTGGTTTTATCCTATGCATTCTCGGTTATTGTCTTAAGAAAAGAAGGAAAGAACTCTTTAATGGCTTAAAGACTCATCTCATCCGAAAACCCTCCTTCCTTTTCATCTCCATCAATTTTTCTCCTTCTTTAAGTTATTTCCTCCAACCTTGAGAGCCTTCCTTTATGCTTACAAGCTTAAGTCTCCTACCTTCCTTTCATGATGATAGCCATGCATGGTGTTAGAGAAGTAGAGAAAGTATAATAGTGGAGAAGTTATTGGTAGTTGAAGAATTTAAGAGGAAGCTTTAATTAGGTAAGAGTTTCATTATGCTTTTGAAGTTGTAGTGGTTAGATGTATTGGTTGGAAGTTATTGTTCATTAAATATGGTTTATGATGCATTAATTTCATGAAGATAGGGGTAGGATTATTTGGGTATAAATGTATGTTTGTGTGAGGGAAAGTGATATAGTAGATAAAGATTGTGAATTTAAGGTTGTTAATGATGTTTATGATGTGTAATGAATGGAAATAAAGTATAGGAATTGTGTATATGTGTAGCACCCCACTCCCGACGAGACCCGAACCCGATATCCATGGTGATATCAGAGCCCGTGGCCCGCGAGGGTGGCGTACTAGAACATTACCTTATTAACAAAAATCGTATGACATTTTTTTTCTTTCAAAAACATTAGAGTGCGCAAAATAAACATTGACTTGGCCCAATTATAACAAAACACTTTCAAAGAGTAAAACCATTTCACTGATAAAACAATTTTAATCATTATTAGCACTCATTAGTGCTCAGTCACTCTATACAATTACATGTAAACAATTGGGCCTACTAAATACCAAATTAATACACTAATGCAGATCTGAGACGACAACGATCCCGACCCGATACTACATCTTGCTAGCGATGAAGCGTACTCCAGCGTGTCCAACAGGTACTCTCCATTTCTGAAAAATATATGCAATGTTGGGTGAGTTTGCGAACTCGGTGAAAACCATCATCGATGGTTCACCCAACCCATGCATATCCACACAATCACACAATATTGTATATATATCATAAACAAGAAATCACGGGCACTCAATTTCACATTTGATAAGGCAATAAACCTTTCACATAATTCACATTAAACATTCATTTATGCAGTGTGCATGTGACTCTTTCATTTTCTTTCGTTGTTGTGACCGTGCTTTGAGCTCATATACGTTGAGCCATTGGCTCGAAACATTGGGCTTAAAGCCCAAACGTTGGGCATAGCCACGATCATCGAGCCGAGGCTCGAATACGTTAGACACGAGGCCTCGCGTTGAGCTTAAAGCTCTGAAATCGATGGCGACACGGTCACAACTGCCATTATCTGATCATTTCCTATGCATGAATGCACATGTTATTTTCCAATATCCAATTATCGCATTTCTATTTCCAATTCCAATTAAGTACTATTTCCGATCATTTTCCAATGTCCTCGGACTTACAGTCCGGTATTTCATTTCCATGTATTTACCTTTCGTTTCACTATCACATTTACAATCCAATTTACTAATACATTCTCACGCACTTATTCTCATTTGCACTTCAATATCACAATCCAATATTTCGAACACCCATGGTCCGAAATCAATCAAATCAATCAATCACATATATCCATCCTTGCATCCTCATGGCAATCAATGCATATAATTAATAAACACATAAGGTTGAGAAACCAACTAGGTTACTCACCTATTACTTCGAGCTAATCTGGGAAGTTTCCGCCCCGTCGGTCGGACGACGCTCCACTTAGGCCTCTATAAGAAACAGAGAAAGAACGAGTCACTACAGATGCAATTTGTGCACATGTAGGTGAAATATGCATGTTCATGAATTTTTTGGCCCTAAATCCAAATTTCCCCATAACAAAATCCGTCTAAAAATTAGAAACCTATTGGCGCTGACGGTGCGCAATTCGGACCTCTATAGGTCCCCAATTAAACAAAACAGTGATTAAAGGCTCCGCTACCCGGGGTCACGTCAATTTCCGGTCCAAAAATTCCTAATTTCTCACAAAATGAAATTAAATGTTCTACGAATCCGATGCCTCAAGAATCAGGTCAATCGGATGTCGGACGGAAAAGAAATTGACAAAAGAAGCATGAAATCAAAAATTACCAATTAATAAATAAAAATAATAAAATAATAAAGAAATAAAAAAAAAGAGTCAGCCTCGCTGGGGGCGACGTCTCGCCCCAGCGGGGCTGACTTAATCGGCCCCGTCGCTAGGGCGAGGCGTCGCCCTAGCAACGCGGCCCCTCAACGCCTCGTCACTAGGGCGAGGCGTCGCCCTAGTGAACGGGCGTGATTCTATTTTTCATTTTTTTTTTCTAATTTTCAATCTAATTTTCAACACCCATAATTTATTGCACACAATTCAGAAAATTTTCAACTATATCTCGTTGGAAAGCTCAGGAAACCCTCTACAATTCTCAAGAAGACCATAAAAATCAATTTCACCCTTAAGGGTGTCAAAAATCCCTTCAAAGCTACTGCCTACTCAAATCCCATTAAAACAGAACAGTACATTGAAATTTCCATAACTCTCAGATTCTTCAGCCAAAAATTACCACATAAATATGCTCAATACGTTCACAATGTCATCTACAACTTTCATGAACAACCCAAAATTAAATTCCATTGCTAAACAAGTCAATTAATTCACTCAATGTTGCTGTCCCTGAAATCATTCAATTTGAGCAGTAAAATTATAACAAGTATAACTCCCTGTACACAAGTCAGAAAAATCTGAACTTTATATCCCTGAAAAGATAAATCCTCAAACTTCAATTTTCATGAAGAACTCAATTTCCAATTTAATTTCTAACAATTTCAAAACTATCATGCTAGTTACTGCCATAATCAGCCATTCACATCCTAATGCAGGATCAGTTTTTGAAAAATCATAACTCCCAACTCTGACCTCCAAAAATTATATGCCATATCTTATTTTCAAGATAATTTCTTCCTCTTCAACTTTACAGAAGATCACTCACACCAATTCAGTCCACAAAAATGGCTAAAATTGCTTCCAAGCAGAATACTCACAAGTCAGACACTTAAGCTAGGTTTCATCAACATGCCCAAAACCAGTCCATAGTAAACAGTTCATATCTCCCAATATACAACTCGAAAATTAACAAGATCAGTGGCATTGGAAAGCTAACTTAATAGGCTTCAACTTTCATTTATTCCCTTTGTTCTAATTCCTTCTCAATTAATTTAGAAAAATCAGCAAAGCTCATAGGGTATGGTTTCGGTTACTGTTCACAGGCAATAAAACAGTAACTTTCCATGCCAAATTTCAACCTATGAGAGTTACAATTTAACAACACCTATCTCACAAAAAAATGTAGATAACATCCCAAAGTTTAAGAGGCCACAAACCTCACCTCATTTTCATTTCTATATAACGAGTTATGATTAAAACAGTACAATCAATCAAAAACCCTAATTTTTCAGATTTGGTCCAACCTTTGTTTCTCTCATTTCCATTGCCTTTAACACATCATCAAGCATCCAAATAACACAAATCAGTTCTTATACCATTCATACACATTCATACATGTCCTAGGGCTAATACCTAAAAATTGGCAGCACTTAATTTCTCAATTCTAATTAACATTAATCATCAAAAATTTAATCACAAATCAAGTTAAAACCATGTATTCATACTACCTTATCCATTCCTACTTCAAACTATCCTAATTTTCATACAACACATACTACCCTTATATGCATTGTTATCCTCACACAAACATACCTTCATACCCAAGCAATCAATACACAAACTTTATGCAATAAATACACAATAAGGCTTCAAAAATCAATTTAAAAGCATAAATTAAGATTTTTGTTAATAAGGTAATGTTCTAGTACGCCACCCTCGCGGGTCACGGGCTCGGATATCACCATGGATATCGGGTTCGGGTCTCGTCGGGAGTGGGGTGCTACAATATGTGTGCTGCCAACTTTTGTGTAAGTATACAAATAATTGTTGTGTTGAGTTTGTGGTTGAATTAGAGGTATAAATGGGTGCTTAGTGATGTGTTATTGATGTTAGAAGTGATAGGAGTTAGGTTGTAGTTGAAAAGCTGGAAAATGCAATTTGACCTATTGTAATGTTTTAATCATAACTAATTGTACAGGTGAGTAAATGAGGTGAGGTTTGTGCCCAATTAAACTTTAATATGTTGGCTACAATTTTGTGTGAAATAGGTGTTGTCAAATTGTAACTCTAATAGGTTGAAATTTGGCATGGAAAGTTACTGTTTTATTGCCTATGAACAGTAACCGAAACCATAACCTATGAGCTTTACTGATTTTTATAAATTAATTGAGATGGAATTTGGGAAAATGGTCTTCATGGAATTTGTAGAATATTGAGTTAGCTTTCCATTTCCACTGATCTTGCTAATTTTCGAGTTGTATATTGGGAGATATGAACTGATTCCTATGGACTGGTTTTGGGCATGTTGATGAAACCTAGCTTAAGTGTCTGACTTGTGAGTATTCTGCTTGGAAGCAATTTTAGCCATTTTTGTGGACTGAATTGGTGTGAGTGATCTTCTGTAAAGTTGAAGAGGAAGAAATTATCTTGAAAATGAGATATGGCATATAATTTTTAGAGGTCAGAGTTGGGAGTTATGATTTTACAAAAACTGATCCTGCATTAGGTTAGGAATTGCTGATCATGGCAGTAACTTGCATGACAGTTTTGAAATTGTTATAAATTAAAGTGGAAATTGAGTTCTTCATGAAAATTGAAGTTTGAGGATTTATCTTTTCAGGGATATAAAGTTCTAATTTTTCTGACTTGTGTACAGGGAGTTATGCTTGTTATAAGTTTACTGCTCAAATTGAATGATTTCAGGGACAGCAACATTGAGTGAATTAATTGACTTGTTTAACAATGGAATTTGATTTTGGGTTGTTCATGAAAGTTGTAGATGATATTGTGAACTTATTGAGCCTATTTATGTGGTAATTTTTGGCTGAAGAATCAGAGAGTTAAGGAATTTGTAATGTACTGTTCTGTTTTAATGGGATTTGAGTAGGCAGTAGCTTTGAAGGGATTTTTGACACCCTTAAGGGTGAAATTGATTTTTATGGTCTTCTTGAGAATTGTAGAGGGTTTCATGATCTTTCCAACGAGATATAGTTGAAAATTTTCTGAATTGTGTGCAATGAATTATTGGTGTTGAAATTTGGATTGGAAATCAGGAAAAAAAAATAGAAATAGAATCACACCCGGTCACTAGGACGACGCCTAGTGACGAGGTGTAGCGGGTCAAGGCAGCGTCGCTTACGCCTCGCCCTAACGACGAGGCCGAATAAGTCAGCCCCGTTGGGGCGAGACGTCGCCCCCAGCGAGGCTGGCCTTATTTTTTTTTATATTATTATTTTATTATTTTTATTTGTTAATTGGTAATTTGTGATTTCATGCTTCTTTTGTCAATTTCTTTTCCGTCCGACGTCCGATTGACCTGATTCTTGAGGCATCGGATTCGTAGAATATTTAATTTCATTTTGTGAGAAATTGGGAATTTTTGGACGGGAAATTGACGTGGCCCCGGGTAACGGAGCCTTTAATCACTGTTTTGTTTAATTGGGGACCTATAGAGGTGCGAATTGCTTGCCGTCGCCGCCAATAGGTTTCTAATTTTAGACGGATTTTGTTATGGAGAAATTTGGATTTAGGGCGGAAAATTCATGAACATGCATATTTCACCTACATGTGCACAAATTGCATCCGTAGTAACTCGTTCTTTCTCTGCTTCTTATAGAGGCCCAAGTGGAGCGTCGTCCACCGACGGGCGAAAACTTCCCAAGATTAGCTCGAAGTAATAGGTGAGTAACCTAGTTGGTTTCTCAACCTTATGTGTTTCTTAATTATATGCATTGATTGCCATGAGGAAGCAAGGATGGATATATGTGATTGATTGATTTGATTGATTTGGACCATGGGTGTTCAAATATTGATTGTGATATTCAAGTGCAAATGAGAATAAGTGCGTGAGAATGCATTAGTAAATTGGATTGTAAATGTGATAGTGAAACGAAAGGTAAATGCATGGAATGAAATACGGACTAAAAGTCCGAGGACATTGAAAATGATCAAAATAGTAATTAATTGGAATTGGAAATAGAAATGCGATAATTGAAATTGAAAATGACATGTGCATTCATGCATAGTAAATGATCGATAATGGTAGCCAGACCGTGTCGCCACCGATTTCAGAGCTTTAAGCTCAACGCACAGGGCCTCGTGCCCAACGTATTCCGAGCCTCGGCTCGATGATCAGGGCTATGCCCAATGTTTCGGAGCTTTAAGCCCAATGTTTCAGAGCCAATGGCTCAACGTATATGAGCTCAGGCGCACGGTCACAACAACGAAAGAAAATGGAAGAGTCACATGCACACTGCATAAATGAATGTCTAATGTGAATTGTGTGAAAGGTTTATTGCCTTATAAAATGTGAAATTGAATGCCTGTGATTTCTTGTTTATGATATATATACAATATTGTGTAATTGTGTGGATATGCATGAGTTGGGTGAACCATCGATGATGGTTTCTCACTGAGTTCGCAAACTCACCCAACATTGCATCTATTTTTCAGGAAATGGAGAGTACCCCGTTGGACACACGGAGTACGCCTCATCGCTAGCAGGCGAGTATCGGCCGGGATCGATGTCGTCTCAGATTCTGCATTAGTGTATTAATTTGGTATTTAGTAGGCCCAATTGTTTACATGTAATTGTATAGAGTGACTGAGTACTAATGAGTGCTAATAATGATTGAAATTGTTTTATTAGTGAAATGGTTTTATATTTGAAAATGTTTTGTTAAAATTGGGCCAAGTCAATGATTGTTTCAGACTCTAATGTTTTTGAAAGAAAAAGAAAATGTCATACGATTTTTGTTAATAAGGTAATGAATGTTCTAGTACGCCACCCTCGCAGGTCACGGGCTCGGATATCACCATGGATATCGGGTTCGGGTCTCGTCGAGAGTGGGGTGCTACACTTGAAGCACTCAATACTTTTTTGAACATGTTTTCATCCAAACATATAAGAATGAGAGTCAAAGCTTGTTGTTCTTTCTTCAGAGCTTTATGTAAAGCATCCCTTTATGCTTGCATCACTTTGTCTTCATTTTTAGGCTATTCAAGTCCTTTCTCAACAACATCCCATACGTCCTACGATTCAAGCAAGGCTTTCATTCGAATACACCAACTATCATAGTTTTAGCAATTGAAAGGGAAACATGCCTCCATTCATCATTTTTTTTGAATCAAGAAAATGGAGAAGAATCAACATATCTGACCTTCGTCAGAGCTTTGGCTTTGTTACCCGTATCTGCACTGATCTAGTGGTTTCCTAAAGGATCTTCGGAACCCACAAAGTATGAAGGACCACGTACAGTAGAATCCCTTGTTGAGTTTGTGAATTGTTGTTTATTTGGTAACATTGAGAAAGGGAACACTATTGTTTTGTTTTCGTAACACTGCACTGTTATTTTTTCCATAACATTGCACTGTTGTTTTTTTAACACTGCAACAGGGAGCAATCTTTCTATTCATAAAATGTCAAACATCATATTTCATACATACAAACTATCCAATAACAAATAAAACATAATTGTAGTGAACTGCCATACATAATTGACAAAAGATAACTGTTTTTTTAACAATACCAACTGACATATGTAGCGTTAATCTAATACGTTAACACTCCTCCTTGGACAAAATCCTACTACATACTCCAATCTGCTTCCTCAACCACTCAAACCGGTCAACTTGAAATGATTTGGTGAAAATATCAGCGAATTGATTCTCTGTGCTGCAATACACCAACTTTATCTCCCCAAATTTTTGCACTTCTCGCAGATAATAAAACTTTACCTTAAAATGTTTAGTCTTGTCATGAAACACAGGATTTTGAGATATTGCCAGAGTAGCTTGATTATCCACATTCAATTCAGTATCTCCAACATTAAAACCAAGATCTGTCAACAACTTTCTCAACCAAATTGCATGATTTGCAGCTGCAGTTGCTGCAATGAACTCTACTTCAGTCGTAGATAGAGTGATAATGTCTCATTTTTTCGAACACCAAGAGAAACATGTTGATCCCATAGCAAAACAATAACCGATTGTGCTTTTCATATCTTCTACAAAACTAGCCCAGTCACTGTCTAAATAACCATACAATTTGAACATCTCACTTTTGGTGAATTTAGTCACATAAAAGAAGTTCCCTTCAAATACTTGAGTACTCTTTTAGCAGCTTTCATATGTAATTCACTTGCACAATACAAAAATCTTGACAACACACTAACAGTATATTGAATATTTGGTCTAGTGGCTGTCAAATACATTAAACAACCCATCAAACTTCTATAAGTTGCATTGTTTGCAGGTTCTGCTCCATCTTCTTTTTGCAGCTTCTCTTTTTGATTCATAGGAGTTCCCACACTCTTGCATTCTTCCATTCGAAACCTCTTTAGAATCTCCTTTAAATATTTATTTTGACATATAAAAATCTCACTTGGACTTCGCTTGATCTCCATTCTAAGAAAATAAACCATCACACCCAAATCTGTAATCTTAGATATCTACATTAGAACATGCTTTAATTGATTGATTTGCTTACAATCATTCCCTGTCACAAAATGTCATCCACATAAAGAGAAATAACCACAACACTTCCTACAACTTTCTTGGAATACAAAGTATACTCACTCAAACTTCTCTCATAACCCAAATCTTGTAAATAACTATCCACTTTACTGTACCATGCCCTAATAGCTTGCTTCAAGCTATACAGTGCTTTTTTTAGCCGATAAACTTTATCTTCATTCCTTGCAACACTAAATCCTTCAGGCTGCTCTATGTATATTTCCTCTTCAAGCACCCTATTCAAGAATGCAGATTTCACGTCTAATTGAAAAACAATCCAGCCTTGCTCAGTTGCGATTAAGCAGTAATCGAAGGCTGTCCAACCTTGCTACAGGTGCAAAGGTATCAGAATAATCTACTCCCCACACCTGAGCATAACCCTTCACCACCAATCCAGCTTTATACTTGTTGATCGAACCATCTGTATTTAACTTTGAATATCCACTTCACACCAATAATCTTTCTGTCATACGGTTTATCAACTACATCCCAAGTGTCATTTTTCGTGATCATATTCAGCTCCTCAATCAAAGATTTTTGCCACCTCTCATCACTTTTTACTTCTTGATAATTTATAGGCTCAAACATTGCAACATGACATCTTTGATATATGTTAGTAAGTGATCGTTTACCTCTCACTGGGATATCATCAATAATATCAGTAAGCTCTTTTTCCTCCTCCTATGTTTGAACTAGTACATTCTTCACCAGTTCACCTTTGTCATCAGATGTCCAATTCCATGCTTCATGATGCAATCATATTTTATATTTTTTTAAAACCTTATATTTAATATCTTGCATGTGTTTTATGGATATCTATGGCCTTTTCATCATGTTTCATAATTATTAGAGCTTTAGACACATAAAATACGAAAGTCCTTAATAGGTTGAAATTAACACTGCTTTTCAATCTTTAGCAGATTTGACCTTTGGATCTTTGGAAATTTTTATCTCAGGATTGGTTTATTAGAAAATTCTAAGATTTGGCAGGCATAATCTTAACTCATTGAAGACTGTTTCCAGCAAGTTTTAGAATTTTTGGAGCTGTCATTTGAGAGCAGTAAATTTGTGAAAAGTGACGTAAATAAGTCCACAGGCATGAGGAAAAGGGACACACAACAAGAAAGGAGGACCAGCGTGGAGGATTTATGTTGGATGCATTTTTATCATTAGAATTAATGGCATTTTCCCTTAATTTCTAGATTAATTATTGGGTCTTAGACATCTTTTTCCTACTAAATTGTTTAGTTTATCTTAATCTGCATTTTTTTAAATGGGGCTTGTTTAATTTGTAGGAAATACACTTATTTGTAATTGAAAAAGACCACTACAACAATTAATTTGGGGGAAAGCAAATCAAGCGTAAGGCTATATGCGGCCTTGAGAAAAATCACAGACATGCTAGCATGCATGAGGGAAGCAATTTGAAAATAACGTTGAAAACCTTGGCAAAAACACAGACATAAAGCAATGAAAAGCAACACATGGAGGCACAACATTGGACAGACGCAACAAGAGAGGCGGCTTACGTGGAGGCTGGGAATTAAATGAGAAAAAACACTAAGCAGCTGACTACAAGAGAGGAATCACGCACCAGCCAGAAAAATGGATCACGCATGCAGCAAAGAAAGGACAAAACGAAAATCACCAGAGAAGACTTACGTGAGCTTGGGGGTTTACAAGGACAAAAATAAATCACGTTGACATGGACAGGAGAGCTAGATAACATGCGCACATAACAAGAGAAAAATCAGCACAGCCGCAAGAGAGGAGAGGAGCAAGTTTTAAACATGATGTAGACCTTTATTAATCTTGTCATGCTACAGTAGAAAGGAATGCACATAAGAGTTTATGGAGCAATAAACAAGATAGAGAGCAGGCAATATAAAAAAGAGCTGCGTGGGCGTGAATCAACGTGAGGGGAAGGAATAAATCAGTAGAAAAAACAAACATTACAAGGAGCATGCGTGAGATGAAGTCACACATGTAAGGGATCAAGCACACGAAAACAAATTAAATGAGAGGACAGCTGGAGGAGTGGAATAAAAAAAACAGGCGGTAGCATGAACAAAAAGTCACGCACAGCTTCAGAGACAAAGAAAATCACGCAACTTTTGAAGCATGAATCACCCACCAAGCACTAACGATAACTCTCCTCTCATCTGGACAATAAAAGACTCTCCACTTATTGGACAAAAGGGGGGATTCACGTTAAAAAACTTTATATGGGGAGAGAGTTCAAAAATTCCAAGGGGGGATTAGCTATTAACGTTGAAAAAAAAAGAGAAGACTCACTCTCTATTCACTCTACAAGCATCAACGATACACACAAGGGAAAGGAGGACTCACTCAACAGCCAAACATTAACGTGACACTCTTCATTTAATCTCCACTCACGCACATTTAGAGAGGAGGACTCCAAGACCAAGCAATCACCATTTGTTCTTCCATTTCTTCTACTCATTTCATATTTATAATGCTTGCTTTTATTATTTTCATTACTACTACTGTCGTTATGTGTACCTAATCCTTCCATTCTAGGATTTTAATGGAACCCTTGATGTAATCTCGGTTAATTGGTATTTTCTGTGTTTAATCTCTTATGCCCGTTTTTACTTAAAGGTTTGATTATTGTAATTTGTTCTTAATGCTTTTCATAATTTGATCACCTATGAAATTGATTTTCTTAATCTTTGTGTAACGTAACAGGGAGCAATAGATTTGGAAGAAAATTGCAATAGCTTAGGATCACATTCGTAGTGATTTGTGTCTAGGATCGGAAGATACCTATCTACCCTAAGTAACCACATTAAGATTGATTTGATAAAGCAATCATCGAATTATCACAATTTACCATAGAAATATAGGAATTTGGTTCGATGATTAGGATTACTAATGATCCGGGATGGCTTAGTAATTAATTCTGAATCTTAGGTTATCAAACCCGGTATATGAATTAAATCGAGAAAATTTCGACACCGAGGTAAAATCAAGGGGGAAGTTAAATTTCTAGATTTTCATTCCATTGATATTTCTTATATTTTTATCTTGCTTTCATTCTCGTTTTTATTTCATTTTTTTAAAACCGCAATCAATCAATCTTTTCTTTAATTTTTATGTTATTAGCTTAAATTAGAAGTTATTACGAGTATTACTATTTAACTAATTTGGTCTTCGTGGGATAGATATTTTTACTACTTGACGATAGAAACGTGCACTTGCGTTGACGTCCAACAATTTAAGTTGCAATTTTAATTGTCCAAGCAATTAGCTATAGCAAGGTTTTTTAAAATTGATTGAGAAATAAGCAAGCATCAGGTGGCATTTTAAAAAGGAAAATCACTAAATTGGATGGGCATCGTATGTAACGCAATAATCATTAAAAAAATAGAAATCAACAGCACAAGGGAGAGTCACGCAGAAGGCAAGAGTCACGCAACAAATTGAAGGAGAGCAAGTTGCGTCGTTTATAAGACAGCAAAAACGCAGTGCACAAGGAGAAAAACGCACAGGAGAAGAAACAAAGAGCAAGGGATTTAAGAGGAGACACCAAACTTAATTGTCCAATCATCAACAGTACATCACAAGCTTACAAGAGTGAAACGTTGCGTAGAGGAGAAACAAAGCAAGTGGAACGCATAGACAAGAGCAGCTATGGAGAACGACGCGCACAGGAGGGCAGTAAGGTTTTAAAATTGAGAAGACCCTTATTCGTCCCATTAACTGTACAGTAGACAAGCCACAAGAAGAGCTAAAACATTAAAGAAAAGAAACAAAACAAGAGAGCAAAAGTCAGCTGGCAGCAAAGAGATAAAAGAAGGATTGTGGTTAGGCGTGAAGCAAAGTTTGACATTCATTATACAACAAACAAAAAGAAAATAATGGCAGCAGCATAAACAAAGAAATAAGCGTGCGTAGGTTGGAGATTTTTCAACATGGAGACAAGAAGATGGCTGCAGCAGAGTTGAAGTGAAGAAAAGCAACGTGAAAACTGGTGGACGTGAAGGTGACTAAAAGATGGCAAAAAGAGAGAAAATGCAATCAGCTGGTGGAGTAAACAAAATGCTAGATTCTGCGTGATTGGCGTGAGCTGTTGGAGGCAAGGATATTGGAGACTTCAGCGTGAAATAATCAGCTGGAGATGAAACGTTAGGGACCACGCATTAAATATACATAAGTTGGCAGCTTTTACGTAGGGAATATATGATTCACAAAAGGGGGCTGGATAGGAGGACGACGGTTGTAACTTTGGCAAGGGAGTTTTTGAGTGGAGAGGTTTTTAATTGCAAAAATCATTACAACCTTGGGAAAGTGGATGGCAACTGAGAAGAAACAGGCAACAGTAGCTTTGGAGAGGAGAAGTGATTTTGAAAGGTTGAACTCCAATATTTAATTTGTCAATTTCAGCGACAACTATATTAGATAGAGACTAGTATTATGTGTGGCTAGTTTTTAATATAGACAAGGTACTTTACGTTTTGATTCATGTAGTTCGTGAGACTCTAGTTGTTTAATTGTTTTTGTTTATTTCTTATGTTTATTTGATCTCTGCGCTTTAATTTATTTATTATTGTCGTGTTTGTTGATTAATGAGGCCTGTTAATTAATTGACTTGGTGATAAATTGCCGAATAGATTAGTTAATCCGTGATTGTTGTCTATCGAAGTGGCGAATTAATTTCAATTGAGAGATTAATGAGATTAAATAATTTGGTCTAAATAGATTGCGGCTTTTCCGATTCTGTTGGCTTAGACAAAGGTCCATTAGAGCCTATCGCTGCCATAGATTATATTTTGTGAAGCTTTACTCGATAATAGTCTAATTAGTTAGGGTAATAATTTGCGGAGCTTTACTCGGGGTTATCGAATAATTACGAATGGATTGGTTGATATGTGTTGTTCACTATTTGCTATAACTTTGTCCATAAGAATGAACAAAATTTATATTTTTGAGTATATGATCGAATTATAGTATCAAACAGGAGGGTACCTTGCCTAGGCTTTTCTTTATATTACTTTCAATCTTTATTTTTAAATTCCTTCGACGTGATTTCGTGCTCTAATTTCGTGTTCTAAAATCATTCATTTTCAAATCAAATTAATTTCATTATTTTTATTTTTATTTTCATCTGTTTTATTTTTATTTTTGATTTCACACAAATAAATAATTACTACATTGGTCTCTATGGTTCGACCCTATTCACCACTTTACTCGCTTAAGTGTTCTAAAGTAGGAATTTATTTTTATTGGTTTGACACGCCATCAAATTTTGGCGTCGTTGCTGAGGATCGGTGTTCAAGTTTTTGTTTATTTGTGTTGCTAATCAATTTTTCTTTAGTTGTTTGCATGCGGCATTGTGTTTCTGCAGCTGATTTATTGTTCGATCCCGAGATAGAGAAGACTGCAAAACAACTCAGGAAAGCTACTAAATTGCGTAAGAGACAAGCTTCTACTTCTGCCCAAGTCTTGCTTGACCAAACTGAAAATTTGCCTACCTTTGAGACTGAGTTATTGGAAGATTTTGAAGAAGCAGCGATGACAGATCAGCAACCTATTCCACCTGCACAATTAGTCAGAAATCGAGCTCCTACAAACTGAAAACTTTGTGATGCTGTTGCTTGCAACCAAATATAAAAGAAATCACTTCCGTTAAAACAAATTAATGTAGTAGCGGTAAGCAGATATCGTTCCCACGAGGAATCTGTAATGGTAAAGGTTAGCTAGTTTAAGAGGAAAAAAATAACAAAAGTAAAGAGGGGGGTTTTTTCACGGCAATAATAAAAATAAAAGAGAAAAATCACAAATCAAAAGCAATAATTAAATCTGAAAAATCAATGAGAAAAAATACCTTGGTTTCAGGTCACCGATGTTATCACGCTATTATAGATCCTCGACATAAAATTGCAATTATTAATAAACATTCATTGGGGGAAAATCTCTCTTAAGTGTAATGACTAGAAACATGTATTCTAGCAATCTTATTAAACAATAACCTAGATACGATCATAGGTAAATTGAATAATAGCATTAAGAACCAACGACAAGTGATAAACATGTACGACATGCAATCAATCAAGCGAATATTTTCTTAGAATTTTCCGACTCTAACGTAGAGAAGTTAATCCTAATTGCTACTTATGATTACCAAAACTGAACGTCATATTTGTAGCACCCCCTTACCGTAGGGTATACACCAGGACGCCCGTAGGTCATAACGATACATAACCTACGATGAGGGTGCACTACGATTCGATCATTTCTATAAACCTCATGGCATCAATATAGTAAAGCTGTAATATCAATTCACTAAATTTTAAAACCCAAAAGATACTTCTCATTTCATTTCTTAAAATCCATAATTACACGATTCAGTCATAATTACACATGTACAGATCCAAAATGAACAGTAATCACTCCTAACTAGGTCATCCCAAAAGATCCCAGCTGACCGACCTGTGAGCCATACCCCTCTCGTCGGCACTCACACAGCAGGAAAAGTCTCTCAACTGGAGTTAGGAGTCAAACTATCGCTGTCCTGAAAAATAAATGCAATGTTGGGTGAGTTTGCGAACTCAGCGAGAAACCATCATCGATGGTTCACCCAACTCGTGCATAACAAACATTTCACACTATAACATATATTATTACAACCAAGAATCACATGCATTTCAATTTCACATTTATCAGGCGGTACGCCTTTCACACAATTCACATTTGAACATTCATATATGCAATGTACATGTGACTCTTTCATTTTATTGCGTTGTTATGACCGTGATAGGCTCTGAAACACTGAGCTTGAAGCCCTGATACGTTGAGCATAAAGCTCTGAAAATCGTTAGCACGAGGCCTCGTCGCATCGAGCTTCAAGCTCGGATACAATGGTCGCACGGTCACAATCACAATTATCTGATCATGCATAATGACATGAATGCACATGTTCCAAATTCCACTAATCGTGCCACAACCTAATATCACTATCCAATTTGCATTTGAAAACCACTTATTGACAATTTATGCACAATTAACACTTCTATAGCACATTCCAAATATTTCGGACACCTGTGGTCCGAAATCAATCAAAGCAAACACATACAATCCATCCCAACCCCTCATGGCATAATTACATAAAATGTAACACATAAAGGACGAGAAACCAACTAGGTTACTCACCTCTAACTTCCGAGCTACTGCCGGGAAGTCTCACCTATGTCAGATGGTCGACGGTCCCCCTGAGCCTCTATAACAATCAAAATATGAATAACATTACTAATTGTCCAATTTCAAATATTCAAAGATGCATATGTATCGAATAATTTACGTACTATACATGTTATGACATTTCCGACACTAATCTGATCTTTTTCCAATATCAATTCTAAAACCCGAATTCATAATCTCCAAATTGACATCAATCCATACTCAATTGGATCTATAAATTCCTAATTCCCCAATTCAAAAACATCAAAATCCTTTAATTAAAATAATCACAATCGGCCTAAAGAGGCGTCCTCGCCATGGCGTGAGATCGCTTCGCCATGGCGAGATTCTCCTCTCGCATACGTGACGGCGTATACGAGAGCGTGCCTCATGGCGTGCTGGTCGACGCCATGACAAGGACAGCGTGCCCGGCCTTCGCCAAGGCGTCTTGAGTAGGCCGCTCCCGGCGTTCGTTTCTGCTCGTTGCGGCGTGCGGACTAAGGATTGCTCGCCACGGCGTGTGATGAACACATCGCGGCGTGCAAAACCAGAAACACGCCCGAAACCCAGAAATTTTCCAGATTTTCTGATATAAATCCATTCAAATCCCTTCTAAACACTCCAAAACAACTTCATATGCTAAACTCAACTTATTTCTAACCTCAAATACATTCAATAGCAAGTATTCATTAAATACCCAACTCAAGATTTTCATTTTTCCTTAACACCTACATCATCCGAAACCTAACATTTTCCATTCTTCAATTTTATCAAATCATTTCTCAATATCTATCAATTAATCAACCGATCATACTATCTAAAACAAGAAGAAGTAAGAAATTACTTGATTAAGAGCCTCAAATCTTCAAGGATCACTCTAATCCCAACTCATCAACACCCACGGCAACACCCAGAGCTAAACCCATCTCCATCTTTTCCAATACCAAGCCAAAGGATAGATGTAGGTAAAGAAGGAAGCAATTTGTAGGGAGAAATCAAGAACCAAAGCCAAAGGAAGATCCACGATGATGCAAGGAGGAAGAAGAACCAAGTTTCTTTCAAAAGCAAGAGGATATCGTGGAGCAAATTTCAAAGGTAAGAGTTTATATATATTAGAGGATTAAGGCTTGTTTGGCAATTTTAATTGCCACAAGACCAATCCGAACAACCTCGATCCAATTTCTAATTCTAATTTCTCCCGAATTCCAATGGTTCAAAACCCTAGTTCCTCAAATCAAATTTCTAATCTCCATTGCCATAGGTTGATCAAATTCAGAACCGGAAATTCAAATAAATCAGTCATTAGTCAATTACCTGGTCCGGACCTATTACTTCGAAAATTCCAGAAAACTTTCTATAAATCCTCAAAAATAGAAAACTCATAATCGTATACTCCAATTTTATAATTCAATTCCCTAAATCTCCTTTCTAACTCAAATTCAATTCTCGAGCCTAATTTGACCTAATATCACACTAGCCCTAATCATCTCCAAATCCAAGTTATCCAAAATCAAGCCGGAATAATGTCATACATGTATGTACGTACGAATGTTCATGCAATACGTGCCAATGATACATAATTACATAATGCATGAGCATGCCAAATATGAATGCAATGAACTGTACCCATCTCATCGGTGACGGGATGTTACAATTCTCCCCTCCTAATAAAAATTTTGTCCCAAAATTTTCTTACCTAACTGATCGAACAAATGAGGGTACTGCCTCCTCATGTGCTCCTCAGTCTCCCAAGTCGCCTCCTCGGTTGAATGGTTATTCCAAAGGACTTTCACCAATGGAATAACCCTGGACCTCAACTGCTTGACCCGCGATTCTATAATCCGCACCGGCTTCTTTACATAACTCAAATCACTCGCTATCTCAATCTCTTGAGCCGGAATCACATGAGTCGGGTCTGACCTATACCGTCTGAGCATACTCACATGGAAAACATCATGTAACTGCGACATCTCACTCGGCAAGGCCAATCTATACGCCAACGGTCCTATCCTCTCAAGGATCTCATACGGACCAATGTACCAAGGACTCAACTTGCCCTTACGGCCAAATCTGAGAACTCCTCTCCACGGAGACACTCTAAGGAACACTCTATCGCCCACAGCATACTCCATCTCTCTCCGATGTTGATCCACATAGCTCTTCTGTCTATCCTGAGCCGCCTTGATGCGACTCCGAATCAACTGTACCTTATCCACTCTATCCTGGATCAACTCGGGACCCTCTATCATCCTCATACCCTCTTCATCCCAGTAAAGAGGTGATCTACACTGCCTCCCATATAGCGCCTCATACGGTGCCATCCCAATACTGCTCTGGTACTGATTATTATAAGCAAACTCGACCAGAGGCAAATACTGATCCCATGCACCTCGGAACTCCAACACACAGGCTCTCAACATATCCTCAACAGTCTGAATAGTCCTCTCACTCTGCCCATCTGTCTGAGGATGAAACGATGTGCTGAAGTTCAATCTCGTACCCATAGCCGACTGCAAACTCCTTCAAAACCTCGAAGTAAACGTGGGATCCCTGTCTGAAACTATCGACACTGGAACCCCATGCAATCGCACAATCTCTGCCACATACTTCTGGGCCAACTGATCGAGAGTATTGCTCTCTCACTGGCAAAAAGTGAGCCGATTTAGTCAACCGGTCCACTATGACCTAGATAGCATCATGTTGCCTCGGCGTCCTAGGCAACCCCATAATGAAATCCATCGTGATTCGCTCCCACTTCCACTCCGGAATGGGCAACGCATGCAATCTCCTAATCGAGCTCGGTGCTCACTTAACTCGCCGGGCACGCCGACACCGAGAAACGAACTCTGCCACCTGCCTCTTCATACCTGGCCACCAGAAATGCAACTTAAGAGTGCGATACATCTTGGTAGTACTAGGATGCATGGCATAGGTGGCCACATGCGCCTCCTCCAAAATCTCTCTCCTCAGATCATCCACATCTAGAACACACAGCCTTTGACCCATCCACAATGTCCCATCTCTCAACTCAATCTCAGAAAGCCATCCAGATCTGACTCTATCCATCAATCTCACTAACACAGGATCCCGGTCCTGAACCCTCCTGATCCTGTCCTGCAACATCGGCCTTAGCCTCAACGTAGCAGTCAGAGCTCCATCCTGAGCCAAATCCACGTTCAGAGCTCTCAACTGAACTAAACACGGTAACCTCGAAACCTGAATCTGAGCTGCACTATCATGAGATCTCCTACTCAACGCATCAGGCACCACATTGGCCTTCCCCGGATGATACTCAATAGTGTAGTCATAATCCTTAAGCAGCTCTAACCATCTCTACTGTCTCAGATTCAGCTCTCGCTAACTCAACAAGTGCCTCAAGCTCTTATGATCATTGAACATCTGGAACGTCTCCCCATACAAATAATGTCTCCGGATCTTCAAGGCAAACACAACTGCTGCTAACTCCAAATCATGCACGGGATAATTCATCTCATGAGACCTCAACTGTCTCGAAGCATATGCTATGACTCTCCCATGCTGCATCGGGACACATCCTAAACCCTGCTGCGAAGCATCACTAAAAACCTCAAAGCCTCCAACTCCTGATGGCAAAGCTAACACCGACGCTGAAGTCAACCGATGTGTCAGCTCCTCAAAGCTCCTCTGATAATCATCTATCCAACTGAAGGCTACACTCTTCCTCAGAAGTTTTGTCAAAGGGGCTGAGATTACAGAAAATCCCTCGACAAACCTTCGGTAATAACCTGCTAATCCGAGGAAACTCCTCAACTCTGACACATTCCTCGGAATCTCCCAACTCCTCACTGCCTCAATCTTGTGAGGATCCACCCGGATACCCTCACCAGACACAATGTGGCCCAAAAACACCACCTCATCTAGCCAAAATTCACACTTAGTGAATTTGGCATAAAGCTGTCTATCTCTCATGATCTGTAACACCACCCTCAGATGCTCCGCATGCTCCTGTCTATCTCTCGAATATACCAAAATGTCATCAATGAACACAATAACAAACTGATCCAGGTAGGGCTGAAAGACCTTATTCATCAAGGCCATGAAGGCTGCCGGGGTATTAGTCAACCTGAACGGTATCACTAAGAACTCAAAATGCCCATACCTGCTCCTGAAAGCACTTTTAGGCACATCGGCCTCTTCTATCCTCAACTGATAGTATCCGGATCTCAAATCCAACTTGGTAAATACCTGAGCTCCCTGCAACTGATCAAATAAATCATCGATCCTAGGCAGTGGGTACTTATTCTTGACAGTCACCCGATTAAGCTGCCTATAATCGATGCATAACCTCAAAGTCCCATCCTTCTTCTTCACAAACAACACCGGAGCTCCCCACGGCGAAACACTCGACCTGATAAACCCCTTGTCCAACAGCTCCTGCAGCTGAGCCTTAAGCTCCCTCAGTTCCACCGGTGCCATCCTATATGGAGGTATCGATATAGGAGCGGTACCTGGAACGAGGTCGATCGAAAACTCTATCTCGAGATCCGACGGTAAACTCGGAAGCTCCTCGGGAAACACATCTGGAAACTCCCTGACTATGGGCACATCCTGTAACCTCTGCTCAATCCTAGAATCCACCACATGCGCCAAATAGGCCTCACAACCTCCCCGCATCAACCTCAAAGCTCTCATAAACGAAATCATCCTGGCTGGCACTGCCTGGCTAACACCTCGAAAAACTGCTCTCGGCTAACCAGGAGACTCCAATACGACCTCCTTGGTATAACAATTCATAACAACCCTATGGGCAGTGAGCCAGTCCATCCCCAAAATCAAATCTATCTCTCTCATAGGCAACACTATCAGGTCTGCACTCAACTCCGACTGATCAATCATAATCGGACATCCCTTGCAGACCTCCCTCAAAATTGTAGTACTACCTAGAGGTGTACTCACCTCTAGCCCATACCACAACATCTCCCTATCCACATGCAATCTACATGCCACATGCGGTGCAATAAAGGAATGCGTGGACCCTGGATCTATCAATGTAAAAACCTCAATATCAAAGATCAGAAGCGAACCTGCTACCACATCTGGAGAATCCTGGGCCTCCTGCCTAGTCATGGCGTAGACCCTGGCCTGGGACTGCGGCCTGCTACCTCGCCCCTCGGTCCCCACAAAAGAATCTCCAGCTTGACCTCGGGCTCTACCTCGGCCCCTAAATCCAGGTCCACCACCACTGTGACTCTGCTGCACTGTCGAACTACTACCAGCTCTCCCACTCTCAATAGACTGAACTCCCAAAGTCAGAGGACAATTCTTGATCATATGGTCCATAGAACCGCATGACAAACAGGCTCCTGTCACTCTCCAGCACTCCCCACTGTGCCTTTTATCACAATGTACACAAACTGGAAACACTTGACCAACTCCTTCGCCATCGCCATCGCCATCGCATCGCTAACTCGCCCAAATCTCCCTCTCGAATCGAACCCGACTATCTCAATCCTCCGCCGATCCGAGCTCACTTCAAGGCTCGCTAATGCTCCTACCAGAGCTACCCTGACTATCACTAGACCTCTTACCTCCGGATCCCTAACCAGGCTCGGTCTGACTCTACCTCAGAAGCTGCTCAATCCTCACTGCAGCAGCTCTCAACTCAACGAAGGTGCCCATATCAGACCGGGCTAACCTGGCACGGATCTCCAGATTAAGCCCTCCCTCAAATCTCAGGCACCTATCCGACTCAGAACCAACCAAAACAGAAGCATACACCATCAGTTCGTTGAACCGAACCTCATACTCAGCCACTGACATCTACCCCTGCCTCAGATCTAAAAACTCCTGCATCTTCATCTCCAAGTAAACCTTGGGCATATAATTATCTCGAAAAGCTCTCAGAAAATCGGCCAAAGTCGTAACACGAGTGTCCGTGGAACCGCCGGACAGTCTTCCATCATCGATATGCCGGACCAGAGCAAAGATACGGCATAATCAAATCTCTCCTCAGGGTCGCAATCCATCTGATCGAGAAACCGCTTCGGTCCTCTTCCAACCATCCTCCTCGGCAGGTCTCAGGCCGCCATAGAAATCCACTCCCTCGCCACGCAGACGATCATACCTCCGCTCCCGTCTCATGGGAACTCTAGGAGGTTGCTCCTCATACAGAGGCATGGAAGACTCCCTACTCGCTCCGACTGATCCTTGGTCAGCTGGTTGATCTACCTGATCACTAAGAACAGATGGCCTACAACAAAACCAAAAATTCGACCAATTTCAGCTTTACTTACAATAATTCAAGCCTAAAAATAGACTATGCCCAAAAGATGCCAAACCATGCTCTGATACCACCTAATGTAGCGCCCCCTTACAGTAGGGTATACACCGGGATGCCCGTAGGTCATACCGATATATAACCTACGATGAGGGTGCACTACGATTTGATCATTTCTATAAACCTCATGGCATCAATATAGTAAAGCGGTAATATCAATTCACTAAATTTTAAAACCCAAAAGATACTTCTCATTTCATTTCTTAAAATCCATAATTACACAATTCAGTCATAATTACACATGTACAGATCCAAAATGAACAGTAATCACTCCTAACTAGGTCATCCCAAAAGATCCCAGCTGACCGACCTGTGAGCCATACCCCTCTCGCCGGCACTCACACAGTAGGAAAAGTCTCGCAACTGGAGCTAGGAGTCAAACTATCGCTGTCCTGAAAAATAAATGCAATGTTGGGTGAGTTTGCGAACTCAGCGAGAAACCATCATCGATGGTTCACCCAAATCGTGCATAACAAACATTTCACACTATAACATATATTATTACAACCAAGAATCACATGCATTTCAATTTCACATTTATCAGGCGGTACGCCTTTCACACAATTCACATTTGAACATTCATATATGCAATGTACATGTGACTCTTTCATTTTATTTCGTTGTTATGACCGTGCGCCTGAGCTCATTTACGTTGAGCCATAGGCTCTGAAACATTAGGCATGAAGCCCTGATACGTTGAGCATAAAGCTCTGAAAATCGTTGGGCACGAGGCCCTGTGCGTTGAGCTTGAAGCTCTGGATACGGTGGCTGCACCGGTCACAACTGTCAATTATCTGATCATGCATAATGACATGAATGCACATGTTCCAAATTCCACTAATCGTGCCACAACCTAATATCACTATCCAATTTGCATTTGAAAACCACTTATTGACAATTTATGCACAATTAACACTTCTATAGCACATTCCAAATATTTTAGACACCTGTGGTCCGAAATCAATCAAAGCAAACACATACAATCCATCCCAACTCCTCATGGCATAATTACATAAAATATAACACATAAAGGTCGAGAAACCAACTAGGTTACTCACCTCTAACTTCCGAGCTACTGCCGAGAAGTCTCACCTATGTCAGATGGTCGACGGTCTCCCTGAGCCTCTATAACAATCAAAATATGAATAACATTACTAATTGTCCAATTTCAAATATTCAAAGATGCGTATGTATCGAATAATTTACGTACTATACATGTTATGACATTTCCGACACTAATCTGATCTTTTTCCAATATCAATTCTAAAACCCGAATTCATAATCTCCAAATTGACATCAATCCATACTCAATTGGATCTATAAATTCCTAATTCCCCAATTCAAAAACCTCAAAATCCTTTAATTAAAAGAATCACAATCGGCCTAAAGAGGCGTCCTCGCTGCGGCGTGAGATCGCTCGCCGCGGCGAGACTCCCTCCTCTCGCAGATACGTCATGGCAGAGCGAGCCCATGGCGTGCTGGCTGGTCGACGCCACAAGGACAGCGTACCAGTCGCTTCGCCAAGCGTATGCTTCATCATCGCGGTGTGCAAACCTAGAAACACTCCCGAAACCCAGAAAGTTTCTAGATTTTCTGATATAAATCCATTCAAATCCCTTCTAAACACTCCAAAACAACTTCATATGCTAAACTCAACTTATTTCTAACCTCAAATATATTCAATAGCAAGTATTCATTGAATACCCAACTCAAGATTTTCATTTTTCCTTAACACCTACATCATCCGAAACCTAACATTTTCCATTCTTCAATTTTGTCAAATCATTTCTCAATATCCATCAATTAATCAACCGATCATACTATCTAAAACAAGAAGAAGTAAGAACTTACTTGATTAAGAGCCTCAAATCTTCAAGGATCACTCTAATCCCAACTCATCAACACCCATGGCAACACCCAAAGCTAAACCCATCTCCATCTTTTCCAATACCAAGCCAAAGGATAGATGTAGGTAAAGAAGGAAGCAATTTGTAGGGAGAAATCAAGAAGCAAAGCCAAAGGAAGATCCACGATGATGGAAGGAGGAAGAAGAACCAAGTTTCTTTCAAAAGCAAGAGCATATTGTGGAGCAAATTTCAAAGGTAAGAGTTTATATATATTAGAGGATTAAGGCTTGTTTGGCAATTTTAATTACCATAAGACCAATCCGAACAACCTCGATCCAATTTCTAATTCTAATTTCTCCCGAATTCCAATGGCTCAAAACCCTAGTTCCTCAAATCAAATTTCTAATCTCTATTGCCATAGGTTGATCAAATTCGGAACCGAAAATTCAAATAAATCAGTCATTAGTCAATTACCCGGTCCGGACCTATTACTCCGAAAATTCCAGAAAACTTTCTATAAATTCTCAAAAATAGAAAACTCATAATCGTATACTCCAATTTCATAATTCAATTCCCTAAATCTCATTTCTAACTCAAATTCAATTCTCGAGCCTAATTTGACCTAATATCACACTAGCCCTAATCATCTCCAAATCCAAGTTATCCAAAATCAAGCCGGAATAATGTCATACATGTATGTACGTACGAATGTTCATGCAATACGTGCCAATGATACATACTTACATAATGCATGAGCATGCCAAATACGAATGCAATGAACTGTACCCATCCCATCGGTGATGGGATGTTACAATATTTCATTAATCTAGCTTTTGAATCAATTAATCTCTAGTAGCGCTCCTAGAAACCAACAAATCCAATTAGAAAGAATAGATCTGAAAATATTCAATGTTCATTAACAATCATGAAAAGCATCCAACTAATCTCACCAAAATAACATGTAACATGGATCCCTAAACCAAGATAAGAGAATTAGCTACTCATACTTGAATTGAAATCAAAGAAAAAAATAAAAGAAACAGTCTCCATCTCTGGTCTTTGATGAAAGAAACGAAAATCCTATCTAAAATTGTGCAGAAAACGTGAACAAGAAAAACTAGAGAGTGCAGCTACGAAAATCCTAAACTAAACCTAAGATAGCCTCCTATTGCTCCCCAATACATTAATATATATGTGCAGCAATCACCATGCTTCCTATTTGATGTGAATCTCTTCATTATCTCCTCTTGATTTTGTCCAGATTAGGTGGTCTTCTAATTTAGGTGGGAGACTTCTTGAAAAGAGGGCAAGAGGATCTTGAAAGATTGTGTTTTAATTGGAAACCAATTCTGGAAAATCTGCAGATTTAAAATTCTGTCCTTAGGCGTGCCCACGCCTAATCTTTGAATTTCGGCCAGATTGGAGATTTTAAAAAATCTTTCTTTCTTTTGTGCCTTTTTGGTCCTTTTTGGTCCTTAGAGTGTTGAAAACCATCTGTAAACAATTATAGAACAATTCCATTTAATTCGAATAATAATTTCAACACATCGACAACAATTACGCCCAAAATATATGCAATTAAAATGACTTAACAAATTCCCCCACACAGAACCTTTGCTCGCCCTCGAGCAGCACATCAAACCATTAAACTCAATCAATTCATCCTTCAGAAATCAAGTGCACACAATCCATCAACTTAGGCTAGTAAGACTCAATTTGCAACACATATCATAATTGCCTTTCAACAATGCAAATAAACAAAGTCAAAATCAAGCATCTTTGTTCAAAAGCAAACATGAAATCAAAGTGAATTCTTCTCACGGATTTCGCTCTTACACTCAAGTATTTGCGGGTAAGGTGTTTCACTCACATCTCACTCTATCATGTTGCACTACCATAGGCTTGCAGTTTCACCAATTCTCATTTGTTCAAATCACATGGCCTAATAGATCATGAGGACTTTATCAAGGGTTATAATGGGGCTAGGTTCACAGGTGAGCTAAAAAGATGATAAAGGTTTCGTCACAAGCTTTCACAAAGCATCAAGTAAAAGGGACACATAATTTCATATTCTGAGCTAAACATATGACATATAAGACAACTCACACTCTTTTTCTTCCTCTGATTTTTTTTTCTTTTTGATTTTTTTTTTTATTTTTTTTCTTTTCTTTCCATTTTTCCATTTTTTCTTTTTTTTAATAACGCTAAAAACAAGGGAAACAATAAACACATGAGTAGAAGCACCTATAAAAGTATCTCAGAACACAATGTAACACAAAACTCCCAATTTATCGAATGTTTCATTCAACTTGTGATAAGGGGAAAGGCTAATGGGGTCTTTGGGTTTTAATGCGAGGTGATTAATTGAAAAACAAGGATAAGGCTCAAAAGTGTTTACAAAGGGCAGTTGAATATGTGGGTCAATTTTTAGGCTAATGGTGTAAATCAAAGAAGGCCTTAATCACTTCTATAGCCCATGTGATCAAACAAATTCAAACCGGTTTCATGCAAGTTCTGAAGACAACATAAATAAAGGAGCATAACACAATTCAAAGAAATAACATGACATAAAGATGATGTCATGTAGGCTCAAATTTCGCTCATAGGTTGATGTTAAGAATTCACCTTTTTTTCACACTTTACCTCATCACTTAAATGTCAAAATTTTGACCAAGTTTATAAGATCAGCTATTACAATTAATCAACATGTTCCATCTTAAAACTTACTTCACCCAAATTAACTTCATGCATGCCCTCAATCTTATCCAAACTAACATGACCAAGTGTTATGGCTCAACATGCAACTCCATACAAAAATCAACCAAAGACAGCCGCAATAATTCAAAAGTATGCACACAAAAGCCAAAATTATCCACATCAAAAGTTCTCCCCCACACCTAAACTAACATTGTCCTCAATGTTAAAGAAGCATAAAAATTAAAGGAAAAGGGTTAAAGAAAGCTTCTATGTTTGGCGTTGTTGGGATCAAGGTGTTGGCGGTTGTGTGGGGATGAGTAATCGACAATGGATATTGATGTTTTAAAGTGAATATGGGGATGGGATGTGCAATGGATGCTGGAAAAAGAAGATAGTCGTGGGCTGAGAAGGGTTTGCAATATTGAGAGACTTAGGAAGAATGGGTAGCAACGGTGGTGGAGGTGGAAGTGAAATCGGCAATTGGAGGTTGGTTGGCAAACAAAGAAGCTGGGAAAAAATTAATTAGGGGGAAACTAATAAGGAGGGCGGTAATTGCAAATAATTTCATTTTTAATTTTTTTAATTTTTTTTTTTTAAAATTAAAATGAAAAGATCAAAAATAAAATTCCAGAATAGAAAATATGAAATTAAATTCCTAATTAAACTTAATTAATCCTAAAAATAAAAGAAAAGAAAATTGTTGGAAAAATAAAAATAAAAAAAGGATACGAATGGGGTGCCTCCCATTAAGTGCTTATTAAAGGTCATAAGCTGGGCCCTTGACATATGTTCATCATCCATTATCGAATGGGTGCTTTAGTCCAACAGGAAACATGTTCAAACTCCGTGAGGGGCCTGGAACAACTTCCTTTGAATGCGGTTCCTTGTCAGCACAATGCTCCATGACTTCTGATGAGTGGAACTTTATCGCTTCTCCATCATACTCTAATGTCCACTCGTCTTTTCGGGCATTGCCCTTCTCACTCCAGGATGGTCTCTGTAAAAGTAACGCCAATAGTTGTGGAAACTCGACATCCTGCTTGTCACCTTCGGTCTTCAGCTCGCTCGCCCACGGCTCTCCTAAAAATTGCACTTCTTGCGGCTCTTCCTGTTCTTCTTCTTCTTGTACCTGTAAATAACTAGAAAAAGGAAACGAAATTTGGTTAGCGATAACATGAACTGCATCACTTACCGTAGGAGGTTGAACATCCTCCATCCTTTCTCGAACTATAATCTCTTCCTCTTCTAACTCTGCTTGTTCTTCCTTTGTTGCCGTGAAAAATCGACTTGGAAAAGGAGGCGGAAGCACCTTGTTTAGCACCCGTTTTTGCATCAATTATGGTTGGGCTGGAAAATTTTCAAAACTTTGTGCCGCCATTCGACTAACGATAGCTGCAATTTGACTTAGCTGGTTTCTGATATTCCTTTGTTGATTTTCCAAATTTCGGATACTTGCTTCCATAGACCGAATACTTGCTTCTGTAGTCCGCTGAAATGTCAAAGTATTCGTGGTTAGAATTTGTAACATATCTTCTAAAGAAGACTTACCTTCGGCAGTTGACGTCATATTCAGATTTTGTAGAGGCACGTACGGTTGTCAAAACTGTTGGGATTGAAGAGTCCTCGTCTCCAAAATCATTATGATCTTCTCCAAAGACATATCATTAGCTTGTGGTGGTGGAGGTGGAGGTTTGAAGTAGGACTGCTCTTCATAGTAATTCGGTGGAGAAGTGTATCCGTACTTTGTATTCTGCAAACAGGAACCCGTACAAGAAGAACAACCCATAAATGAGCAAACTTCACATACCTTAGCTTGTTGGTCATCTCTCAGTACTTGCGCGACTAAAGGTGTGAAATCTGCCACTTGACGGTCAAACCTGGAAGACGGAAACTCACTATTATAATAAGAATAATATGGATAATCTGAAGTAAAAGCGTACTGATAGTGAGCCATTCTGCTAAAAGATAAAAAAATTAGAAAGAGCTGCGAAACTGAAACAAACAAAAGATAAGGTAACCAAGCACAACGAAAACAAAAACAAAAACATCACTAACAAAAACCGTAAAAAAAATTCCCTAAGCGGCAAGACTAAAATTTGGTGATCTTTGTCGCCGCAACCAAATATAAAAGAAATCACTTCCGTTAAAACAAATTAATGTAGTAGCGGTAAGCGGATATCGTTCCCACGAGGAATCTCTAACGGTAAAGGTTAGCTAGTTTAAACGGAAAAAAATAACAAAAGTAGAGAGGGGGGTTTTGTCACGACAATAATAAAAATAAAAGAGAAAAATCACAAATCAAAAGCAATAATTAAATATGAAAAATCAATGAGAAAAAATACCTTGGTTTCGGGTCACCGATGTTATCACGCTATTATGGATCCTCAACATAAAATTGCAATTATTAATAAACATTCATTGGGGGAAAATCTCTCTTAAGTGTAATGACTAGAAACATGTATTCTAGTAATCTTATTAAACAATAACCTAGATACGATCATAGGTAAATTGAATAATAGCATTAAGAACCAATGACAAGTGATAAACATATGTATTTACATGCAATCAATCAGCGAATATTTTCTTATAATTTTCCGACTCTAACGTAGAGAAGTTAATCCTAATTGCTACTTATGATTACCGAAACTGAACGTCATATTTCGTTAATCTAGCATTTGAATCAATTAATCTCTAGTAGCGCTCCTAGAAACCAACAAATCCAATTAGAAAGAATAGATCTGAAAATATTCAATGTTCATTAACAATCATGAAAAGCATCCAACTAATCTCACCAAAATAACATGTAACATGGATCCCTAAACCAAGATAAGAGAATTAGCTACTCATACTTGAATTGAAATCAAAGAAAACAATAAAAGAAACAGTCTCCATCTTTGGTCTGTGATGAAAGAAACGAAAATCCTATCTAAAATTGTGCAAAAAACGTGAACAAGAAAAACTAGAGAGTGCAGCTACGAAAATCCTAAACTAAACCTAAGATAGCCTCCTAATGCTCCCCAATATATGAATATATGTGTGCGGCAATCACCATGCTTCCTATTTGATGTGAATCTCTTCATTATCTCCTCTTGATTTTGTCCAGATTAGGTGGTCTTCTAATTTAGGTGGGAGACTTCTTGAAAAGAGGGCAAGAGGATCTTGAAAGATTGTGTTTTAATTGGAAACCAATTCTGGAAAATCTGCAGATTTAAAATTCTGTCCTTAGGCGTGCCCACGCCTAATCTTTGAATTTCGGCCATATTGGAGATTTTAAAAAATATTTCTTTCTTTTGCAGCTTTTTGGTCCTTAGAGTGTGGAAAACCATCTGTAAACAATTGTAGAACAATTCCATTTAATTCGGATAACAATTTCAACACATCGACAACAATTACGCCCAAAATATATGCAATTAAAATGACTTAAGAGGGGGATATGCTTGCACCACCAGTAGAGGATCAACCTGTATGTATATAGTACTGAGCTGCAGATGATGGGTTCGAGTTGAAGGCTGGGTTGATTCAAGCCTTGTCAAAATTTCACGGGTTACCTTCTGACGACCCAAACAGACATCTCAAGGACTTTCATGTGGTATATTCTGGATTCAAACTGAGAGGCATAACTGAGGATCAGTTGAAGCTGCGTGCTTTCCCTTTTTCTCTAGAGGGTGCAGCTAGAGACTGGTTGTACTATCTTCCGCCTGGGACAGTGGATACATGGCCTGATATGGCGAGGTTATTTTTAGAAAAATACTTCCCAGCATCTAGAGCTGCTAGTTTGCGTAGAGAGATTTGTGGCATCAGACAAAGAGATATAGAAAACATGTATGAATATTATGAGAGATTCAAGAGGCTTTATGAAGTTGTCCTCAAAGATGGAATTACTGAGCGCCTCCTTATTCAGTACTTCTATGACGGGATGTTACTAAATGATAGGAAGATTCTTGATGCTGCTAGTGGGGGAGCTATAGTGAACAATATGCCTCAGGAGGCCAGAAACTTAATTGCAGTAATAGCTGCAAATCTTCAGCAGTTTGGGTATCGTTTGGACACACACACTCAAGGTGTCCATGAGGTAAGTAATTCTAAACTCAAAAGTAGACTTGACAAGATTGTTGAATTGTTGGAAAGACAAGTTATTAATTCTTCCAATGCCAATAATGTCAATGCAAATGCTGTAACCAAGGGACCACAAGTCCCTATTTGTCACATTGTGGATTTGAGGTCATTTATCGATGCTTGTCCGACTACGTAAGATGATCTTGTGGAAGTGAAGTTAAGGCGCCAATGATAATTATCAGCCTCAAAGGAAATATGATCCCTATTCGAATACTTACAACCCAGGATGGAGGGATCATCCCAATCTGAGATATGGGAATGGGCAACAAGGTCAGAGTAGTCAGCAGTGTCAACCTCAGCCGCAGCAGCAGCAACAGCAGCAATATCCGAGGCCTAATTACAGCGATCGAATTTCCACCTTGGAGGATCTCATGTCACAATTGACTACGGCCCAATTGATGACCAATACACAATTACAAAGTTTGGTTCAGTTTCAGACTGATTCAGCACAATTTTAGGCTCAAACTAGTAAAAATTTTCAAGAGCTAAGGGAGCAAATTAGTCAACTGGCCGCTGCACAGAATCAAGAGAAATTGCCTTCTAAGCCTACTATCAATCCTAGGCAGAATATCAGTGCCATTACCTTGCATAGCGGAAAAGAAATCGAAAGTGTTGGAGGATCGCAAAAACTTCAACATGACCATGTTGAAACTATCGAGTCAGAAAAAGAAGCAGAAATTGAGAAAATCATGACAGCTAATCCAAAAAGGCCACCATTCCCACACAGGTTGGCTAAGAAGAAGAAATTGCAGAATGAAGAGGAGATCTTAAAGATTTTTGAGAAAGTGGAGATCAATATCCCCCTTCTCACATTGCTTAGACAAACACCAAGGTACTACAAATTTCTGAAGGACTTGGTTACTAGCATGACCAAGATGAGAGGCAATCAACGTGTGGTGATGAGTGAGAATGTCTCAGCAGTGTTGCAGGGCAAGTTACCGATAAAGGAAAAGGACCTAGGTATGTTTACCATTCCTTGTAAAATTGGTAATGTTGGTATAGAACAGGCTATGCTAGATTTAGGGGCTTCTATAAATCTTATGCCATTGTCCATTTATACTACATTGAATGCTGGTCCATTGAAGCAAGATGGTGTGATTTTAACACTGGCTGATCGCACCACTAGGTACCCCAAAGGATTGTTAGAGGATGTTTTAGTGCAGGTAGATGATTTGGTATTTCCTGCAGATTTATATGTGATGAGAATGGAGAATGAGGGGTCACCTGCGTCTAGAATGATGTTATTCGGACGCCCATTTTTGAGCACTTCTAGGACAAAAATTGATGTTCACGGGGGACTTTAACTATGGAATTTGATGGTGCCAAAGTTACATTCAATATTAATAACACCATTAAGCATCCTGTTGATTATTATACAGCTTTTGCTGTTGATTGTATTAACCCCTTGACCGAGAAAGTTCTCGAGTTGTGTGTTAATGATTTTTTACAGGTTGCGATAGCTAAAAACATTACTCCTGCAAAGCTATCAGAGATCAAGACTGAATGGGGAGTTCCGCAAGGTATGGTCCATGCAGTACATGATTTGCAGGCATTACAGGTTGCATCTGGTATGTTACAACAACCACTGAATGTAACATCCCGTTACCGATGTGATGGGCATATCGGTAATTTGGATGGATTGAGCAGTGAGTGTATTCATAATTGAATTGCACGTATATTTTGCCTCTGCATCAGTGATAAATGAGTTAATTGCACATGCATATATAGTGACATGCATTCATGATTGTTCCAGCATTTAAATTGTGATTTTGAGTTGAATTGTGAATTTGAGATAATTGAGTTAGACATGAGTTATTGAGAATTAAGCGATAATTTGAATTGAATGATTGAATTAGTTGAATTGTGATTTGATTGAGAGTTTAAGAATAATTGGATTGTATAGTTGAGTTAAAGTGAAAATGGAATTGTGGGAGTTGGAAATTGAGAATTTAGTTTGGGATCGAGTGTTTTATATTTTTGAGGATTTATAGGAATTTTTCCCGAATTTTTAGAGTTTTGTGTTCGGACCGGGAAAATGGCCTAGAGACTGACTTTAGAGTTCCGGTTCCGAAAGTGAGTGGCTAATGGCTTGAAAATTTAGAGTTATGAGTTTAAGAATTATTGTGATGAGCCATTGAAATTAGAGATTGAAATTAAGTAAATTTGAGGACTTGTAGATTTTGGGTCTCGGTTGAAATCAACCCTTTTTAATGTTCTTAGTTCAAATCCTCTTTGTTTTAACTTTGTAAAAACCTAAGGCAATTTCTTCTTCCTCCCGTCGACGATCTCACTTTTCCTCCTTGGAGATTTTGTGGTTTGTTCCTTATTGAGAAAGCCTTGTTTGTGATTGAGAGTTGATGATGTTTTCGTTTGGGATGAGAGTGAAATCAGTGGGAGTTTGAGCTTGGAGGATCTCGGACGTTTACGATTTTTAGGGCTTCGATCGAATCTGTGATTTGGTAAGTTTTTGTGTTTTAATGTTGTATTTATGGTTATTTATGGCATTTATGGTATTAAATGAGTTAGATAGGGTAGTTGAATGTGGTTAATGGAGGTTTAATGGAGTAAATAATGGTGAGAATCGATCGGAGAATACGAAGTTGGGCCGCACGTCGCGACGTCTGAGAAAGCGCACACCGCGGCGAGAAAAAGTGTGCTCGCCGCAGCGAGCAGCAGGAGACGTCACGGCGAGTGGATGGATTTCACGCCGCGACGAGTCGTTGGTAGAAGTCGCGGCGAGGCGAGAGAGAGGAGTGTTACATTGCGTGAACGTTCCACGCCGCCATGAAGGCCCCTTATCTTGTGGCGAGAGACAAGAAGTCGCCATGAGGGACAGAAATTTGAGAAAAATTAAAGTGGTTTTTAGGGTATATCTTTTAGTGTAGACCTCCAATTGAAGTGATCCTTGATTCGTTATGATCTAAAGAAAGAGGTCTACAATTGTGATAGAAACTGAGAGTTTGAATTTTATCAATGGGATTTTAATTATCGAAAGTGAATCAAATTTAGTTTCTAGAGTAACCTAAGGGTTATGTGTTGACTAACTTGAGTTTAAATTGGAGGATTATGAAATTGAGGGATATTATGGACCTAGTGAATAGTGAATTTTGGTTGTGAAGCGAGAGATAGCAGATTTGGATTAGAGCGCTGGAAAATCATGAACATGCATCTTATAGCTTTGAATTTGAGACATGGGCATTAGTGAATTCATCTGATTGAGCATCTAGTGATGAGAATTCATTTGAATTGTTATAGAGGCACCATTGGATCGACTGTCCACGGATATCGCTGGGACTTCCAGGCAGTAGCTCGGAAGTTACAGGTGAGTAACCTAGTTGGTTCCTCAATCTTTGTGTGATAAAATGTGCTGTGAATGTGTGAATTAATTGTCAATGTGAGTGATATAAATGTGAAATAAATGTGTTGCAATTATGAGTAAGTGTTATGATTGTGAGTGATTATGCGGAATGTGTTGCAAATGTGAATATTTGTGATTGTGAATCAGTGTATAGGATTATGAGTAAGTGTTCTGATCGTGATAAGCGAGTGAAGTGATATATATATATATAAAAAAACATATGTGCTAGTGACTGTACAAGTGTTAGTGCATGCTAGGCATGATTATAAATGGTAACTAGCGCCAGGATCAAGCATCCGATGAGCGAGCTTTAAGCTCGATATCAGTGAATGGGCCTAGGGCCAAAAAGGAAATAGTGCATACCCAGAGGGCTCTCCTATCCTTTATGTGAGCGGGCAATAGTGCATACGCTGAGGGCTCTCCTACTTGCCGAAAATGTGATTAATGTGAAAAGTGCCTGGATCGGGACAGTGTTAACGCTCAGTCACAAACATGTCATAAAATGAGAATTTGCATACATTATGCATCTGACTGTGTAGTGAAATTGAGAATGTGTGTGATATATGATAATTGTGAAGTGATATATCTGAGCTATGGCATAGTATAAATGTGCAAAGTGTTTATAGTGTTCTAAAATGCGTAAATTGCCTTATAGCGTTCCAATTGTGTTAATGTGTAACTATGCGATATATATATATATATATATATATGTGTATATGCATGAGTTGGGTGAACCATCGATGATGGTTTCTCACTGAGTTCGCAAAATCACCCAACATTGCAATATATTTTTCAGGACAGCGTCAGTAGGACTCTAGCTCCCGTGATAGATTTTCCTACCGTGCGAGGGCGTGATCAAGTGAAGCGATGGATCATGTGGTGGCCACCGGGTCGATTTTGGGATGATCTTAGTATAGACGTTTGTACGTTTCCTTTTAGATCATTGTATTTAGACTTTAGGGGACTGATAGACTTGTCTATATTTTGGATTGATTTTTTGAAATGAAAGATTATTACTGTGGTTTTAAATTTTAATGATTTGCATATTGCGGTTTTATTTTACTGATGCCATGCGAGTGATAGTGATCGTTTGTGATCGTAGCACTTCCTTGCTATGGGATATACGTCGGAACGACCCACGGGCATCCCGGTGTGTACCCTACGGTAAGGGGGCGCTACACTGAAGATTGACGGCAATAAATTACTCCCATCCATTCTTCAGCCGCTGACATTGGAGCTTAAAGCATTACCTGCGCACCTCAAGTATGTCTTCTTGGGGGAGGCCGAAACATTACCTGTGATTGTTTCCAATCAGTTGAGCGATTTGGAGGAGGAGAGGCTTATCCATGTACTCAGGGAGAATAAAGAAGCTATTGGATGGTCGATTGCAGACATCAAGGGAATCAGCCCTACCATTTGCATGCATCGAATCCTGTTGGAGGATGATTGCAAACCCAGCAGGCAACCTCAGCGTCGATTGAATCCACCAATGATGGAGGTTGTAAAAAAGGAGATATTGAAATTATTGGCTGCGGACGTGATCTATGCTATTTCAGATAGCAAGTGGGTAAGTCCAACATAGGTAGTTCCTAAAAAAGCTGGCATTACTGTTGTTGAGAATGAAAAAGGTGAATTAGTACCCACCAGAGTTCAAAACGGGTGGCGTGTATGTATTGATTTTAGAAAATTAAATGTTGCTACCCGTAAAGATCATTTTCCTTTACCGTTTATTGATCAGATGCTTGAGAGACTTACAGGTCATTCTCATTATTGCTGTTTAGACAGTTATTCAAGCTTTCACCAGATTCATGTAGCGCTTGAAGATCAGGAAAAAACAACGTTTACTTGTCCGTTTGGCACTTTCGCCTACAAACGTATGCCATTTGGTCTTTGCAACGCTCCAGCGACATTTCAAAGATGTATGGTAAGTATCTTTTCTTACTATGTAGAGGAAATTATTGAAGTCTTCATGGATGACTTTACTATGTATGGAGATTCCTTTACATCTTGTTTAGAAAATTTGAGGAAAGTGTTAAAAAGATGCATTGAAAAAAATCTTGTGCTTAATTATGAAAAGTGTCATTTCATGGTTAATCAAGGCATCATATTGGGACATATAGTTTCGGCTAGGGGCATTGAAGTGGATAAGTCAAAAATTGATATGATTAGCTCGTTGCCTTACCCCGCAAATGTTCGGGAAGTACGCTCCTTTCTTGGTCATGCAGGTTTTTACAGGCGGTTCATCAAAGATTTTTCGAAGATAGCTCATCCTATGAGCAACCTTCTACAGAAAGATGTGCCGTTTGAATTCAATAAAGACTGCAAAAAGGCGTTTGACATCTTAAAGGAAAAGCTGGTTACCGCACCTATCATCAAACCACCAGATTGGAACCTCCCTTTCGAGCTCATGAGCGATGCCAGTAACTACGCTGTAGGAGGAGCAGCTTGGCGTAGGTAGCCGTGACCCTCATGTGATCTATTATGCGTCAAAGACGTTGGATAGTGCTCAACAAAACTATTCAACCACGGAGAAGGAGATGTTTGATGTGGTCTTCGCATTAGAGAAATTCCGATCATACTTGCTTGGTACGAAGGTGATAGTGTATTCAGACCATGCTGCTCTTCGGTACCTAATGAGCAAAAAGGATGCGAAGCCAAGACTTATCCGATGGGTTATTTTGCTACAAGAATTTGACATTGAGGTTAAAGATAAAAAAGGAGCAGAAAACCTGGTCGCAGATCACCTGAGTAGGCTACAAAACACTTCTGGAGATAATCTGTTCGTTACCGAGGAGTTTCCTAATGAACAGTTATTTGCAGTGACTTCAACATGGCCATGTCGAAACCCATGGTACGCAGATTTGGTCAATTTTATCACCCAGAATGGTTACCCAGCTAGTATCACATCTGCCCAACGCCATAAATTGAAGAATGATGCTAGGTATTATATTTGGGATGATTCATATTTATGGAAAATGTGTTCTGATCAGATTGTGCGAAGGTGCATACCTGAATCTGAAATTTCTTCCATATTGCAATTTTGTTATGCATCTACTTGTGGTGGCCATTTCGGTCCTAATAGGACAGCTAGAAAAGTGCTTGAATCTGATTTTTACTACCCTGACATTTTTTGAGATTCTTACGCATTTTGTAAAGCATGTGACAGGTGCCAAATGACTGGCAACGTAGGCCGAAGAAATGAAATGCCTCAGACCCCGGTCATTGTTTGTAAAATATTTGATGTATGGGGTATTGATTTCATGGGCCCTTTTCCATCCTCGTTTGGTTTCCAATATATTTTGTTAGCTGTCGATTATGTTTCGAAATGGGTAGAAGCAAAAGCTACTCGAACTAATGATTCTAAGGTTGTTGTCGATTTTGTGAAGGTTAATATCTTTGTTAGGTTCGACACTCCGAAAGCAATCATTAATGATCGCGGGACTCATTTTTGCAACATAGTGTTTGCCTCATTGCTGAAGAAATATGGAGTTGTGCACAGGACCTCCACGACCTACCATCCTCAAACCAATGGGTTGGCAGAATTGTCCAATCGAGAGGTAAAGAATATTTTGGAGAAAACTGTGAATTTTAGCAGGAAAGACTGGAGCTGCCGATTGGACGATGCTCTTTGGGCCTACCGCACTGCCTACAAAATGCCATTAAATATGTCTCCTTACAGACTTGTTTATGGCAAGGCCTGTCATCTGCCATTGGAAGTTGAGCATCAAGTGTTTTGGGCTGTGAAGCAGTGCAACATGAATTTTGATGTTGCAAGGCAATAAAGGAAGTTGCAGATTCAGGAATTGGAAGAATTACGGAATCATGCTTTCGACAACGCAGTTACATACAAGGCCAAAACTAAAGCTTTTCACGACAAGCAGCTTGCTGAGAAGAAGTTTAAAGTCGGACAAAAGGTACTTTTATTTAATTCGACTTTGAAACTTTTTGCAGGGAAATTGTCATCCAAGTGGATTGGGCCTTTCGTGGTCACAAAGATCTATCCGTAAGGTGCTGTGGATATTCAAAGCATGGAAATAGGAAAAATTTTCAAGGTGAATGGCCATCGTTTGAAGCCATTTTATGAAGGATTTCAGCCCCAAGCCGTCGAAGTTAATTCTTTGCATGAACCTTCCTATAACTGAATGGGGCCCGTGTTGAGCTAACGACGTTAAACAAACACGCTTCTTGGGAGGCAACCCAAGGTTTGTTTTCATCTTGTTCTTCGCAATTTAATTTTTAGTTCTTCATAATTTTGTCAGGTTTCTTGTTTTTTGACATTTTCTTTTTATACTCTGTTCCAACACTTTGTTGAATATCACTTGGTCGCAAGGTTTTTATTGTTTTACAGGATAGTATGGGCGCATCACCTCGCAGCTCCACCATCACATTAGCGCATCACCTTAGAGAAGCTTTCTCTCTCTCTTTCCTTTTATTTTACTGTTCTTGTCTTTCATTTACTAACATTGAGGACAATGTTTCGTCTAAAGTGTGGGGGAAGGATTTAGGATAAATTTTGCATGAAATTTTTGAGTTTCAGTGGGTCATGAAATTTTCGAGTTTCAGTGGGTGAATGGTTCAGATTTTTCTTGATTTTTGTGAGCATTATAGGTGAGAGTTAATCTGTGATATTTGAATCATGAACTTGATGAATGTGTTTTTATGTGAGTTTTAAGCTTGATAGCTTTTGGATTGATTTTGAAACTACATTGTGTTAACTTAATAGATGATTGTCCCATGTGAGCTTTTGAACCTTCAACGCAATTCTTTGATGTGTGTTCATTCAATGCTTTGTATCTCTAGAACTTGCTTTATATCTTGTTGAGACTACACTTTTACATGCATGTATAAAGATGATAAAGGCACTTAGGATTTTAACCACTTGACCAAAAAGCCAACCCAAAGCATGTTATCCACTAATGAGCCCATTTGAGCTTATTATCTGTTCTTTGCTTTACCATGTTTAACTTAACCTTTTCTTATTTGATTTATCTTTCTAACCCTTATCATGGTTAGTAGAGCATGCTTGTTGAGTTAAACTTGTGAAGGTTGCACATATAGGAATATTAGTTGTATATGACTTGTATTGTACTTGTTGTCAATGGGGAAGGAATCGAAAAAAAAAAAGAAGAAACAAAAAAAATGAAAAAGTTTGAGGCCAATAAGATAAAAGAAAGAAAAGGATTCCCCATGTGCTTGATTGATAAATGTTTGGGGAATGAAAGTTAAAAAAAAAACAGAGAGATGTGCTTAATTGTTTGATGATATGTAGGATGCGCACATATGTGTTATTGATTACCTGTTATGCTCTACTCACTATGATACTTAGCCTTTTCTTACCTTTCCTTTACCTTACCCCTAACCCAACCAAGTTACATCCTTATTTAAGACCTTTTGATTTATGTTATGCATGTAATACTTAGTAGTGTATTCAAGATTGAAGAGCAAGCCTATGGTAGAGCATTGCATTGTTTGAATTTATGAGAGTTAAAACACATTTGAGCCATAAACACTTGAGTGTTGGAGTGTATGACAATGAGAGGACCTATTATTTTGACATGGTGTAGATTTTCTCTAAGTCTATTTTGCTATCTTGCTTGGCTCTTACATTTAAAGTGAGTTCATTATGTTTATGGATTAAATGTCGCGGGTTCCTTCTTGTTTATAATCCTTATATGTCTTTCATGTTGTTGGGAGGTTGGGAGAAAAACTTTGACACTTAAGAAAATGTCCCCTGTATTTGCATATTTATTTCTTTTTGTTTTTTGCATCCATACTTAGTTTTTGCATTCTCGGTTTTCTTAGGCTTTCAAAATTTATGTTTTTAACCTTCCTCGACGACGAGCAAGAGCTAAGTGTGGGGGATTTTGATGCAATCATATTTTATATATTTTTAGAACCTTATATTTAGTATCTTGCATGTGTTTTATGGATATCTATGGCCTTTTCATCATGTTTCATAATTATTAGAGCTTTAGACACATAAAATACGAAAAGTCTTTAATAGGTTGAAATTAACACTGCTTTTCAATCTTTGGCATATTTGACCTTTTGATCTTTGGAAATTTTTATCTCGGGATTGGTTTATTAGAAAATTCTAAAATTTGGCAGGCATAATCTTAACTCATTGAAGACTGTTTCCACCAAGTTTTAGAATTTTTGGAGTTGTCATTTGAGAACAGTAAATTTGTGAAAAGTGACGTAAATAAGTCCACAAGCATGATGAAAAGGGACGCACAACAAGAAAGGAGGACCAGCGTGGAGGATTTAAGTTGCAATTTTAATTGTCCAAGAAATTAGCTACAGCAAGGTTTTTTAAAATTGATTGAGAAATAAGCAAGCATCAGGTGGCATTTTAAAAGGGAAAATCACTAAATTGGATGGGCATCGTATGTAACGCAATAGTCATAAAAAAACGGAAATCAACAGGACAAGGGAGAGTCACGCAGAAGGCAAGAGTCACGCAACAAATTGAAGGAGAGCAAGTGGCGTCGTTTATAAGACAGCAAAAACGCAGTGCACAAGGAGAAAAACGTACAGGAGAAGAAACAAAGAGCAAGGGATTTAAGAGGAGACACCAAACTTAATTGTCCAATCATCAACAGTACATCACAAGCTTACAAGAGTGAAACGCTGCGTAGAGGAGAAACAAAGTAAGTGGAACGCAGAGACAAGAGCAGCTATGGAGAACGAGCAAGACGGGGAGGGCAATAAGGTTTTAAAATTGAGAAGAACCTTATTCGTCCCATCGATCAGACTGAGAGACAAGCCACAAGAAGAGGCTAAAACATTAAAGAAAAGAAACAAAACAAGAGAGCAAAAGTCATTTGGCGGCAAAGAGATAAAAGAAGGATTGTGATTAGGCGTGAAGCAAAGTTTGACATTCATTATATAACAAACAAAAGAAAATAATGGCAGCAAGATAAACAAAGAAATGAGCGTCGTGAGGTTGGAGATTTTTCAACATGGAGACAAGAAGATGGCTGCAGCAGAGTTGAAGTGAAGAAAAGCAACGTGGCGGTGGGCGTGAAGGTGACTTAAAGATGGCAAAGAGAGAAAATGCAATCAGGTGGTGGAGGAAACAAAATGCTAGATTCTGCATGATTGGCGTGAGTGTTGGAGGCATGGATATTGGAGACTTCAGCGTGAAATAATCAATTTGGAGACAAAACGTTAGGGACCACTCATTAAATATACATAAGTTGGCGCTTTTAGGTAGGGAATATATGATTCACAAAGAAATTTGGATAGGAGGACGACGATCGTAACTTTGGCAAGGGAGTTTTGGAGTGAGAGGTTTTAATTGCAAAAATCATTACAACCTTGGGAAAGTGGATGCATTTGAGAAGAAACAGCAACGAGAGCTTTGAGAGGAGAAGTGATTTCGAAAGGTTGAACTCCAATATTTAATTTTTCAATTTCAGCGACAGCTATATTAGATAGAGACTAGTATTATATGTGGCTAGTTTTTAATCTAAACAAGGTAATTTACGTTTTGATTCATGTAATTCGTGAGACTCTCGTTGTTTAATTGTTTTCGTTTATTTCATATGTTTATTTGATCTCTGCGCTTTAATTAATTTATTATTGCCGTGTTTGTTGATTAATGAGGCCTGTTAATTAATTGACTTGGTGATAAATTGCCGAATAGATTAGTTAATCCGTGATTGTTGTCTATCGAAGTGGCGAATTAATTTCAATTGAGAGATTAATGAGATTAAATAATTTGGTCTAAATAGATTGCAGGTTTTCCGATTCTGTTGGTTTAGACAAAGGTCCATTAGAGCCTATCGCTGTCATAGATTATATTCTGCGAAGCTTTACTCGAGAATAGTCTAATTGGTTAGGGTAATAATTTGCAGAGCTTTACTCGGGGTTATCGAATAATTACGAATGGATTGGTTGATATATGTTGTTCACTGTCTGCTATAACTTTGTCCATAAGAATGAACGAAATTTATATTTTTGAGTCTATGATCAAATTACAGTATCAAACGGGAGGGTATCTTGGCTAGGCTTTTCTTTATATTGCTTTCAATCTTTATTTTTAAATTCCTTTGACGTGATTTCGTGCTCTAATTTCGTGTTCTAAAATCAATCATTTCCAAATCAAATTAATTTCATTATTTTTATTTTTATTTTCATCTATTTTATTTTTATTTTTGATGTCACACAAATAAATAATTACTACATTGGTCTCTGTGGTTCAACCCTATTCACCACTTTACTCGCTTAAGTGTTCTAGAGTAGGAATTTATTTTTGTTGGTTTGACACGCCATCACTTCTTCTTCCAAAATTTTCACATCTCTACTAATTATCACTTTAGTATAATGTGGTTGATACACCCTGTATCCCTTAAAGTGCAGACTGTAACCAATAAACACACCAGGTTCAGCCTTTTGATCTAACTTATCTCGCTTCACTTGTGGTACATATATATAACACACGCAACCAAAAACTCTCAAGCCCTTCACTGATGGTTTAAAACCATACCATGCTTCATATGAAGTTTTCTTATCCACTGCTTTGGTAGATAATCTATTTGATAAGAACACTACTGTCTTCACTGTCTCTGCCCAAAACTTTTTTGGCATATTTTTTTCCTAGAACAGACATCTAGCCATCTCCATTACACTTCTATTCTTCCTTTCACTCACTCCATTCCATTGAGGAGAATATGGAACAATAAATTGGTGTTAGACGCCTGATTCCTCACATATAGATTTGAAACTTCCAGAGGTATACTTTGTTCCATTATCTGATCTTTTTGCTCTCAATTTTCCTCCACATTTAGTCTCAGTTATTCCTTTAAAATTTGAAAACACTTCTGTAACTTCAGACTTTGCTTTCAAAAAATACACCTAACACATCCTGTTGTAATTGTCAATAAATGAAATAAAATATCTGCTTCCATTCAATAAATGTTCTGACATGGGACCACATACATCAGCGTACACAAGTTGAAGTTTTTCAGATGCTCTCCATGAAGAACCTGTAAATGGGAGTCTAGTTTGTTACTGCATCAATGACAGTCCAGAAACTGACTCAAATTTCTGCATGTATTCAAGCCCTCTACTGACAGTGCCCCAATCTCCTATGCCAAACTCCAAATTCATCATACTGCACTTTTAAAGCCCTCTCACTTCCTTCTTTTGTATCAAATGTGAAACACTTGAATTTCATAGGTATATTAAATAGCACTTCACTAGTAGAATCAACAATTAAACATTCTTCATTTTCAAAAATCACCTTATATCCTCTTTCCACCAACTGACCAACACTAAGTAATTTTTGGTCTACCTCAAGCACATACATCACATCTGAAATCAACTTAGATACATTAGGACCCTTAATGATCACATTACCTCCCCCTTTCACAGTAATATATTCTACATTTCTAATTTTCACTCTAGACAAGAAACTTTCATCTAAGTCACAAAACAAACTCAAATAACTAGTCATAATATGTGAAGCCACTATCGACTAGCCAACAACTACTATCAACTTCTGAGTTAAAACAAGAAATAGCAAATAATTGTCCTACCTCAATCTGTACTACTTGTGATGTATTTACGTTTTGTTGTTGTGAATTCTTCTCTCTGCAGATGATCTCTGCATGTCCCATTTTGTGACAAAATATACACTTCATATCAAGTTTCCTCAAACACTTGTAGTGAGGATAATTATTCCTACCACAATGTTGACATGATTCCCAGGAACCTTGTTTTCCCCTCCTATTATGATTTGTTCTTTTCCTCCTGATGATTCACCCTTTGGTTTTTGTTGTTTCTTTGATTAAATTTCTTCTTTTTTGTCCTTCTATGTACACTTTTGATTTGGCTTAAAGAGCACTTTCAATAGGCTCATCTCTTCTCATCAGCCTTCTTTGCTCCTGTGCCTATAGTGCACTCAACAATTATGCCAACTTAATCTCTGAAAGATCCTTTGTATTCTTAAAAGATGCAATTGTGGCTTCAAATTTTTCTAGTAGTGAAACTAGCAACTTTTGTACCAGTCTCTCATCCTTCATCTCTGACCCAAGATTTGAATTTTGTTTGCCAAATCAGTGAGTCTATCTGAATACTCCTTCACAAACTCATTGTCTTTCATTTGCTGCCTTTCAAATTCCTTCATCAAATTTAACACTTTCATGCCTTGGACTCTCTCATCTCCTTTATATTCTTCCTTTAAAAAATTCCAGATTTCAAAAGCAAAACCAAGCCTTACGACTCTGGTGAAAATTGTAGGAGAGACCGCTGCATAAAGACATGACTTTGCCTTCGCCTTTCTCATGATCTTCTTTTTCTGAAACTTCAATTAATTCAATGTTGGATTTTCAGGAAGAGGATCCACTGCATAATTTTATTCTACTACTTCCCACATATCACAACCTTCCATATAGGTTGTTAATTTTTACAGCCCACGCTTGATAATTCTCACTATCAAACACAGGTGGTGTGATTGGTGAAAAATTACTACCACTTACCTGCATTTTTCTTTTCTATTAAACGTAGACAAGCCTTTGATAATACTTTCATAGATCCCTTTAAGATCTATAATGCTCTGATACCACTATTGTTTATTTTGTAATATTGCAGAAAGGGAACATTGTAGTTTTGTTTTCGTAACACTGCACCGTTATTTTTTTCGTAACACTACACTGTTGTTTTTTAACATTGCAGCAGGGAGCAATCTTTCTATTCATAAAATCTCAAACATCATACTTCATATATACAAACTATCCAACAACAAATAAAACATAACTGTACATAACTGATAAATATATAACTATTTTTTTAACAACACCAACTGACATATGCAGTGTTAATCCAATACATTAACATGAATAATGAAGGAGGGACCAATGTGAAGATTCAGAAAATCGGAGATTCAACTAGGTTTTTTTTTTGTTTCTGTCTCTCTCTAAATACTTGTTTCTCTCTCTAAAATTTGCTAGTCAAGATCTACTATATTTGCTTCAGATCTCTCAAACTCCAGAAGGTTTGAGTTTAATTGTTTTGGGGTTTTGCTGGTTATTATCAGAAGTGTAGAAGAGCAAGTGTATAGGTCAACAAAATTTCCTTTTTGTGGGTTCTAACCATGGCAGTGAAGGACTCTCTCTTTTGTCTCTAACTTTGGCTTCTATTATGAGGTGGATGCGTGTGGGTTTGAGGAAGAAGAAAAACACTATTAGCTGGACAAGTGCTTTGATGCCACTTTGTTAGCAAAAACAAAGATAAATACTCGGACGGTGCCAAACATTGAAGCTTAAGAAAAAAAAAACTCTTTGGCTTAACGTCAGTCTATTTGATTACATCAAAACAATAGTTACATAAAAATACAAGACATCTCTTACTTCTCAAGAAACGTAACAGGCCTCTAAAGAAACTAAACAGACTTCTAAACATAATAACACATTTAATTTTATTTTGAATTTATATTTTCAATATACCATATCTTTTGGCTAGGTCATGCAAAGCTCGGTGAGGGTATTTTCCTAACAAGTTAAGGCAATCGATAATTAGGAACCCTTTTGGACCAAGAGGTAGCTTCTTTACCTTTCTTTTTACAAAGGAAAAACGCTAAACACCATTACTTAAACTCTCGCATAGCTCTATGGTACATAGCTCCGTGCTTGTCCCTTTGGATGAGTTCCAGAATTGACATAAGAGGCTCTTGAAAAATATGCATGTCTGGGCTTGTCTTGATTGCAATAGTTGCCAGGATATTCATGCACTGGTTTCCCTCCCAGTGTACATGCTAGATTTATACCTCCCAATCTCGTTAGAGTAAGCCACGGGTACCTGCCAATAAAAAATTATCTATATCAATCTCGGTAATGGGAAATGAAAGCAAGTGAACGAATTCTAAAGCGACCACTTCTAATATGACCCTGCAATACCCAAGTGACCAAGCCAATGTGAGGCCAGAGTGGACTCCCCAGAGTTCGACTATTAATGACGAGCCACTATTAATGTGCTGAAAAAACCCTCTACACCACTGTCCGTGACAATCGCGAATTAAGCCACTAGTGGTAGCGATATGCAATCCCGGGTTAAAAGCTCCATCTGTGTTGAGTTTGACCCATTCCTCCAGCTGTTTTGTCCATCTTACTCGACTGCCCACCAAGATGCCCTGGTTCGGAAACACATAGCTTTCCACTTCTCTCGCTCGTTCTATCCACTCCACATACGCCATAACTGCTTTCGTTCCCTCTTTCGGCTAAACAAACTCATCTTTAAAAAGACTTTTGTTGCGTCATATCCAAAGCGTCCAGCATGCAACTCCAAATATAGTGGACCATTCCCCTTGCATCACCTGTGAGTGCTTTATTAGGTTGGACTTCACCCATACCTCCTTATCCTGATGAAAAAAATTCCATATCCACTACCTCTAAGGAAAATTGCCTCCAAAATGCTAGCACTCTTGGACAGTCCTGAAAGACATGTAAGGTGGACTCTTCCTGTCGGTATATGTGGCAGCTGCTATCTGTCGCAATGTGTCTTGCCACTCGTTGTTGGTTTATCAGGAGTTTTTTTTTGTCATGAGCCAAAGGCAAAGCTCTGATTTGTTAGGGTCCTGCCCATTTCTAAATTAAGGCCTAGGGACTAGTAGAGCTATCAGGGGTGCGCCCTTCGATTAATTCATAGGTTGACACAACTGTGAATCTCCCATGTTCAGTATGTCCCCATTTTAAGGTATCTTCCACTGTAGTGACTGCATGGAGGGTTATCTCTGCTAGATCCATACAGACTGAGACTGGAAGGTACTGTTGAAATAAGTTCCACTTCCAGTTTCCATTCTCGTTCTACAAATCCACTACTTTAGCGTACAGTTCACCCTCTGGTATTGGAGAGGTCGCCACATAGAGGAGCGGTCCCCAATCTTTCACCCAATTATCTAGCCAGAAGTAAATGTGCCTACCATTTCCCAATTGCCATTTTATACCTTGCTGGACATACTGCCAAGTGGTCGCAATTCCCCACTAGAAGCTTGAAGCCCCTACCCTTTCAATCGTGGTAGGGATGTGGTACGAGTCCATACGATATTTAGTCCGTAAGATCCTAACCTATAAGGTCGTAGGTTGTGTAATCAGAGCCCAGTCCATTTTAGTTAACAAGGCATTATTGGTAGACCTAAAACGCTTAATGCCTAGACCTTCGGTCTTTTTGGGCTGACACATAGCGTCCCAATTAATAAGGGGTAATTTCCTCTACTCTCCCGTCGAACCCCAAATAAAATTGCGCATAGTTTATTCCAATTCATCACATAGTCATCTCGGTAGTCGCATAGTTTGCATTGTGAAGATAAGGAGGGTCGAGATCACTGATTGAGTTAAGGTGACTCGGCCTACTAGTGATAGCTGTCTAGCTCGCCACCTTGTAAGTTTCCTTTGAGTGTTATCTAAAATGTGCTAGTAAGCGTTACGCTTAGTACGCTCATGGAGCAAGGGAACTCCTAGATATTTGCCTAGATTATTAGTACTCTTGATGTGAAGAGCTTGACTAATTCGACGCACAATGTCCGACTTAATATTCTTGGAGAAGAAAATTTTTGTTTTTTTGTGTTAACTTTCTGCCCTTAGGCCTTACAAAACTCCTCCAAAGTCTTAGCGATTACTTGCCCCTGGAATCCGTTGCTTCTGCGAACAGAACCATGTCGTCCGCAAAGAAAAGGTGGGATAGTGGTGGCCCTGTAGGGCTCAATTTTATCAGTTTCCAATAACCTTGTCCCACCTTTCTTGAGATAAGATGTCCTAGACATTCCATGCATAGGACAAAGAGGTAAGGCGAGAGCGGGTTGCCTTGTCGAATCCCGCGTAAGGGGTTAAAAGGATTTGAGACCGAGTCCTGCCAAACCACCTGCATAGTCACTGTCATTACACAATGCATAATGACCCAGATTAGCTGAGCTGAGAGACTAATATCCTCTAAAGTGTTGTGTATAAAATCCTAACGGAGACAGTCATAAGCTTTTTCTAAGTCCACTTTGATCGTTAAAAATCCCGTTCTCCCTTTCTTCCTTCGCATCGAGTAAATAACTTCCTGAGCAATAATGATGTTATCAGTTACTTAACACCTCAGAATAAAAACTACATTGGTTCTCCCACACTAGAAAGTCCAGGTGATGTTTTAGATGGTTAACGATGACTTTAGAGATGATTTTGTAGATAATGTTGCAGAGGCTTATTGGTCCAAACTGAGTCATACTAGTCGGGGAAGGATTTTTGGGGATAAGGACTAAGAGGGTTTGGTTTAAGTCCTTTTCCCACTGTTCTTGTCTGAAAGTTGACTGTATGTATTCAGTCACTTTAGGGCTGACCCTTTCCCATTGCTTCTGAAAGAAAAGAGCATTGAAGCCATCCACCCCAGGGGCTTTATTCAGATTCATTTAAAAAACCGCACACTTTATCTTTACGGGGTCAATGGGTGTGGCTAAATCTTGGATATTTCCTTCTAAAAATGAAGGGAATGCTGTTGTGAGCATGATCCGGGTAGGATGTTCTTCCTCTAGCATATACAGTTGGGCAAAGTATTCTTGGGCTAATCGGCGCAGTTGCCCTTGGTCTGAGACTATTGTCCCCTGGGAGTCCTTGAGTCTTTCTATCCACATTTTCTTTCTTTTAGACAGGTGAGGGTGTGATAATATTTTGTATTCTTATCCCTCTTCGAAATCCATTCACACCGAGATTTCTAGTACCAAAAGATTTATTCTTCACTCAAAACTTGTAACAATTCCCCACTCAACTATTCTTCCAAGGCTAGTAGGGAATCCAAATTATCCTCGATCATGACTTTTTGAATGCCCTGTAATCTTGCTAACAATCTTTTCTTTTGATGAAATATATTGCCAAAATTAGAACGATTCCATCTTGCAAGGTGTTGGAAAAATTGAGCTAACGATTTACTCATTGTCTCCTTTTTCGGTAACCAATGCTCAGCTACGACCTCATCAAATCCCAGATGAGTAAGCCAAGCATTTTGAAATCTAAAAACTGGGGACCCTGTTTTTCTGGGAGATGGTTGATGAAGATGAATCCACAAGAATCGATGGTCAAATCCTAGGAAGGGTAAGTGGTAATTAACCACTTGCGGGAAGGTTTGCAACCATGGTGATGAACCAAAGACTCGATCCAATCTATCTTGTACCATGTCTTGGCGCCACGTAATTCTAGTTTAGCATTAAAGTCACCTCCGACTAGCCAAGGTCTATTTAGAGTCCTACCTATCCATTATAGGGCAGGCCAGAGATGCTTTTGAGAGGACGTTTGAGGACTAGCATAAATTGAGGTAAAATCGAAAGAGGAAGCCTCATACTTGACTATGGTATGAATAAATTGCCAGTGGGCTAATACTATGGATATATTAAAATCCCCTTCCAGAGCATCCAAATCCCACTCGCGAATCCTTCAATTTCTACTCTGAAAGAAAAATCAAAACCTAACGTGTGAATCACTTCATGCACCCTAGTCCCACTAATTTTGGTTTCCATCAAAACAAAGATACCCTGATTATAGTGACTAAGGTAATTACGCAGGATTATTTGAATTATATTCCCCCTGCCCCTTGACAATTTCAAATTAAAATTGACATAACAAAAAGGTTTAACTGGATTCGATACCTCTCATGGGAGTGTCCTAGATTTCATCGTTCATTGTTTGCAGGGCAATTTCCTCGTTACTCCCACTTAGTGGCATGATGTCCATTATATCTGACTCCCCTACTATATCGGGGGGTTCTGTGGGCAAAGGGTCATTAATCTCCCTAGTGCGAGTAATAGCCTCTATTGTCTCTACCCCTTCCATCTGTTGTAATCGCTTCTCAACATCCACCTCACAATCCTTCAACACCTGTTGATCACAGATCATTTCTGTGTGTGAAGAGATAACGATTGCTATGTTTTTGTCCAAGTTGGTGAGTTGTATTTGGATTTGTGGGGCGACTACTGGGCTTTGTTCCAGGATAGGACTAGCCTGAGAGCTTTCTCAAAGTAATTGCTTTTGGATCCCTTTTTGTCCTTTGGGCCCCATCCTTGCATTTGGCTTGGGCCCATCAGCCTTGAAGATTGGTCTATTAATAGTGGGCTTGTGGGATCCGATCACTTTTGTTAGTGGGAGGCATTGGCCTAGGCCCATTAAGGGGCTTTATTGCAGGGCCTCAATTGATAGCTTCTCTACCATCTCCATCAGTCCTGTATCCGTCAGAGTTGCGTATCTAGAGTTGATCGTGTGAGGGGACTCGTTGCTTCGACCCAAGCTTGTCAGATGTGATTTAGTGGAAGGATTTTCCTGTTGCAGCCGTTGCGTAGTGGGTCTTGGTTTACAATGGACATAAACCCACGATCCGTAGCCGTTGTTGACTATTGGCTGGACATCTGTGGTACTGAGTCCCAACCTCCCTCCGGTAGGCGCTACTGACGACGACGCCTTCGTGGTCCTTCCTTCTTCCAGTTGTGGGTGTTGAGCGGTGTCTCTGTTGTGTTGTGGACATTCAACTGTAGAATGTCCAACCTTCTTGCGGGAATAGCAAAGCTGAGGGAGCCCCTCATACGTTACTTGCAGTAGTTCACCATCTAGTTCCACACTGGTTTTCAGCGGTAATGTGAGGTCTATATCCATGGCAATATGAGCATACCGTCCCCTGTGGGTTTGCAAGGTCTCCTCATCTATTTTCACCGTAGTTCCTACTAAGTTTCCCAAGGCCGTGAGTATTCTGGGGTGATACCAAGCGATAGGTATATCCGGAAACTTGATCTATGTTACCTCCCTCGTGATCTTCCCCCTGCTTTGGCCGGAAAGACGGCACCCATTGTTGGACTGCCAAAGCTTGTCCATAAATTAACCAAGGTCCATTTGTTAATGCATGGTAGTAATTGAACTCCTCCATGAAACGGACAAGGTAAAAATCCTACTCCAGATCGATTATTTTAAGGGGGCCAACTGGTTTCCATAAGGCTCTCAGGCGAGAGCTTAGCGCTTGAAAGCCTATTCTACGTCCTAGGAGCTGCACTACGATTGCCTTTATCCACTAGTTGTCCAATTTCTCCTTGAACGTGTGAGATAGCTTGATGCCTTCCCTTGTTCCCTCCTCTATCTCTATCATTGTTTCAACTGGTCAGTTCAGTTCTACGATCACTTCTAATTCTACTCGATTTCCTGCTACGACTGCGCTATACGACAGTGTTGGGCAGGCTTACGCATCTTCTTCCCTTTTCCTCGTTCTTCCCTATTTTGACTGGTTCCCCTCGGGGTTGAGGGTCACCATGGGCGCTCCAACCATGTTTGAGAACTTTGTCAATACCACTTGAATCGATTCCTACCGATAAGAGCCAATTGCTGCTTGAATAAATATAAGAAACTCAAACTTGCCACCTTTTCTCTCATTAAAAACATTCTCTCTCTTTGAAAAGTTTTTTGTGCTTATATTGAAAGGTCAAGCAACTGCACACAATTCATCTTTGGAAGACACATCAAGGGTGAAATATTTGCAAGCATATAAAGTGAAAAACTTTAAACCTTGTGTTTGGACTTTGTACACTACCTTATTGTCCTTTCACTATTTTGCTATTGAAAGATCAAGCAAGCCTTATTCTTAAGTGACTGCTTCATCACAATAGTTTAAGTTGTTGTGTGAAGTTAACCTAATTGGTTTTATATATTCACTAATATACCCCCTTAAGTAAAAGTCTTTTAAGATTGAAACTTGCACAGACTCACTCTACTTTGTGTTGAATAATAGGTGGATAGTAAAATTTAAATTCACGACCACTTGGTCACAAAGACTCTGATACCATGATAATAGAGAAGACCAAAATTGATTTGTATGAGACTAATTTAATTAGTTTTATATATTCACCAACACACCCTCTCAAGTGACCAAGTTGTTGTGTGAAGTCAACCTAATTAGTTTTATATATTCACTAATATACCCCCTTAAGTAAAAGTCTTTTAAGATTGAAACTTGCACAGACTCACTCTACTTTGTGCTGAATAATAGGTGGATAGTAAAATTTAAATTCACAACCACTTGGTCACAAAGACTCTGATACCATGATAATAGAGAAGAACAAAATTGATTTGTATGAGTCTAATTTAATTAGTTTTATATATTCACCAACACACCCTCTCAAGTGAAAGCTCTTTAGACTTGAAACTTTAACAAGTTTACTCTACTTTATGCTGAATAATAGGTAGGTGGTAGGATTTTGAACTCACAACCACTTGATTACCAAGGCTCTGATATCATGTTAAGTAACCGTTTAACCACAATATAGCTTAAGATATTGTGTGAGGTCAATCTAATTGATTTTATATATTTGCTAACACTTATGAGCGACACAACAATTACAACCCAAGCCATTTAATTAACTGGAACCTAAGTTGATCTCCACCGATCCTGCACAAAAGGGTAGAAATAATGAACAAGAACATTTAACATTCCTATCTAATCACAACGGAGAAGAGCATTTTTACTTTCCATATTAGAAAATGACATTTTGGAGTGATGGTGGCAGATCATTATATACTCCCTCCGATTCATAATAAGATTCGTTTTAGATACATTTTAATTATTCAAAATAAGTGTCATTCTTGACTTTGTATGCATGTTTATAACTTTTCTTCCAAAATTAACCTTTCATTTCTCTCTCATCTTAATTATACAGATCACAATTCCATTTAAGATACTGATTACCGAGGTAATTTTATGGCAGTATTAATAAGGGTATATCTATAATTTTATTAGCTTTCTTAATAACCATGTATTTTTCTAAAACGACTCTTATTATGAATCGGAGGTGGTTGGGTCGGTCGAATTGGGCCCAAACCCAATCATAATAATCCATGGGCCGATCGATCGATCTCTTAAAGATGGGTCTCACACCCATTGGTTAACTCAAGCCCAATCCACGCTCTCCACAGCCCGTTAGCACGATAAAACCTTCCATGCAGAGGTAGGAGTCTACGTAAAGACTCAACCCTAGCATCCATTCCATATATAAGGTATAATTTCATCGTAACAAAGGTACGCACAATCATAACCTAGCTCTCTCAGCTTTTACAGCAATCCCACCTTCACCAAAGACTGACTTGAGCGTCGGAGGGGCTAATCGAGACACAACCCCCGACGTGCCTTCCTTTGTTTTGCAGGTACCTTCACGATGAAGTCATCCCTGAAAGCGGCCAGCTCATGGATCCAAACGGCAACGTTCCGTTCTGTCAGAATCCGGCAGAACCAATTGGCGCCCACCGTGGGGCCCGACTTCAGGGCACCACGTCCAGAAACACACAAATCAGTCATGCGGCGGCGACCAACCCTGATATAGCCGCTGTCACGGCTCTGGCGATGCAACGCATGGGTTTGCAATTACCTGAAACCCTGCCGCCTGCACCTCATGTTTCCCGCACGGAATCTTCAGACCCTAACGATCAACCGCAACCTCAAACCTTGGAGCAAGAAGAGCAGAGTGTGGCTGGGGAGGATAGCGCTGCGGGTAATACGCGTCCGAATCTCCAACACCGATCGGATGTAGATCCTCTTCCACCTACACACACCTCCCTCACCCGAAAGCAGATAGAGGAAGCGGTTGATCTACTGATTCGCCAGATTTTGCAGTCCCAGCCACCACAACAGCAGCCACCTGTACGGCAAGCTGCACGCCAGACCATGACGACCGACCGAAATGTCGGGCAACAAGATGACCGACCGGCTGAGGTCATTAACATGATATTTGGTGGAAATGCAGCGGGGGGATCCACCGCTAAAGGGAGAAAAGATATGCCAAACAGGTCGGCAGAGACTCATCCACCAAAAGGCCAAGGGAGAACGATGGGGTGATATCGTTCGACGAGTCTGACCTTGACGGTGTAAGCTGTCCTCACGATGACGCCCTCATTGTAAATTTGAACATGGACGGCTACGAGGTGAAGCGGGTGATGATAGACACGGCAGCTGGTCGACTTGTCAGACATGAGGCCTTCAAGCAGATGGAGGTACCCGATGATCGACTACTGCCCACAGACGGACCTATCAAAGGGGTAACGGGAGCATCAGCCTGCCCACTAGGCCGAGTCTATTTAAAAGTAAAGTTCGGGCAAAAGTCATGCCAAATAGAAAGGGACGTTGAATTCCTAGTCGTGAAGTTTCAAGGGGTGTACAATGCAATAATCGGACGAGCTACACAGAACGCCCTTAAAGCGGTCGTCTCCACCTACTACCAAGCCATGAAATTCCCGACACCCCACCGAATGGGTATTGTCAAGGGGCATCAGAGAATCGTCAGGGAATGTTACTTAGCGGAGACAAAAACATTAGACAGGACGGTAGTCCTGACGAGCTCTCTTGATGTGAGAGCCGATGAGGAGATAGATAGGATGAGCCCAGTAGAAGAAACTCAGCGGGTAGTATTGGACGAGGCCGACCCCTCTAAATTCACAAACCTAGGTTCCGAGCTGCAGAAGGACCTAGTTAAGGAGATCACAGACTGTCTGGTGGAAAATAAATCGGTCTTCGCTTGGGTGCCGAGCAATATGCCTGAAATTTTCCGATCGGTCGCCTCGCACTCACTCGATATTCGACAAGGTTACAAGCCAGTTAGGCAAAAAGCGACCACACTGCAAGGAGCGACAGGGAGTGATCGAGAAAGAAATAGAGAAACTACTCGAAGCCGAGTTTATTAGGGAAGTTAAATACCCTGAATGGCTCACCAATGTGGTTTTAGTGAAAAAGAAGAACGGGAAGTGGAGAATGTGCATCGATTTCACTGACCTGAACAAAGCGTGTCCAAAGGACAGTTTTCCCCTACCCAAGATCGACCAGCTAGTAGACTCCACCTCCGGACATGAACTTCTCAGCTTCTTAGATGCTTTCTCTGGCTACCATCAAATTTAGATGAGCCTCGAAGACGAGGAGAAGACTGCCTTCATATGTTGGGACCCGATCCGAGAACCGGAAAGCGGAAACTGAAAACAAACAGAATTCGGAATCGAATGCGAATCGAATCAAATACAAAGCGAACGAATTAATCAACCTGAACAAACATTGACATCCGTTGCAAACATGAAGCATAGGAAACTAATCGCGTTGGAAACTTAGACTATCCAAACACGGTATAATTTTTTTTTCTTTCTTATTCCTTGTCTTTTCATTCTTAATCACTTTATTTCATTACATACAAAATCATCATATGCTTGGATACTCATACAAATCCCAAATCGCACTTAAATCATAATAAACTTCTTAACATTAATACCAATCTCATAAATCCATCTTTCATACATCTAAATTTTATTTTTCTTCTTTTCCAATTTATTTTCTAACGAAAATTCGGCAACATAACGGCTGCATTTATCCTATCCCAAAAATTCCTGCAAAGGCAAACTACACTTCTAATATCACAAAATCCAGAATCATCGGACTCTCCCGTCCGAAATCTAAACACCAGCAAACAAACGCAATCTTAGATCTAAACACTTCAATCAAATTCTCATATCAATTAACAATATATTTTCCCAAAATCATACACAATTTCATATACAATTTCCAAAATCATTTACAATCACAGAATTCAAAATCCGTACATCGACCTCTTCATTCCTTTACATCAACCTAATATACACAATTTCATACAAACTTTATAAATCATATACATACATGGCAATTCGCCATATTCAATCTTAATACCAAAATCTCAATTTGCACAAAAATCCAAATAATACAAAATCGAATCAAACGTCTTGATACTCTTTCATCCAATCTCCGCATTTAAACCTAGAGATGGGGATGAAAGGAAGTAGCTTCAAGCTCGTGGATAATATATTTATAAATTGAAACATAAGTTTAAAATTATCTTTTCAAAATTTTCAAACATTTCCCATTCGAAATTTATCCAAAACCCATTTTCAAACTTTCCAAAACATTCATAAACAGCTTCAAATTCATGATTAAAATTCACTTTCTCATTTCTCAAATTCTCAAACTTTTTACCAATCATGCATGACTTTAAACATGAATGCATCACAAAATCACATAACATAACATAATGGTTTGATGTTGGACCCCACACCCCACCGTAGGTGTTTGCGGAGTTATATGCGGCATGTGTTTCATGGGTTATACCATGCATCCAACACAAATCACAATAACACATTAAATGGTTTGGTTTGGTCCATAACAGACGATGCACATTTTCGCATAGCGGTCATATGTGGTACCGTGAAGGAGTCCGTGATCGAACTCCATTGCCTCTTGTGGGCAGCCGAGGCGAAGGCTTAAACAAGTAGAGAAAGTAATCGACTCACAAAAGGACTGACCAAACCCACATAGCACATAAGCAAAACGGAATTTCAGATTGCCCGAAGGCACTTTTCAAAATCTTAATTTTTCACATTTTTCAAATCATAACATCAAATTGTGTCAAAAAGCTTGACACATGCATATTCCACATATACAATCATATTCAATAAATCAATTAATCACATATAAATCAAACGATAAACATGAATGCAATTATTTCTTTCACACATAACTCAAAACATATATAGTTTCATAAAACACATTGCTCAAATTGTCTAAAACATGATTTTCATAAATCTTGTATTTTCTAAAATCATTTCTAACATAAGGAAATTAATCCTTCAAAATCATAATATCCAAACATTTTATAAACATTCATTTCTCAAAACTTTGCTTCTTGAATTTTCAAATTCACATTTTTAGCTTAAAATTCAATAAATAAATATACTACCCACCTCATATCCTTGCTAACAACTTGCTTTGTGCCTCAATTGCTCCAAAGCCTCCTTCTTTCCTCCAATTAAAATTTCCTAAACCAAATTAATCCAAATTCAACTTCATAAATGTCATAATTCATCAATTTAAACTTAGAAAACACTAATTCCACATAAAATCAAGCTATCTATATCATGAATTTCCAAAATCCTTCAAAATCTCCAAATTCCAAAATGCACCTAAACCAATCCACTCAAATTCAATATCATATTTAACTTAATTACTCAAATTGAGCTTAAGAAACATCAATTCCTCACATATTCAAGCTATTTCAATCTCCAATTTTGAAAATCCCCAATTTTCAAAATTGGCCTAAACCAATTTACACAAATTCCATATCATAAATCACAATTTCTTCACAATTGATTTCATATTTCACCAATTCATACTAGTATTGATGATTCTACACCATTAATTCACAAAATCCCCAAATTTCAAATTAAGCCTAAACCCCCAATTTACAATTTTTCAAATTAAACTTCACCTAAAGCATAAACATCAAAATTGACTTAGGATATCTCAAATTCATCATTAATCCAAGCTATCTAAAGCATCAATTTCAAAACCCCAATTTCAAAATTTGACATAATCCTAATCACCAATTAACCAAAATTAAATCTCACTTAAGGCATAATCATCACAATTGACTTCATAAATCACATACCCATATCATTTTCCATGATTCTAAACCAAAATTTAAGAAAAAACTTAAAGATTGAAATTTCTCTTACCTCTTTCTCTCTCTAGATTTTTGAAATTCCTAAGCTCCAATGGTAACTTCATCTTCTTTCTTCCCTTTCCCCTTGAAATCCATGCAAAACTCATGGTAGAAGCCTTAAAAATTCGAGAACTTACCTTCCCCCATCACCACCGATGCATCCTCTCTTAATTCTCTCCTTTCTTCTCCACGTTTCTTCTTTCATTTTCTAGAACAAGCGAGCTTCTTCCTCTGCAAAAACGACTACCCCTTTAATGTGTAGTGCCACCTCATTAAAATAGTAGATAAATGACCATATTGCCCCTTCTTTTAATCAATATTCCACCATTTCCCCTGCACAGGATTTTGAAAAACTGACTACTTGCGTCCTGTTTTCAAGCATCTAAACGAAATAATTTAGATAAACTTTCTTCTTGAAAATTGTTCCTCTAGATCATACGAATCCAACGCCACTGTCTGCGCTCAATTCGGATCAGAAACGAAGATGTTATAGCCAAAATACTATCAGACCTTCACAAAATCCGAGGCTGAACATTAACATAACTTCAGTCCAGAAATTAACAATCTTAGGGATGAAATTAAATTTCGATCCCTTCACAAGAGTTGTAGCCCTATATCTTAATTTTATTTCCCTCAAGAATCACCTCAATCGGAGTTGTACAGCTCCCGAAATTCGCAAAATGTTGAACCATGTTCAGAAAATTATCCAACTTATAACCTATAACCAAATCTCCTACTTTGGTTCAATCAATCTCTTTCCATTTAATCTCCTAAAACTCATAATTCTTCAATAAAATGAAATTAATTGTCTTAGGAATCCAACGCTTTGAGAATCAAATCAATCGGATGTCGGACGAAGGAATTATAAGCAAAAGATTACAAAAGGGATCGGATTAAAAACAAAGTAATGAAACTTCAAAACCGAACTTTTCCAAAATCATATCTCTCGATCCCGAACTCGTAATTTGACAAATTTGGTGTCAATAGAAAGATAAAAGGAAGCTCTACAACTTCCCTAAAGTACTCAAAATCAAATTAGGTCTCGAAAGAGGTTGAAAACTGAATCAAAGATTTTGTCCAAAATAGTTTTTCCTAAACTACTTCCAATTTTTAATCGCTCATAACTCCTAGCTCCGATATCGAAAAATTGCAAACTTTATATCAATGGAAAGAAAAAAACATCATCTAAAACTTTCATGAAGACCACTTACTCCAATTCAGACGAAATACATACGACGAGTGGCCTCGAAGCATAGAATACACAAATCTATACTTAATAGCATTTTCAAAACAAAGCATATCTTCAGAAATTCATATCTCTCAATCCCGACATCGAAAAATAGCAAACTTTATGTCCAAAAAAAGCTCTCGACAGAGGCTACAATTTTTATGTTGATCATTTTCTCGAATTTTGCCTAAATCAAAAAGTCAACTTTTTCTTCAAAAAGTCAAACTTCAAGCGAACTTTGACTGATCATAACTCTCACTCCCGATATCGAAAAATATCAAACTTTATGGCTACAGAAAGCTCTTGACATAAACTACAAGTTTTCAGCAGATCATTTTCTCAAATTCTCCCAAAATCAAAAAGTCAACTCTCAAGTCAAACATTTTATCTCCAAAAGTCAAACTTTCTAAATTCTTCAAATTTTCACAGTTTTCTTTTTAATTCTTGCTATTTAACTTCATTTCAATCAACTCATCCACTTTCTTCTCATAATCCATATAAGTTCACTCAAATATCAAAGTCCTCAAAATTAAACAATTCTTTTCTCATAATTTTTTTTTAATTTCATCAAATTTCCTTAAATTCATAATTTTCTCACCACTTTCTTTCCCACTTAAATTCATTTTAATATTTCTAATTTTCATCAAAAGTTCGGGGTCCAACATCATAACCGACCAGGGCACGTATTGTTACCAAGTAATGTCGTTCGGTCTGAAGAATGCGGGGGCCACTTATCAACGGCTTGTCATGGAGGTCTTAAAAAAACAGATAGGTCGATCTGTTAAAGCTTACGTAGACGATATGGTGGTTAAAAGTAAGACGGCTGCCGAGCACGTGGGAGATCTAAAAGAAGTCTTCCAGACCCTTGATAAGTTTCAGATGAAGCTGAACCCGAAAAAATGCGTCTTTGGTGTGTCATCCGAAAAATTCCTGGGGTTCATGATCACTCAACGTGGGATTGAAGCTAATCCAGAGAAGATTGAAGCCATCGTCCAAATGTCTTCACCACGATGCTTGAAAGAAGTTTAGGTATTGACTGGTCGAATAGTCTCCCTGAGCATATTCATCTCCAGATTGGGGGACAAGTGCCTTCCATTTTTCAAAATTCTAAGGAAAGCAGATGTAACCCAGTTTCAGTGGCCGGAGGAGTTTGAAAGAGCTTTCCAACATTTAAAACAGTATCTAACAAGCCCGCCTGTTCTGCAAAGCCCCGTTGAGGGAGAAACACTGATTATCTATCTGGCGGTCACAGAGGGGGCAGTTAGTGCGGTTCTGGTCCGATCGGATGGAAAGAAACAACTTCCGATCTACTACGTCAGCAAGGTATTGAGTGGGCCAGAAACACGGTACGCGCCCATAGAAAAGTTGGCTCTTTTCTTGATAACTGCGGCGCGAAAACTGAGACCGTATTTTCAAAGTCATACCATTGAGGTGTGGACCGACCAACCACTCAGGCAATGCCTTCAAAAACCTGAGACCTCCGGAAGGTTAATAAAATGGGCGGTAGAGATAGGAGAGTTCGACATACAATACAAGCCCCGGACGACGATTAAGGCACAGGTATTGGCAGACTTCATCGCAGAGATGAGCCAACCCAGCTCGCAGGGTGAGCAGTTCCCTGCTTGGAGTTTGTTTGTTGACGGATCGTCCAAGTCTGAAGGATGCGGGGCAAGAGTGGTGCTAATCAACCCACATATAGAAGAAAAGATGGAGTATGCCCTTCGGCTAGCATTCAAAGCCTCTAATAATGAGGCAGAATATGAGGCTCTGATAGCCGGCCTCCAACTGGCTAAGCAAATGGAGATAAAGCATCTGAAGATATATAGCGACAGCCAAGTGGTGGTCGGCCAAGTCACTGGACAGTATGAAGCTAAGGGGAGTAGCATGATCGAATATCTGGAGTTAGTGAAGCGGGAGTTAAATAATTTCGAGCAATACTCGATCAGCAGGATAGAACGAGCTCAGAACGCTAAAGCGGACGCACTCTCCAAAATGGCCTCCGATCGAGACGCCAAAAATAACGTTCTAGTCGAACAGCTGGATCGTCCCAGTATTCAGAAAGCCAAGGAAGTTCTTGATGTAAACAACGGCCAATCGAGTTGGATGGAACCGATTAGACGGTATCTCCTGAAGGGAACGCAACCACAAGGGGTCTCAGAGGCCAAGAAATTGAGAATAAAGGTGGCTGAGTACGCGATCATAAACGATGCTTTGTACAAGCGATCTTATGACTGACCGCTACTGCGATGCTTAAACAAAGAAGAGGCAGAACAAGCAATGGCCGAAGTACACGAAGGAATGTGTGGAAACCACGTAGGAGGCAGAATGTTGGCCCACAAGCTGATCAGACAGGGGTATTATTGGCCGACGATGAGGAGAGACTGCCAGGAGAAAGTCGGCCGATGCGAGGCCTGCCAGAGAAACAGTAGCCTCTCTCACCAGCCGACCGAGAGGATGAAAATTGTGAGTCATCCTATCCCTTTTGCTCAATGGGAAATGGACATACTGGGGCCTTTCCCCCTCGGTTCCGGACAGAAGAAGTTCCTGATAGTGGCAGTAGAATACTTCACCAAATGGGTAGAAGCGGAAGCGGTCGCCACAATTACCGAGCAGAGGGTAGAGAATTTCGTGAAGAAAAATATACTGACTCGCTTCGGAATGCCTATGGTGCTGGTAACAGACAACGGTCGACAGTTCGATAATGAAAAGTTCAAAAATTTCTGCGACTGACTAAAAATAAGGTTGCAGTTGACTTCAGTAGCTCACCCCCAAAGCAACGGTCTTGCGGAAAACACAAACAAAAAGATAATGAGTGCTCTTAAGAAGCGCCTTGACGGACGAAAAACGTGGGTGGAAGAGATTGACAAAGTATTATGGGCATACAGAACCACACCAAACGGAGCCACAGGGGAAACACCGTTTAGGATGACCTTTAGGGCGGAAGGTTTAGTTCCCGTAGAAGTGGTATTGCATAATCAGAGGGTGTCGAGCTATGAAGAAGAGCGGAACAACGAAGCCCGTCGAGTCGAGCTGGTACTTTTCAGTGAAGGCAAGGATAGGGCTGCCGCTCGTTCGAAAGCCATCAGGTAGAAGGCAACAAGGTTCTACAACAGAAGAGTAAAGCCGAGCGACGTAAACGTCAGGGGATACGTCCTACGAAAAGTCGAGATGGCTGGGAAACATCCTGGGAAGCTCGGACAAGCATGGGAAGGGCCCTATCAGGTCGTCAAGCAAGTTGGGCATGACTCTTACATTCTGCGCGATGCAAATGGGAAAATTCTACCAAGGCTATGGAACTCTCGAAACCTAAAAGCGTTCTACCAGTAGATAAGTTTTATTTTGATTAATGTTTATTCAATATCGTTCTTATACCAAACTTGTGGGTACCTTTTTTCTGTCCCTGCCAGACAGGTTTTTTAACGGCCCACGCCCTCATTATCATCAATAAAGGGATTTTTAGATTTCTTGGCAATGAAAAGCTTCTTCATATGTGGCAAAGAGTAAAAAATCCAACCAGCCATCGCTCGGCATCTCCATAGATCGACTACGGTCGGTCAGGTCGCCAAGACAAGATCCTTGGGACCCTCGCTCGCCATCGCTCGCCACCTCCATAGATCGATTGCGGTCGGTCGAGTCGCCAAGACAAGATCCTTGGGACCCTCGCTCGCCATCGCTCGGCATCTCCATAGATCGACTACGGTCGGTCGGGTCGCCAAGACAAGATCCTTGGGACCCTCGCTCGCCATCGCTCGGCATCTCCATAGATCGACTAAGGTCGGTCGGGTAGCCAAGACAAGATCCTTGGGACCCTCGCTCGGTATCTCCATAGATCGGCTACGGTCGGTCGAGTCGCCAAGACAAGATCCTTGGGACCCTCGCTCGCCATCTCCATAGATCGGCTACGGTCGGTCGGGTCACCAAGACAAGATCCTTGGGACCCTCGCTCGCCATCTCCATAGATCGACTACGGTCGGTCGGGTCACCAAGACAAGATCCTTGGGACCCTCGCTCGCCATCTCCATAGATCGACTACGGTCGGTCGGGTCGCCAAGACAAGATCCTTGGGACCCTCACTCGCCATCGCTCGGCATCTCCATAGATAGACTACGGTCGGTCGGGTCGCCAAGACAAGATCCTTGGGACCCTCGCTCGCCATCTCCATAGATCGACTACGGTCGGTCGGGTCGCCAAGACAAGATCCTTGGGACCCTCGCTCGCCATCTCCATAGATCGACTACGGTCGGTCGGGTCGCCAAGACAAGATCCTTGGGACCCTTGCTCGCCATCGCTCGCCATCTCCATAGATCGACTACGGTTGGTCGGGTCGCTAAGACAAGATCCTTGTGACCCTCGCTCGCCATCGCTCGGTATCTCCATATATCGACTACGGTCGGTCGGGTCGCTCGCCATCCCTCGGCCTCATAGATCGACCGCGGTCGATCGGTCGCCAAGACAAGATCCTTAGGACTATAGCTCGGCCTCGAGTACAGATCGACTAGATTGCCGAGGCAAGATCTTTGGGACCATCGATCGACACCGACTAGCGCTCAGCCAAGGATCCTAAGATAAAGCCCGGGATCGTCCGGCCGTATAATCGCTCAACCAAAGTCACTCGTTCGATGCACAACGAATACACTCGCGTACAGTTTGCTACTTAAAGAAACAGTTTAACCTTAAATGCAAAAGAGGTAGCGAAAAACACACTTTCGTCCATTATAAACGAAGATCATGGCCACAAGCCCGACCAGGTGAGCTTCAAAAATCAACAGGAGGAGAAGAGGGCGGATACCCAGGGGAAGCCTCGAACGCGGGCTGAAAAGTCGAAACGGGAGCAGGATCCAAAGGAACGGTTGCAGAAATATCCTCACAAGGAAGCTCGTCCTCCCCAGCCGAGCTAAGATCCAGCCCCTCGTCCGGGACTGGCCCCCGGTCCTGCAGGGCTCTCTCCTTTACTTCCTCCAGAGAGAGGCCAATAGCGGTAGGAAGCATCAGCTCGGCAAATCCCTCAAACGGAGGACCGTCCGACCCCTCAGGGTAGCAAAAGTCATAGCAATTCTTCAGGATCATGAGGGCTAAGTCACAAAAGTATTCCAAGCACTCCTCCTGCAAGAACATTCTTTGCCATCGCCTGATCACCTCGATCCTTTGTTTTCTTATGGAGGCTCGCTCCCTCCTCAGCGCATCTTCGGTCCTCGCCTGGCGACTTATCTCCGCATGACAGTCCTCGAGATATTTTGCTTTAAGCTCTTTCTCCGACTCCAGCCTCCCTTGCAACACCGCACATTCCTCAGACAGCTTGTTCCTCGTTGCCATCACCCTTACCCTCTCAACCTCCTCCACGGTGAGCCGAGCTTTCAAGGAGCTCCTCTCCTCCTCTCCCGAAGCGAGCTGAGCTCTCAGGACGCCACGCTCCTCCTCCCAGAGTTTCTTCTCCTCCTCCAAGGAAGAGAGTTGAGCCCGGGAGAAGACTCATTCTTTTCTGGCCTCTGAGAGCTCGGTCTTTAGACCGTCCACCTGCTCCAGGAGGGAATGGACCTCCCGATCCAACAGCTCGATACGCTGACGCATGAACAAAGCGAAAGCCACTTCCCTTATGGAATTGCGGATGGCATGGCCCGTCAGCTCCTCAACATTTAATGCGTCAAAACGCTCCTCGTCCCGAGGAGGAACGACCCTCTCAGCGATATAAAGAGCCACTTCGACATTAGCAATCGAGGCAGTCTTATCAAGACTAATCACCGGCTCCCACTTGTCAGCACTCCCCGTTTGCTTTTTCCCTTTACCTTTGGCTGACGGGGCAACATGATCTCCCACCTTCTCCTTCCCCTTGCTCTGGTCTAGAGGACGAGGAGATCGGTCAGCTACTTGAACGGCCCTTCTCCTCTTAAGAGGTCGTCCACTCTCCTCCTCCTCAATCACTACCAGACCCCCACCAGGCAGCATGACAATAGAAGGCGCTGCAGAAGGCTCGAATACGGCAAGAGGAACGCTTTGCTGCTCGGAAGCAGTGGGCCGAACGACAATTGAACTGGTCATCCCCCTATCCTCCTGTCCACTGGCCTCTGGAGGCCTGGCCACCTGGCGCTTGCCTTTGGCAGACTTTGGGAGGAAATCACGAACTTTGACCATGGCTGCACAAACAACAAAAAACAGGTTAGAAATCGAACCAAAACCGATAAGCAAGGTAAACGATTCAACCACGAGGGGTCAACCAGGTGGGGCGAGTGAACGAAGAAAGGGAAATCGAACAACGGTTGAATGAAATTTCTAGGAACTGGGAGCAAGAACGAACGAACGAAAACAGAAGGGTAGGCAAGAAGGAGACAGGCGTGAAGAAAGCCAAACAATTTGTCGATCCTGAGCATTTATAAAGGAACACCCGGACGAGCCATCCAATCAAAGTACGACGCGTGGAGAAAATCCGAGCTATGTTTAGATACGCGACATGATCCGAGCCAAGGAAATTAGGGTTGTTCAAAAATCGGAGAGGCGTGACGGTTGAAAGGACAACTGGGACAGGTGCACAACGATTACAAGGACGATACGTTTCAGATTCTGAAAGGCTGTCAGAGGGCACGCGCCGTCAAACAATAAATGCTCCAAGTACCACCACGCGCTTGCTAATAATGACCTCCCGACCTACTTAGGCGCGGGCTATCGTGCAAAGTACGCCAATGCCGACCGACTAGAGACAATTAGCCGACCAATCCCAATGTGAGCAGTCACGTACTGCCCGTCAGTATTCGACCAATCAGGCCTACCACGAACTATCTTATTGACGAGCTATAAGACTGCAGACGGCCTACAACGTCAATGCCCGACCGATCGACCACCTTACGAGCTATTTCACAGACGAGCTACCAAATCCTGACATACTCCTCCGACCCTTCTCTTCGCTCAGACTCGAGGAGTAGGGGGCTTATGGTTGGGTCGGTCGAATTGGGCCCAAACCCAATCATAATAATCCATTGGCCGATCGGTCGATCTCTTAAAGATGGGTCTCACACCCATTGGTTAACTCAAGCCCGATCCACGCTCTCCACAGCCCGTTAGCACGATAAAACCTTCCATGCAAAGGTAAGAGTCTACATAAAGACTCAACCCTAGCATCCATCCCATATATAAGGTATAATTTCATCGTAACAAAGGTACGCACAATCATAACCTAGCTCTCTCAGCTTTTACAGCAATCTCACTTTTACCAAAGACTGACTTGAGCGTCGGAGGGGCTAATCGGGACACAACCCCCGACGTGCCTTCCTTTGTTTTGCAGGTACCTTCACGTTGAAGTCATCCCTGAAAGCGGCCAGCTCATGGATCCAAACGGCAACGTTCCGTTCTGTCAGAATCCGATAGAACCAGGAGGGAGTATATATCAACAGAAAAAGTCGTCGCGTTGTTATTTTAATTAATGATTTAATTTTAAAGGCCTATAAATTTAGAATAATTGATTTGACATAGTAAATATGTCAATTTAAAAACATATTTCATATATATTTTTTTAATACTGAAATATTATTAGATAAAGTGAGAAATAATAAGAAAATTTTCATTTTATAAGAAATTCTGATGACGAAAATTTGTTTTTCCAAAAAATAAGGTATATATATAATAGAAACAAATTTGTGTGGAAGAAAACAGAAAACAATGGTGGTCACAAACACAAGACCGTGTGTCTTGAGAAACAAACCTTCTCCTGCGGAGACGACAAACCTGACCTTATGTTCATGACCGACGGGAGATACCTTAGGAGACGACAAAAAGATGATTGGGACAAAGCCTAACCTCGTGTTCATGATCGGAGGTACTCTTTGGCAAGCTATGCAAAGCTCGCTGAGGGTATTTTCGACTTAAACATTTGTTTCACTAAAAAATGAGTTACCCGATGTTTCAAGTTAAAAAAATACTTTTAAATTCGAAAGAGAATATTTTGTAAATGATTTATATATTTTATTGAAGACATCTTTAGATCAACTATCATAAATTAATAATTTATATAATATAAATTTTCTAGAAATAAGATGACCTCTTCTTTATAAAATATATGAGTTTTGAACCTTATTAATAAAGAAGATCATTAAAGTTTTTATTTATTGATCAAAGCCATTGAAAGAATCCTTAAATTTTTTCTATGATCAGGAAAAAAGAATGATGCAAGAAAAGACATGGCCAAATGAAATAAGGTTTATCTTAGTCTCTTCAATAAATACTAAGCTAAAAGCTTGCATTAGAAATGGGACGAAGGTGTTAACAAAAAATGGAAGGAGTATATAGTTGTGGTATGACAATTAGCATTCGTTAAATCCTCTCTAAAATATTCTAAATTTTTAATCCACTATTGGTCTCTCACAACATGTCAAAGTCTCTGAAATCATTCTAGCCATTTGCTCATCAAAAAGCTTAAATTCCATCAAGACAATATGTCAAATTATTCCTTAGATTCCAATGGAGAATATCTAAATGAGACAGGAGTCTAGAAGTTTTACTAACTAAACCTATCTTGAGCTCTTTAGGAGAAATATACACACTTTCAAATAGAGGCAGCTTATCTCATGTTCTAATTTTCTTTCAAAAGCTTCTTTTACTCTTTGATTAGTAATTAGAAAAAGGTTATAGTCAAAGGATAGAATTCTATGGGCATCAATAAGTGATATGACTTGTGTTCCTTCAGTAAAGAAACTGAACTTATGACCACTTTAAGTGTCATTACTCCTCAATTTGAAACCTATTTCTTGATTACTACAAGTTGTTTTATAACTTAAACTGTTAGCCTATTATATTAGAACCAGCTATAAATATTAATGTTAATAGTAAAAGTGGCTTTATACTATTTAGAATTGGCTTAAGTTGCTTCGTTTTTATCGTATCATATGAAAAGAAGAAATTTGAAGATCTTCAAAAATCAAAAAGGATGGATGCTTTTGTTTTTAGCCCCTTCCTATTTCTAACTAGATTAAAAAATTTCTAATGGCCAAAGAGGTTGCTCTAAAACTCAACTATGGTATGCTCTCTAATTAGAACTTGTGAATTTCCTTTCTGTGTCTTGGCTCTATTATGATTCTTCGGTCCATTATGATTGTGCAAATATTGACTAGTTTCTACCATTTTGACTATTTTTTTCTAGTGAAGTTCCTCTTGTATATTTGAATTAATTAATATGAGGTAATTGTTGTCTTTTAATATTATTTGTCCTTTAAACAATTGAATCTCAAAGTATTGATTCATTTTAATTAGTCATATCATAATGCATAAAAGAAATACAATATAATTTGAAATAATTATACTTTATTGATAGATCAATTTATCTTAATTTTGATTCCTCAAATTTAGTACTATTAGAAAAATAACATTAAAACAAGATTTATCAGTACTCGTTTTAGACTATCAGAATAATTCAACTAAAATTAGGCTTTTAATAGAAATTATAGATTATTGTAATGTTTCAATTAACATTTAATTTTAGACTAAATTAAAATAGTTATGTCTAGTCTAATTAGATTAGTCCAATAGAAATTTTAGTTTTAATTTAAGAAAATTATTGACTCAAACATAACTATTGTAATTTCAGTTTTAATTTAAGAAAATTATTGACTCAAACATCGTCAATTAATAAGTTGATTAATATTCTTTTTTATAAACATATATAAACGTTAGCCTTTGCTCTCGTTTCAAATAAGATGCTTGACACTTCTCACATGGGATGTTACAAGATCCCTCTTTTTAACCTTAATATCTTCATCATGGCTTAACTACAGTCCAAAATCTCCTCTCCTCTTCTAATATTGAACAGGAATAGAAGCTTTACGAGGAAACTTTTATGCTCATGATTCTGCTTGTGGTTTCCATTTTGTTGTCTACAACAAATTAACAAAGGCCATCTGTTAATTAGAGCAAATTAGTCAATGCCTCCCCTAAATAAGTGTAGGACTTGTGTAATAATTAACATCACTGAGTTAACTTTTGGTTTGTTTATTCTTGCATTTGCGTGGCTTATTTCTTAACTTGTATTTCAAAATTATGGTTGTACTATATAAGTACAATTGTAAATGTTTGTGACATATAAAATAGAAAAGGTGTAAATTTTTATTTATTTATGATTTTTCTATTTAATCTTATATTTTTGTAGGGATCAAAGTGTGTAGTGAAAGAGTGAGAACATTAGAAAGTTTGATCGTAATTTCATAAACTTAGATTCAAGAAACTGTACATCAAGAAACTTTCTAAATAGATAGAGAAGCATGTATATTCAATTATTTTCTTTTATTTATGAAAACTTAACAAGTCATAAACTTTAAGCTAATGGTGAGATTTAAGAAATTGAGCCTTATCATTAAGTGATCTTTGCAATAAATCCAATCTAACCCAAGACAAAACACTACATTTTAGGTCAATGATTAGGTTTGTAAAACTAAGTTGGATTAGTAACTATGCGGACCTTGGATTAAGAAATATAAATAATTCTCGTCTACCTCTTTCTTTTCTTGAAAATAGATTTTTCTTATAGTTTACACTTATTTTTATCAAAATAACTAAAGAATCTTGGAAAAACATCTTAATTAACATGATAATTAAAACAAATTCGTTATTATATAATATTTTCTCTAAAGATTGAGCTTATAACTAACTAGAACTTATTAGAAAAGTTTTAAAGATTTACAATGTTTTGAAGCACTCTTTTAAATTTAGAGGCAGGTCAGTAGGAAACAAAATTATACTTGTATTTTTCTAAAATAAAAGTCGATAAGTAATATAACTTTAATATTTATTCAAGATTTTGAAATCTGCAACTATAACAAAAATGAACCAATTCCAAAATGAATATAGCCAAGACTTGACTTATACTTGACAGAAAATTATTGGATGACCAATTATAAATTGTATCAGGCAATGTATATAAGACCAGTATTGGGTAAACATTGGCTGTGTTCAACACAATCAAACTTCATCTAAAGATATGGTGCCATTGCCAAAGGTCATCCTCTAATGGACCATGAAATGCAATTACCTAGTTTCAAATTGCGGATTGCACTGCAATGACTTGCATTTCAAGGTTCAAGGCATCAAATGGTGAGGCGATAAGTGGGAATGGCGAGTAAAGGTGTTGCTCTACGTGTTACCAAGCCGAACACCTCAGTCATATCCAACTCACTTGGCAACTTACCATCAGGAAGTCCCCAATCGAAGCTATGCACCAATCTCGCCAGGATTAGACGCACGTTGATCATGCCCATTCGCATGCCAGGACAGCTTCTGCGACCAGAACCAAATGGAAGGAACTCAAAGTCCTGTCCTCTGAAGTCTATGTTACTCCCAACAAACCTCTCAGGAATGAACGTTTCTGCATCTGACCAGACGGTTGGATCTCTCCCAATGGCCCAAGTGTTGATGAACACGCGAGAGTTTTTGGGTATGTGAAAGCCTTCGATGGTGATATCTTCAGTTGACATGTGAGGAATCAACAATGGTCCAACTGGGTGGAGCCTGAAAGTTTCTTTGATAACCATGTCTAAGTAGTCCAAAGCTTCGAGGTCTGATTCTTCTACCATTCTGTTCAGGGTTACCATTTCGTCCAATTCTTTTTGAAGTTTCTTCATTATTTGAGGGTTCTTCACGAGCTCTGATAGTGCCCACTCGACTACTGTCGTTGAAGTTTCCATTGAAGCTACAAACATGTCCTGCAATGAAATCTGAATGAGGAAACCATAATAAGATGGATCAAAGTCCGAACAAGGACGCTATCTCAAGAAATGAAAAATAGGAAGTCTTGGAATCACCGAAGACACTTTAAGAGTATGAACTAGTTAATCTCCTCAAGTATTATATGGTTATGCGTTAATGGATTAAAATAATGAAAGACAAGTAATGTAATTTTTGCTAATTAAAAACAAGCTAATCACAAATTAAACTTTCGACGTGAATGATACTAACTCACCTTAGGTAGTGTTGTTATGATAAAATGCTCTCGGATCTGATACCGGTTGAAATTAATAGTCCGAAAAATAGTAACGAAAATAAAAGTAGACAAAATAAAATGAGAAAGAACATAAAGATTTACGTGGTTCGGTCAATGTGACATACGTCTACGGCCGAATGGTGAGCAATTTTACTAATATGTGGAGAATATATACAAGTACAAAAATTGAAATAAAAAACTTTCAAAACCCATAAGTATACATATGAGAGGATGAGAGGATAGGAAGATTTGTAGGAAAGAAATTGTGAGATCTTTTTTATAAGCCTGCAACCAATTCTGATATTTATAGTTGAAATCCTTACAATCTGTGCGCAATCGTCGCTAACTAAATTCACGCTTGAAGATCTTTAAGATTTTAGCTTAATAAGGCTAAAAAAACAAAGTCTAAAGGTAGATCCCTTTTTGACTTATAACATGCAGCTAATAGCCATCCATTCTTGACTCTTGAGGGGCCAAGTCATGCATGCAACAAGTGTGTATCAAAATTAAACTTATTATTATTAAATCAAAATGAGACATTAAGGTAAATATGACTTAACTATATAAAAAATATTAGTTCCTAGCTAACTTTAAAATATAAAAACTGAAATTCTGAACAGTTAAATACTGCTCACAGTTCATCGCGACGTTAGCGTGGGTATCACTTTTGAAGCTATAAAAGCAAAAGCTTCAATTTAATAGACACCGAAGTATCCTCTTGAAGTGTGCATATAGATTCTTTAAACATTTTTTCTTAATAGGAAAAACAACCAAATATGGATTAACCTCTATTGTTATAAAGATGTAGTTAATACTGCAATCAAGTAAATGTTAATTGTGAAATTTTAATCTATGTATAATATAGTAAACATAAATCATTATAATACTTATATTGGCCGACAATAAGATCATAAGTAATGGGTGATTTTTTCTAAATATCCAACTCGATTTTATATCGAGAAGAAGAAAAGAGATTCTAAATAGTGAATTATTCATTAACGAGCACATTAAGAATTTAAAGAAGTGATATTATGAGATCTAAAGTGAATATCACAATTTCACATTAAAAGTGAAAGGAGAGGTGAAAATTTTATAAGTACATAAAATTATTAATTAATTTTCTAGTAAATTAGTTTTAGAATTATAGTTTTAACCCTTTTAATTTAATTTTATATAAAAAGAAGAATATAAATTATGGATTAAACATAATAAGGAAATTAAAATTTAAAGATAATTATAATTTTGTATCAAAAATAAGAGAAGAGACGAAAATTTTTGTAGGTTAATTATTTTAACCTACAATTATATAAACCAAAAATAAAATTGATATTACAGTTTTTTTAAAAAGACTAAAAGTCAGATGAATCATTCGATGGTTATCATGGTTTTGAAACCCAGACCAGACCGACCGGTAATCGGTCGATGGTCCGGTTTGATTTATGCCCCAAAACCAGTATTCAAGATATCAACAAAGTCCTTGGTTCGGTTCTCATTCTTGTTTTGTATATGGTCATCGATAATCTTCTCTAAGAAACCATCAAACACCTTGCTAACGGCCTTCATACGCTTCCTAAGACCCTGAAGGTCAAGCTGGGCAATCAGCGGAATGTAATCAGCCAAGTTGGGAGCAGCTATTAATTGCATGGCGTCGTGAATCACAGCTGTAAACCCTCTATCACCGAACTCCTTGTCTCTATACTTCTTGCCAAAAACCATTCTGCAACTGATATCAGCACCAAGAGACGACACCTTTGCACTGAGATTAACAGAAACTCGTTCATAAGAAGCCTGTTTAATGGAATCAACCAAGAGGTCAATCTCTTCTTTTCTTAGGGACCTGAAGGAATTGACTTTAAGGTTGCTAAGCAACTCTAGCGTGCAAAGCTTGCGCATATTTCGCCAATAAGGTCCATAAGGAGAAAAAGAAATGCTCGTCTGGTCGTAACCAATATACTTTGCAGCCTCAACTGGAGGTCTGCTTGCAAACACAAGATCATGCGTCTTGAGGAACAACTCAGCCGCCTTAGGAGAAGACACAACAATGGTTGGGACGAAGCCTAACCTGATGTGCATGAGCGGACCATGTTTTTTGGCCAGGTCATGCAAAGCTCGCTGAGGGTACTTTCCCAACAAGTGAAGGCAGCCGATAATTGGCAACCCTTTTGGACCAGGAGGTAGTTTCTTAACCTTGCTATTGCGCTTTCCAAGCCATGCTTGAAAGATCAAAGCTAGTCCTACCAAGGACAGAGCTATCGTAACCAAAGCCATGAAATGGTTTAGCTAACTTGGTCCTGCATAAAGATTTATACAAGTGATGTCTTGTGAAGATGTCGAGTGTTAGTCTATCATCAATCAGTCGACCAAGAAATAGATGGGTTGATTGAGAATAAAAATTGGAACCTTCAAGTGGAAAGCTGCTGCTTTTGTGCGTGAAACACGGAGGGTCTGCGTCTTTTCTTTAAAGGCTGACTGCATGTATGTGAGTTGTAAAAATCATCTTCCACCTTTCTGCATGTGTTTTGTTTAAATATTGAGCTTTTAAGTGGCGTGGATTGCATGCATGATTGGAGAGGTATTATTGGAGGCTAGTGTTAGTTAATAAAAGCTGCTTGGCTTTTTAGTGAACAGTGAGCTTGCGGGTTTTGCATGGAGGCTACTACGTAGAAATAAAGGTGAGGTAGGTGTCGAGGTTGTGAGCGTGATCAAGTGTGTGAAGGCTGCTTTGTCTTGTAACGGGTTGTTGTATTTGCATTGGCGTGATTGGAGGTATGAAAGGCAATTTTGGAGTGAAATAAAGGTAGGAACTAAGTGAGGCAGTATTTTCTTGCGTGACTGGCTGGTCAATAAAGGCTGCTGCACCCTCGAATAAAATGGAGATAATTATTTGTTTTTTCTTAAATGCTAGCTGTGGAATGAATTTTTTAAGATTAAATTTGACAATACATAAAAATTAAACGGTGACGATTTAGGAGTTCAAATTTTATCAATACCTTCTTCTTTGAATTAGTTTCAATATAAGACTTGAATTACAAAATTTTGTCATCTGAGTTAAAAATTATGACCAAAACATCATTGAAAAGTCATTCTAATAATTCAAAATCTGATGCGAATTTCGAAAATTTATTTCTCCTAAATTTTAACTCAGAAAAATCTACAATTGGTCCCAAAAAATTCATCAATGAGTCAAGAATTTAAGTTTGAAATTTCAAAATTTTTGGATAAACTAATCTCAAGATAAAAATCTCACAACCACTAAAGATCAAGTCTGCTAAAAACTCAAAAATAGTTCAATTCGAGTCTATTTGTTTCATTTATGTATTTTACATCAACGAACCTCGAATAATGCTAAAACATGATAAACCAGTCATAGATGAATATAAAATGCATGTAATGACTCTGAATTAAGTCATAAACATATATAAAAATACGTGTGTATCTAAAGAATCTTCTCTCTTGAGAATAATCAAAAAAGAAAAATGTTCAGTTGAAATATAAAAATGTGCCTGAATTTGTCCGAGTACTCTTTAGAATAGAATGAAATAAGGAAGGAACTTCTCGAAAGAGATAGAACTCATCTCATTGCTGACCAGCATCAATTAGTATCCTTGAAGTGCAATACTATCACACAGCTTATTAGTAAATGTGACTATACAGGTCGAAGCTTCTATCAAACGAGCAACTGAGATAAGATTATAGTTATGGGACAAACAAAACATGATTCAAAAATTAACCATCCCCTCTTGGACAGCTTCTGCCGATTGCCCATTAGTCAACCTTATTGAAGTCACTGCTATGTCACTCAAATTTATCAGAAGAGCTTTGTTTCTGGTCATGTGTTAAGAGGCGCCAGTATCTAACAACCAATTATTGTATCATTGCAATAAGCGTTGCCCAATCTTCACTCGAAATGAAGGAAATCCTTTTCTGTCAGTATCAGTCAAGACAATTTCTCCTTGCGTCGAGGTACCGCTGGAACTGGCTTGTGTAGCGTTTGTTATAGCTGCAATTTCCCGACATCGGCCACAACTCCACAGCCTCTTGTCAGTAGCATTCCTGCCTCCTCTTCCTGAAGTCCACCACTTCGGATATGCAATGATTTGATAGCAATCCTTCACCTCATGTCTTGTCTTTTTGGAGTTCAAACATATCACTTCCTCACTCCCAACATTATTCTTCACTCGAGTCGTGGCTTAAACAACAAAGCCGTAGCTTCTGATCTCTCTTCAGTCTTCTCATGCCAGGACCACTTGTTTGTGATGTGTCTCCTGAATTATCATAGAATACACACAGCTCATGAAAGGGTCTACGCTGAGAATATTTTCACGAATTTCTGGTCTCTTGCTCAGCCAGAAATTCCTTCTCCACTGGCATGCACCCCTGTCGCATTTGCACATCGAAATCTTGGAACAAGTTCTTCCCACATATATATGATGATTTTAGCTTCACCTCCTTCCTGATCTTATGCAAATTGCTTTTCACTTTTCACTAAAGATTACTCTATCCTTTAAGCCATCCTGCTTAGATGTTCATAAAAAGATAAGAGCAACAAACATAACTCTTTGAGTTGTATGTCAGTATCTTTTCCAAAACTAGGACCACCGTTGTTGATGGTTAGGTGATGGTTAGGTGAAGGACTAATCTGAGTAGCTGCACAAATTTTCAGATGTTTCAAGCCTAGTTAGCATGTTAGAATATCGTTATCAGGACGATAGAGAGACGGTAATCTAAAGAATGCTGGAGATAAGTAAGGTGTGTTCTTTGAATAGTTTCGTTTATTTCAGCCAGTAGGCTTAGAACAACATTAAGAATACCTTGAATTTCCAATTCCACCACCACTTTTGAGATTTTCCATGTTAACTTCCAGTACGTTCCTTACAACCAAAGTTTTAAGGCCCACTCCTTCAGAAATAAGGAGATATCTTGATCTGTAACATAATGATGTAACAACATAAGAAATTCGTTCTTCTCCGTAATCTCATCCTATACAAGTGTCATTCGACACGATGGGAGTGTGCATGTTGTTTTTATAGAGTGGAACCATTGTAAGTGAATAAAAGAGAAGAAAAAGAGAGTTTTGTCGGAGAACACCATCTTATTATTGATAGCAACAAGCTCATTATATAGAGCTAAAATGTAACAAAAAATCTTAGACATTTGCTAAAGATCACAATAATATCTCTAAACTTATTCCTAAAATCAAGCACTAAATATCATTATCAAATTTACTTAAGATCTGATTAATTTGACCATTTATTTCATAAGAATTTGCAACCTAAGGGATTTTCCAACAGTGCGCCAAAAGAACTGCAAGTACCTTACTCTAGTCAAGGGCAGACAAATTTTTGCTCATGTCGAAGGCAGAGTACCAGAATTGGGGTTTTAGTATTCACATGTGCATCATTTCAAACTAACAGAAATTGTATCGGAAGGAAACCTACTTGTATCCCTTTATCCAAACAGGCACAGAGTAGATTAGGGTCCCCAGAACAAATGAGAGGATAATGGTTGTTAGGGCATACGCATAGGCTCTCCAACTTCTTGTACTTTCCTCCATTGCGTAGTACTCAGCCATGAATGTTGAAACTGTGCTTAGACAACCCAAAAATCCAAACTGTATGCCCGATGAAATGATGTTCCAAGACTTAGTATGCACCTGCATATTCATCACATTCTCAATGATTCGTAAATGCAAACTCATATAACCCGGAATTTAGTAGGCAGTTAAGGGTTAAAATTTCAGAAAGTTAAAAGCACGGGCCCTATTGATTTAGTGGGTTTTAGGAGAGAAAGAAAAGAACTTACTGCTTTTCTCAAAGTAGAGATTGCTGCCATGATGGAAGCCGCAGAGACGTTGGCAGCTAGAGTACCAAATGGTAACCATTTGAAATGTCCTGACTTTCCCAGCCCACGTCCG